>CM049795.1:12412723-12917299 GCA_027422405.1 Ptychobarbus kaznakovi | reverse complement strand
GCACCGATGTAATTAGAGAAACCTGAATGCCCCACACAGTGCAAAGCAAAGCTTTTTCGCAGTGTGAATATTTGCATTCTGGGGAAGCAGCGTTTGCTGGCATAAGCGGACCACTCGCTTGTCCTTATCATGAGCTGGTATAGACCCGCATGGGGGGGAGGGGCACGGTCAGAGAATCCCGCGTCCAGATAGAATTCCTTCCCTGGGTCTGGTAGGCGAGCATGGAGCAGAGCGCAGGCACTGTTTGAGCTGGCTCATACTGTGTCCTGGGCCTTCGTCCAAACAAAAGGTTCGTCCTTTTTCAGGAGGGAAGTTAGTGGTCGTGCGATGTCAGCGTAGTTTTCGATGAACTGTCGTGATAATTGCACACTCCCAGAAAGCTTCGCAGCTCAGAGACGTTAGTTGGTGTTTTTATGTTTTGGATTGCTTGGCACGGTCAGATTGTGCTCAATGCCGTTTCGTCCCGACAGAGCAGTCCAACATAATTCACCTTGGTTTTGCACCATTGTCCTTTGTGAAGGGCGATTTTAGCCCCCGCTGTTGTCACTGGTTCAGGACATGGTCAATTTCTTTGAGGTGGTCTTCCACACTTGAACTTTTCATTAAGACGTCGTCTACGTAGACGAGGTGCCTCGGACTCTGGCGTCAGGGCATGCTTTGTTAAGAAAATGTTAAATTCTGCCGGTGAATTGGCATAGCCAAAGGGACACCGTGTGAAGGTGTACTGTCGGTTGCCGAAAGTGAATGCCAGCTTATGTTGGTCGTCGGGTGGACAGGGATCGTCCAAAACCCGGAGGCGACGTCCAATGTGGACAGGATCGTCGAGCCTTTGATTTTTGGTATTTCTTGGTCCAACTGGTCATAGGCCATCGGGACAATGGTCCTTGCTGATTCAACTTGCGGTAGTCGATAGTGGGCCGCCATTTGCCGCTGGGTTTTAGGACTGGCCATATCGGGGCAGAATATGTACTGTTACAGGCCGATGACCCCTTTTCCAGCATGGAGTCAACAATTTCTTGCACTGGCTCATATGACACTATCGGAATCTTGTACTGTCGCACAAAGGTGGGTGGTGCATTTGGGTTTGCGGTATGCGCACCGTGTGGATGTCTGTCAATCCACAATCTAGAGAGTCCTTTGCGAAAGAGTCCTTGTACTTCAGCAGAACCTCTTTGAGTCCTTGGCGCTCCACTTCGTTGTGGAGGGCATCCGCGTCACTCAAGATCTGTTGAATTTGAGTATTGAACCCGCGTAGGGTTCTTCTGCCGTTAAGTCATTAAAGGGCTTTGGGCCTCGCTGGTCACCCGTGTAGGTGGTTCTGTCGCAGGCTGGGTTGAGACAGCATAGACAGTGAGGTGAGTGTCATCCATTAGTTCTGACCGGCAGACGCTTTCTCTGGACACTGGCAGGATTGAGGTGATGGCAATGACTTCATGAGGTTTTGTGAATGTTATAGTGTCATTGTATCCATCTGACATTAGATGGGCTGGTATGGGGCCTATGACAGGTACCATCAGTTCAAAGTCATGGAATGCCTGGTTGATGAGCCATCCAGGTGGCTGGCTTGGGAACGTGGATGTCTTGGGCCATACAGTTATTGAACAACACATATATCGCACGAGATGACACTTCAATGAAGGTGTAGCTTCCAGAGTCAGTCCGAGTTTTTGGCAGGTTCTGGAAGGTTGGAAGAAGCTCAGCTTACTGTTGAGAGTTTGGCCAGGTCGCATGTTGAGGCGGACACTGACACTTTTGCTGTAGGCAGGTATTGTGGCTCCTTGTTCCGTAATCATCGCGCATGCGTCCGGCATGGTTTGACCGGATTGGAGGTTCTTGAGATTGACTGAAGTTGTCAGTTGGTGTGACAGGGGAGCCCATATAATGTTGTTTACAGTGTCAATGTGAGCATTGAGTCGAACCATGATATCCGCTCCAATGTAGATGTCATGCGGCAGGTCTGGAATGACGAGGAAGTAGTGACTCAGCTGTCTGTTGTTCCATCGTATGTCCAGAGCGCAGATGATCTTGGAGGTGCCCATGGTTGTCGACCAGGGACTGAGAGGGTAACGGCTGTGCTTAGTGACATGTGGTAGACTTGGACAGCTCTGCTTCAATGTTTTGAATAGCTTCAGGCTGATGGCTGAGTTCTCTGCCCATAGGGCTAGTGCTGCCTCGGACACTGACGTGCCATGAACCTCTATCGCAGTCATGATTTGAAGGAGCCTGTGTTTGGTCAGGCTCGTGCAGCGAGCAGAGGAGAGGTCGTTGCGTTTGTGCTCGGCCAGACCTGGGCTCTGTTACTGCTTCATCGGTCATTGACTTAGGGGTAGTGTCTGTGACTTGACACTGTGACTCATTGGAGTCTAAGGACTTGTAAGGCAGAGGCTCACGGACTTGTGTCCAAATCTTTAGGGCTTGAAGTCTATTAGGGGTTCAAAACGATTAAGCAAATCTTTTCCAATGAGAGCGGGTACGTGTTGAGTGTTGACACGTATACAGGATGGACGAAGTCCATGGGTCCCACTGTTAGATGGATTGGGGCCACATGTTTTAGTTGTAAGCCCGTGTGAGAGTATGCTTGTACTTTAGTTCGCACCTTTGGAGCTTGAGGGTGCCATTAGTCCTCTTCGTTAATTCTTGGACTTCTTTGAGAAGTTCTGTAGACATTAGAGTGATGTCGGCTCCTGTGTCCAGAAGGGCTTCGACTCTGATGTGTCGTTCGATGATGATGGAGAGGTAAAACTTTCTTGCTATACCCTTTTCAATGAGATCGCCTAGAGTTGAGGAACTGGAGTTTGGGAGGAAATATTTAGGATGTCAGGGCTGACCTGGCGTTCTTCGGAGGAGTGGCAGATGACTAAGACAGCGCTTTCAGGAACTTGAGGATTTTCAACAGCAGTGTCTGCTGAACGCTGCTGGAGTTTGGAGTATTGGTGCTGAGTTAGTGTTTAACTTTGTTGCTGGATTTTCAGGTGGGGCTTCATGTCCATCTGAAGTTAACGTGTTTATTGTACTCTGAGCCTGAGGTGAGGCGGTGCTGTTTTCTGTGCTGATTCGTTTGTCTTGTCGCTGCTTTCTCGTCCGTCAGCTAGTCAGGCTGAATCCGGGTTTCCTTTCTTTTCCCACTTCTTATCTCCTCTTTTCGTTGAAAGAACTCCTTCATCATCATTTCCATCATCTTCTGTGAGTCGAAGTGCGGTGGTGTTTTTCGTTCTTGTAGGACTCAGTTGGAGCTTGGTCACTTTGGAACCTTGGTGAATTCTTTCGTCGATTCCTTGGGCTGGTCGCCTTAGGTGAGTCTGTCGCTTTCCGTTGGAGTTTCCATTGGATTCCCATGAGCGTTGCTCTCTTGGGTTCCGCGATCTCTCCCATTGCCTCTCCTGAGGCCTTGCTTGGTCCCATGACTTATCCCAGTGTCGTCCAGGCGAGCGTTGACGTCCACGTGGTCCACCCATCGGTCATACCTCTGTTTAGGTCGGGTTCCAGCGTGTGAGTCTCGTTCTCTGTTGGACGGGGTGCATTCCACTCCCTGTGTGGTGGCTTAGCACTGTCTTGGCGTTGGTGCCCTCCAGCGCCAGTTCTGGGTGTTGGTTTGCGAGAACTGCTGGGGTTTTGCGCTCTTTTCTGAGGCCATCTTTTGTTTGCCGTAGGCTTTTTGCACCAAGTCTCGCAACTGCTGAATGTTCATGTTCGTGGGCATGCGAGGACGCCAAGATGGTGGCTTATGCCAGGATGAAGGTTCCTCAGGAAGAGAGTTTTAAAGTCCTCTTCCATGTCAGATTCGTTACGAGTTCCAAAATATGCTTGTCTGAGTCGACTGTAGTAAGCTTGAGGAGTGTCGTGACGTCCTTGTCTCGTCTCCAGGGCAGCCACTAAGCCTTGATCGGACTCAGGTCAGCAAACTCTTTAATGAGGGCCTTTTGAAGCCGTTGATAGTCAGTCTTTGTGTTAACAGGCTGCCGGTCAAGGAAGCTGCGCACTTCAGGACTGGATGTCGTTCGGAGTAAGTATAGTTTATCTTTGTCCGTAACATTAGGTCGCATTTCCAGATGGAAATCAATATCTTGCAGATAAGCTTGGACATTTTGGCTGTTTGGCAAGCTGGGTTGAATTTTCCGATGTTTCGGGCGAGCTTGTCAAGATCTTTAAGGTCCAAGCCGTGCACTGACCTGCGGCTGGCTGCAGCAGATTCTTTGGTTCCGTCGTGATATAGCGTTCTTCCGACGGCGCTGGTGAATGTTTTAACACCATCCCCTCTATCTTCGGTTCACGTGTCGGTCTATGAACAGGTGACCCAGTTCTGCTTAACGGGTGCCGTTGGTGCACGCCTGTACTTGACGGCTCACGGCGTAGTTCATAAGCATGCCTGAGTTCCTCTTGGAGACTTTCAGACTCCTCTGTGACGTAGTCGAGCTGTCGTGTTAGGCGGCTGATCTCATTCCTTGACTCAGCCAAATGAACTTCGAGGGCCTTGATTCTGCTGTTTTTGTCCCTGAAGTCAGTCTTTGCCTTCTCCAGTAGCTTCTCTGCATACTGTAGCTTGTCTGCACGATCAGCGAAGTCCTCTTTGAGCTGCTGCATTTCGTGGCTGGTAGCTTCTAGAGTCTCTTTTAGCCTGTTGGTCTCCTCCTCGTGTCCTGCTCCACCTCATCGGTCCCTTCCTGTCGTTCACGTTCCAGCTGCTCTATGCGTCGTTGTGCGCTTGTCAGCTCCTGCTGGCGTTGTGCGGCGTGCTTGTCGCTCAGTTTGAGGGTGGCGATGAGTGTGTGGCTTAAAGAACCGGTGATCTTGGCTAATTCTTTGTGACTGTAGTTTTGACTTGGGTCTTGTCTCATAATGCTTGCGATGTTGTCATCTAGTTGATCCTGTGTCTGATGTTGGAGTGCTTCAGCAGCTTTAGGGAGTATGCTGTCTGTTGTAACACTTAGCCACATTTCAAGTCCTTCCCAGTGACCGACATGTTCTGTTTTGTGAGACATGTTCTGGCGGGTCAGGGAGATCTTGGACCGAACTGACACAGACCTTGAATAGGAAACAAAGCAAAAACAAAACACAAACAAAACAAACAGGGGTGTAAATGTGCAGAGTGTAGTGTATGCTAGTGTTGATTGTGTCTCTGTGTTTGTGGTCCTCTGGCAGGTGCTTCTAATTGTAGTCTCTGCAGATAAATTATTGGGCACACATAAGGGCAGCCCAGCTGTGAAGCAGAGAAAGGAAACACACACACACAGAATGGGTACACAAGGACAATAGCACTAAACTCTTTTAATAGCAGATTTTCTTCTTTTCGCTTTGTTAAGTCTGATTTAGAAGGACGCTTCTAATCAGAGGATTGTAGGCGAGATTTCTCTTTTGTAATAAGACTGGTATTGCTATTTAAATTTTCTCCTTGATGGAGGAAAATAACAGCAATGACAGTACTTGTCCCTTAATGGCAGGATTTTATACCGCGACGCTGGTCAGCGTGTGTCACGCGTGTTAAAACTTTTGCCGATGTCTATCTTCTCATTGCGCCTGCTTTAACCTGGGGAATAGGATTTCACAATAGAGGGTAAATGGTAAACAGTTTTGAATGTAGTTCTCAAGTTTCACACACATCTGTTCAATTGTGACATTTCGCTCTATTCGTGATCTTTCCCCGGCCAAGTCTTAAGCAAACAAGTCAAATTGGAAGTTAGTAACAGGGAAAAAGAAAGAGATTAAGATTTATTCCCAAGATTTAAAACTAATACGTTGGCACAAGGGGTGCTGTTGAGTGATACCTTAGGTTGGTTTGGCTGTTTACAAGGTAAACAAACTGACCTAAGTTGAGGAAACCTTAATCTCCCTTTTGGAGTTTTCTAATTAGAAGGTTACGTTTTATGCTCCAGATTGGTGAGAAATGACTTCGACTGTATGGTGTCACTGTCACTTCTCCAACACAACACTAGGGGAGCACTATCTACTCTCAGGCTAAGTAAAGAGGACTAATTTTAATTTAATAAAATTATTTTAATTAATTGTTATTAATTTTACTTGAGTTAATCAGATCACCGAAGGAAATGAAGTATGGCCTACAGGGGCGCCAGACTTGTGGTAAGTCTGAAATTATAATTAAAATTAGACTTTGTGGTTTCTAATTAAAATGTATGATGTTATAATTAAAATTAATAGGCTCACCTAGGATTAGAAATTACACGTGCAATCTGCAATTGAGTTGATAAACCAATATTGTTGCAAAATGTAAACAGGAAGTGTAATTAATCATTAAATGTAATTAGAATTTTCGAATTCATAATTACTTATCAAATAAATTTACAGCTTCCAAATCACTAGTTTCGATTCCTATAATAGTAATTAAAATAATTTACAACTTACTCATTCCTCATTGTCATTACCATCAAACCAAATTAATTTGTATCCTGATTACTTGTAAACAAAATTAAAAATTTCTGGCCCTCTTGATAATTAAGGTTTCACTATGGTGGTCAATTATAAGAGCGTTATGATTCATAAATGGATACTGTTGTTGCTGGAAGCAGGAATTGAAATAATTTTGTTAAATGAAATTAATTCAAAATTAATTTGTAATCAATTGTGACATTCAACTAACAATTAAAAATTCCTAACAATAGCGCTTATCCATTGATGTGTTTTAAAATCATAAAAGCCATTATAATTGAATGAGATCAAACTCACCATATAATCAACAGTATATTAAACCAACCTGTGAAAATGTCAGACAGATAAATGGGGTATAACATTCACACAGCCAGCTTATCAACGTATGTTAGTCTGTTAACTGGGAAAATAGAGGGAGAGAGCAAACGGAAATGAGTGGCTTTTCACACCCACCCCCTTCATTCACTCATATGCAAACTCTTTAAATGCTATGTGCTAATCACTAGCCGTAAGGCAAACCGCATTGCATTTGCTACGCTGCTAAACTTCTTTGTTTCAGTTAGCTTATATGCGCTAGTGCTATTAGCTTACATGTGGCTAAATCTCACTCGGCTGAAACTGGTCGCTATGACGACCCAGTGCCTGTAGAGAGAGAGGAGAAAAAAAAAAACTGTGCTCCAGATTAATCCTTCAGATTAGTCAAGCATTGGTCAGATTTGAATCTTTACAACACATAATCTCACTATTAGGGCGAGATAAATTTATCTACGGGTTACTTATAACCAACAAAGCCTCGGCGGGCTATTATGCGAATATTTGTCTGTTTAGACCGCACACATAACAAAAACAAACAACGATTGCAACATTTCTCCCTTTCTCAAGACGACTGGCCACTCCTTTGAGCGCCGTGCGTTTGAATTCACTCGTGAAATCAAATAATGGCTGAGAATTATTTAAATAGCTATATTAAACATTCCACACCCGGAGATTTGAAAATATAGCGGGGTTTGAAAGTGGGCACGCACTTACAAATCAAACTATACAGGCCTTCAATCAGAGCTCAAACGAGGGACACGCTCATTTGTCTCTTTTATGCGCTTTAGAGCGACTTTTAATTATTTACTGCAGTTTCTTCTCACAAACTCGAGTTAAACAAATACCCTCTCTTTCATTCAAACACACTGTGTTTCACAAACAAGAATGCAATACCACAAATAACCGCCTTTCCTGTATTTACTCAGTTTTTCCGGATAAAAATTGAGAAATACCCTTTTGCCTCTGGTTTGATTTTCAGATTAATCTTTAATAATGCCCGCATCCTCCACCATTTGTAATAAAAATACCAGTTTAATATAGAGCTATTATTTCAGCTCCGGGAATTAGTTATTAAATATTCAATATTGCTTGGTTAACAGCAATATTAATATTTAACTTATTTATACTGTATTAAGTGAACGTCCACCGAACACTAATCTCAGCATATCCTGTCGAAATCGAGCTTAGGTAGCTTTCTCTTTATGGCAAATAAGGATAAAACTTCAAATCACATTCCAGAGACAATTCTTCATGAAATGAAAAATGGTTTATTCGTAATACTGCTATTCTAACATAAATGGATTAACTGATAAGACACAAACATACATACACACAAAGACATGCATAAGGGATTTTGGTAAGTAAACTCCTAAAATTAAAATTAGCCCTTTTAGCTATTTTAACGCTTGACTCGACCGGAAAAGATCACGACAGATGCCTTATGCTCTGTTACTGCATTCAGATCCAATTTTACCAGTTCAATCAGCAATATAGATTTAGTTAGAGGTACTTGCTTGTTGACAATAAGCAGGTTGGAAGTTGTTTCGTTTCCTTCAAATGCGTTGCTCTGGTCTTTGTCCTCGGAAACCACGTGGGTTGGTTCGTGCGTCTCCGGGTGCTCTCGGGTGGAAACACGTGATATGTGGATGCTGCCGCGTGACGTCACAGAAGGCTTTCCTTTCGTCTGTAGGCGTTCAGTTCGTTGTTCTTTGATGTTGTGCCTTCTATCCTTCGCCTTCGAATAGATGGTTGGTTTAGTCGGTGTCGAGGCAAAGTTACGAGCGCAGCTCCAGAGATGTTCAAGAGAGAGAGCCACGAGAGTCAAGCGCCAAGAGTCAAGCCAAGTTCAAGAGAGAGTCAAGAGAGAGCGATTTGCGACTGGCGCGTTGTTTTTCAACAGTCCAACTTGGCCCTGCCCCCGGGCGGCTTGTCGAATCCGATTGTCCGTATGGGGCGGAGCCCCGCCCATGTCCAGGCTTGCTGGGCTGGAACTTTTAGGTGATGTGATATCTCTCCACTTTTGGAAAGGATAAACCTATCGACCTTTATACATGTATAATTATGCAGGGTATTAAAATTTTACGGTCATCAACGCAGTTTATCACATTTGAGGCTAGCTTTCTTTAGGGATCAAACACCGCATAATAATACACACATTACAGTTTATATCGTTTAAAGCATGATTAAAAATTCCCACATTGTCCTAAATCATTGGCACTTGAAATCATCACATCATGCCTATGAGGGAAAGAGTACACATTAAATATCCATATATTTATTTGTGTAGATAGTTGTAATAGTCATACGTGTCAAAAAGGCAAGGAGTTGGTTTTCCTTGGTCTGTCCGATGGAGAAGAATTCTGCTTTTTTTGTTAAATGGGGGGGGGGTTTGAACTATGCTCTGGATGTAGGCTACGGTGTCCAGAACCATTCCCGGAGCCGTCGGTAAGGGCTTTGCACGAAGGGTTGTGATCAGTAGAAGGCGTCATGTACTTTGCTATGATGCGTTTGTGATGGGGGATGGTTGGGGTTGATTTCTGTTTGCGTGGTGTTTTGGGAGGACTTGGTTGTTTTGGTTAGTAATTTGTTTTGTTGTGTTGGGTTTGAACACGGCTAACGTCGAGCGTTGTAATGATCAGTTGTCCTAGAAAGTTGGGTCTACTTAATCATGGAAGGTTTGGAATCACAGGGGACATGTGTTAATCCGTCTATGGAGGGTTAGATAGCTCTCCGATTTAATCAAAAATATTTAATTTGTGTTCCAAAGATCACAAGATCACTAAGATCTTACAGGTTTGCAATGACATGAGGGTGAGTAATTAATGACAATTTTCATTTTGGGGTGAACTAACCCTTTAAGAGGCTCATTGAGAGGACATTGAGTGAATTCATGTATCTATTTAGGAGGCCCGAAAGGAAAGGGAGTGAGAAAACGAAGATGGGGCAGGAGAGAGAGAAAATGAGGATTAGAAATCTGTATCTTTTTAACATTCATCTGTTGATTTATCTCGAGGACTTTCAATATTCCGCAATCAAACATAAGTATTTACAAAGTGATTCAATCCTACATCACTTATTTCAGTGCTGCAATTACAGGATCAGCGTTATCTAAACATTTATCCATATTGCCATAACACTATAGCTGATTTACCTCTATGCAATCTGTGTGTCTTTTAGCTAATGGCTGGTGCTTTTCAGAAGAGAGGATGTTACTTACATCTAATTTGTTATTTGGATGCAATGTTTCTCCCAAAGCAGCTAAACTGCTCACCTAGTAAACAACTTTCAAACTGAACTGAAAAAACAAGCAGTTTGAATGTTTTTAATTGAATAATTTTTTTCATTTCCATCTTTTCCACAGTTAAGCCTCAGTGAAATATTTAACAAATGTGCACCAATGCAATAATTACATGATTTAAATTTACATAATTCAAAAACTTGTAATGGGGAAAAAAACTGTTCTACACTTAAAAACATTTTGAAACAAATTTGATTTATAAACTGCTTGTATATTTCACATTTAGTGACAAAAACACCTGCATAAATTAATTAAATGTTAAATTTAAACTAGAAAGACTAACATTTTATTTCCTTGTAAAATGTCCTAATAATATTTGTTTGATTCATAACTTGTTTTTGGTCTGATCAATGGTGTTTGTTTTGAGGTTATATTAAAACCATTTTAGAAGATTATTTTGACAATTTGTCAGTGGTGTTATCATCACTGTGATACAAATTCACAGAAAGAAAAAAAATCAAATTTTTAAATAGCTCTCATTATATTCTCATAGACTCGAAACAAAGCATTTGCCCCATTTTGCTTTACTACAATCAATCAACAGCTTCATTTTCTATGTGTACATTCGTCCAAAATAAATAAGATTGCATTAATTAGGAAAACCGCAGCATAATAATTGTTTTTACTCGCTAAAAATGCAGCAGTGATGTAGGGTTTATGTCTATAAATTAGGGCTGTCAAACAATTAATCGCGATTAATCACATCCAAAATAAATGTTTTTGTTTATATAATATACTGTATGTGTGTATTTTTATTGTCTATATACATACACTCACATACAGCATATATTTTGGAAATATTTACATGCATTTATATATTTATATTCTTATATTATATATACATTTATTTAATATATAAACATAACATATTTTTCTTAAATATATACATGCATGTGTTTGTATTTATGTATACATAATAAATATACACAGCACACACACATATATTATTTAAACAAAAACGTTTATTTTGGATGGGATTAATCGCGATTAATCGTTTGACAGCACTACTATAAATATATTTTTATTAAATTATAAGGGAAGTCGTGCGTCTCATGCAGTCTTTGAACAAAAATATTGATAATTTCAGTTATATTTTTGCATCAAATAGTTTCAGAAGATGTCTCTGAGCCCTAACAGTCAGCAGCGGTTCAGAGGAAGTGCTTTCCTGCTAAGAATATGCACAGCCTTTAGAGGGGTGTTCTGCTCTGGCATCTCAAAGATAAATCCAGTATGGGGCTTAACGTCTCTGGGCTCACCACGCTGGCTTTGATCTTCCCTTGCGATTTTCTCCGCCCTCATCTGTGCCACTTTCAAATAGCTAATCAACAAATCCATTTGACTCGCCATTTTGATTGTGGTAAGGTGGCGTCTCCTCTCCAGGTCTTCTCGAGGCGCTGCGGAGATGGGGTTTTGTGCCTCAGATGTTGTGTACAGACACATGAAAAGCACTGGCATTCTTTTTGAACTTGAAAGTTTGTACACCACAGGAGCTCTGATGTTGCACAAGGATTTCAGGGAAATGACTAAATAATAAAGGACACTTGTACGTTGAAGAGAGTTCATGTGCATGTTTTATATGCTATAGATAAAAAAAATTATAAAAAAAAATAATATAAATACAATATATATATATATATATATATATATAACATTTTTTAAAGCATCTTTGAAATGTTTTTGATGAGCTTTTCTTCCAAATTGAGCGTAAAATGACCAAAAACATTTGACATACTCAGTGGTGTAGTCTAGTTTTTTGTAGTGAGTATACTGTGATTTTTTCCTTCCCAGCCTTATACTCATCCGTACCAGAGCAGCCTCTCATACCACCACACTCACTAAACAAGGCTCTACGCTTACTTTTTTTTTAGGAGCACTTGTGCTGCTAATAAAAAAAAATTTTTTGGGTCACAGTAAAAAAATTCAGGAGCACCTTCTCCTCAATAACAAAAATGTGCCTTCCCATTACGAAGTAATATTGGACTCCTCAAAGTGATTTACAGGGGAATTTTAATCTAACTTTATTTGAAGTGTTACCTTTCATGTCAAATTTCAAAAGTGTATTTTAATAAGCTTTTTTTCAACATTTCTAATTAAAACAATGCAATAAGAAGAATAGGTCACCGATCAAATAAAATCATTATTAATTAGCACTACAGAAGAGGCACAGAAGAACACAAAAGTGGCTTGTAGGTATTTACAGAGATTTAATGAGGCTCAGAGGTGGCATGTGCATTTAACTTCATACATTCATGTTGAGATTAATGTTTTAAATATACAATTTTTATATAGAAATATTCAATTATTTAAATAACTGAAATTATACTTTAAAAATGAAACTAAGACTGCCGATAGGTGGCGGCAATTACTGATTTTATCACTGAATCATTAATTCAATTGACTCGTTCGAACGGCTGATTCATTCAGGAACAAAGCAGGTCCCTGCATCCCAATGTGCATACTATCCACCCTATCTGCTCCAAATGGTATTGAAAATGACTAATATCACATTTAGGATGGATAGTATGCACATTGGAACTCAGGCAGTGACTATCTTTATGAATGAGTAATTGCATTGACTCACTAGATTCATTTAAGCGCAGATTCATTCATAAACGAAACAACGCTGTGTTTGAATGGAGATGTGCAGCGGCTCAGTTGTGAGTTTATTTGAAACTATTTTAGTTGACGAAATAGAGCAAAGTCATGCAATACTGTTATAGTCAGACAATGTATATCACTAAATATTAACTTTTTGTTTATTGAAATAACTCATTGTTCTTATATGCCGTTAAGTTAATGACAACGTATACTCTACCACGCAATGGGGAATGGCGCATGTTTACCAGTTAACATTACGATAGCATCGGCCTCGTTTTCTGTACCTCGTAGGATAGTATCAGCCTTCTGGCTCATTTTCTGTTGTTTCTATAATGTTAACGTTCCTGTCATCTGTTTGCAGCAGCAGCTTCAGGGGCAGGCTTATGAAAACACTGAAAGGGGGTAGTTCGTTTCATATCTCATTTATTAGTTAATTAAAGCTTAGCAATAATCGTCAACAGAAATACGGCGTGATTATCAGAAAGACGGTGCTTCGCAACTCAGACTGGGTGAATTTATGAATGAACTTGTGAAAGGTCTGTCACAAAACGATGTTGTTACGTATCCGCATACTTTTTTAAGTGGGTATACGCAAATCCTTGACCTTCCCTAGTGGGTATACGGCGTATACCTGCGTATCACGTAGACTACACCACTGGACATACTATACAAATTAAGCAGATACTTGAGCTTTAGATTGAGCTACAGATGAGCTTTATTTGTCACATACACAATTATACAGAATATAATGAGGAGTGAAATGTGTTCTCTGCATTTAACCCATCCAAGTGGAGCAGTGGGCAGCCGACATTGCGGCGCCCAGGGAGCAGTTGGGGGTTCGGTGCCTTGCCCAAGGGTCTCACCTCAGTCGTGGACACTTCCTGCCAGAGCCGGGATTCGAACCCACAACCTTGGGTTACAAGTCCAACGCTCTATCCATTAGGCCACGACTGCCCCTATAGATATATGTCATTATCTGCAAAGCAGGACCAATTAACACAAATTATAATAGATCTAAATCATTATCATTAAGTCAAAAACGGTTGATTTTTATGTCCAAAACACAACTACAATTATAAATTTAAATTCCATTTTTCACAAATTATAAAAAAACGGGGCCGAGTTTCACAGAGAACCATGGGCTTTTTGTGAAAGAATATGAAATTAAATGAATGTTATGCTGATGAAATTTGTCTTCAGGTTTCTTCTAAATCTAGTAAGTAATGTGCATAGTACAATCTAAACGCTCCAAACGTGTTCTGACAAATTTCAAATACGGAAGTTGAAACTGTTGAGACAGGAACCTACATAGGAACTATTATATATTATATTATTTTAGGCTCTTAGATACAAGTTAACTATCAGCTTCTGTTTATAATTTCATGTTTGGTTGCTGGTAGGGGTGTATAATGTTCCTCTTCTTCTACTGACAGCCTCCTGGATTTCAGTGAAACTTTTACTGCTTCCAAATCATCAAAGGCAATTGATGTGTGATGTTTGAGCTGCCTAGACAAGCCTGAGTTCCTAAAAGAGCTTTGAGCTCACTGGCTGAGATCCTAAAGACTGTTTCTTAGGGGTGGAGTGGAAGAGAATAGAGGAAGACAAAACATTACTTCACCGAGCAGGGAATTCACTAAGATTCATACTTGCACGCACTGTCTGCATTGTTTTAGTATGATTCACAAAATTAATTTTGCAAATCAGGCATGGCACAATTAGGCACATAAAACACAAATTTAACATCAACATTTCTTACTGGTTGGTGCTAAGTTGTGGAGGATACAGAAGATCCGGCATACTAACACAGCGTATCATTCCGTCACTGTGACTTCACACCTGAATAAAAAATCTACACACATTTTTTATATAGATTACATTATATGAATAAATACATTTAAAAAAAATCATTATTTTGTGAATTATTAATATGAATAAAATTCATAAAGTACCCTCAAAATAATATAAGCCTAAATTTAAGATTTTGTTTTTAAATAAACAACTAACACTTTATAATAAAGTTCCATTTGTTAACCATTTGTTTTCCATTTGTTAACATTAGTTAACATAAACTAACAATAAAATACTGTTGATTCCAATAATTACTAATACATTATTAAAATCAAAAGTTGTATCTATGTTATTTAATGGACCTAACATGGACTAAAAATGCACCGCTGCATTTATATTAACTAATGTTAAGAGAGATTAAAAAATAGTGTACAAATGTATTGTTCATTATTAGTTTATTTTAATTAATGCATTAAATATAGTTAACAAATGGAGTCTTGTTGTGAAGTGTTACCCATTTAATATTTCAACATATTATGTTTCTGTGTTTTTTTTCTTGTATATAACCATTTCCACATATTATGTTATACATCATTTTTGAATGCAGAAATCCTACATGTTTCTTACCTGTTTCATGTATGACTGACTGTATATTATATATATATATATATATATAATTAATTTATAATATAAGTAATAGTGCAATGCTAATAGTGCAATGCAGTAATAGTGCAATGCTAATTACACTAGACAAATCCCAGTACATTTGTCAATAACACTCACAATGTAGGGATATTTAGTGCCTGATAGTTAATAAGATGCAGCAATGAAATAGCACTTGTGAAAGAATTGCAAATATTTGGTGAAATGAAAGTGTGTGTGTGTGTGTGTGTGTGTGTTTTTGTTTTATAGCTTGTTAGATATGACCATGGAATGTTGGTGCCAAGCTCCTGTGTGTGTGTGTGTGTGTGTGTGTGTGTGTGTGGCATCGTTTCTCTCTGTGAGGTACTTGGCATCCACCCTTTACTAGCATATGCCAAGTTGATGGGTTCGTGGAAACACACTCACACAGACGCATGCTCACACACAAGTGCTAAAGGCTGTTTAAATGGGTTCACACCATCGGCTGGTAAATATAGAATTAATATAACTGATTCTGTCTCATGATGAGAAGGCTAGAGTTCACAGCTTGTTTGTTTTTATCTTTGTCAACTTCCTCACACACAGTGGCTCATTTATTTTTAAACCTTGCAAGGAGAGGAAATGTCACATAAGATGGAGTTTTAACAGTGCAGTCGTGTGTTGATGCCCAGCAAGAGAAGGAAAGAAAGTTAAAACAAAGACAGAGGAAGAAAAAAAATACTGTAGTGTGACACACACACACACACACACACACACACACACACACACACACACACACACACACACACACACACACACACACACACAATCTTCTTCCAAACTACCCACGCACACATCGCACTAGATTACTCATTCAGTCAAATAACACATCCGAGCACGCTCAAAGCAATTCACCACCCACAAATGAACTAATCACCTATGCTGAAAACCATGAATTTACCACCATAAATTAACATAAAAATTACATAAAACATGCAAACACAGAGTAGAGCTGATGAACATTCAAGCTCTGGTACTGTGGCAGATGTAAGTGAATGCCAAATAAAGTCACAAGACTTTGTAATAGAAATCAATATTATTAGGTATAGTTATTTGTATTCTATTTATGTCAGGAGTTTTCATATTTACCACTTATATACATAATAAAGAGTATATGCATGCATACATATATATATGTATATATAGTAATATTATACAAGACTTTGTATTTTTTTCTTATAGAATTATTATATGTTCATATATAGTTATTTATATATATGCATACATATATATATATATATGCATGTATATACTTTACATGAACATGTAAGAAAATATAAGAAAATAAATATAAGAAAAATCTCATGAACAGCATCAGAACCTTTTCATGGCTTTTGTTGACCTCTCCAAAGCTTTTGATACAGTGAACCCTGAGTTGCTCTGGAACATTCTAACAAAGTTTGTTTGTCCAAAAAAATTCTGTAACATCTTGCAGTTCCATGAAGGAATGGTAGCTTGTGTGACCATAGGTGGTCAGGAATCAGAGCCTTTTAGAGTATGCACAGGAGTAAGGCAGGGATGCGTGTTGGCACCTGTACTTTTTAACATCTACCTCCTATGTGTCACAAAGCTCCTGCATGATAAACTTGAAAGCAGCAGTGGGATCACTGTTGACTTCAGGTTGGATGGAAACCTCTTTAATATCCAGGCCTCTACCAAGGTCTCAGCAATGCAGGTTCTTGAGTCGCAGTATGGTGAATACTTTGTGCTTTTGGCACATACACCAGAAGACCTGCAAACTATCCTTGTTGCTGCTGTGAAGACATACAGCAGATTAGGTTTGTCAGTCAATACTGCTAAAACTGAAGTGATATGTCAATGGAAGCTCAGATCTCCACCCACTGTGCCGGTTTTTACAATAGACAAACAACCACTTACAATAGTACAATCCTTTAAGTATCTGGGCAGCATTGTATCAGAGGATTGCAATCTCAATGTCGAAATTGAAAATCGGATAAAGCAAGCCTCTGTAGCCTTTGGCAGACTTCGACGTAAGGTCTTTCAAAATAAACATATTCAATTGCTTACTAAAGTTACCATCTATAAAGCTGTTTGCATCACTACTCTTCTTTAGCTGCGAAGCCTGGGTTTTATATAGCCGCCACCTAAGTTTGCTGGACCATTTCCATATAAGGTGTTTGCAAAGAATCTTGGGTAGTACATGCTATGAACGCGTACCCCATTTTGAAGTGCTTGCCAGGACAAACTGTAAGAGCATGGAAGCCACAATTACTGAGCATCAATTGCGCTGGCTTGGGCACGTTATTAGGCTACCTCAAGATCATTTGCCACATCATATCCTGTATGGTCAGCTCCATCAGGGCCGCCGTTTCTCAGGGGGTACAAAAAAGCAATATAAAGATCAACTTAAAATATATTTAAGGTAGTGCCAAATTAATCCCTCATGCCTGGAGGAATTAGCAGCAAATTGCACCACCTGGAGACAGCTCTGTCACGCAGGAATAGTGCAGCTGGAATCAGACAGAAATAAAAGGAAACAACAAAAAAGACTAAGGAGATACACAGTCATGCCTGCCCCTACAAATTCTGACTTTATTTGCCCATCCTGCAATAAAATCTGTGGATCAAGGATACACAAAGGATACACCGTAAATGAGGAGGAAGGTCATCATCGGATACGATGGACTACTGAAAGAAGAAGAAAGACATGAAAATATGTAGCCTTCTTTATGCCTTAAAATATCACTATGTTATAATTTTACATAACCCATTTGATATAGGCTCTATCCAATTTTTGGAGTTCAAACTCAGGCTAAGTAGTCAAGCTCTGACAATGACTCACCAGCAGGCCTTTATAGTGATACCAAGTGTACTTAGGACTCTTTTTCTTTTACCAATTAAGGACATAATCTAATGACCCTATAAAGAACATTCTTGATCAGTGACTTATGAAAGCAAATCCTGTATTGTGTTACAGCTGAGTGAGCTGATGTGTGGGATATGATGCCCACAGATGGTTAACTCGTGAGAATCAAGTGACAAGTTCGACAAATTCTCTTCAGAAAAGGTAATAGTCTTGCTCTGTCTGTTGTGAGCAATGAAGCCATCCAGAAGGTTTTATTCCGACTTTCTTCCATTCACAATGGAAATGTTGCTGTCATAGTCTGGCAGCGCTCTGTGAATGACCTCCCAGAACTGTCTCCACTCAGAGCAGAATTCAGAAGAATAAACAGGTTATGTTTTCTTAAAACAAAAACCCAGAGTCAGTTTTGACATTTAAAGATATGAGAGTATTTCCATTCAACCGTAGTGTGTTACCACAAACACTGTATGGTAAATGATTCAGTGTGCAAACTGCTCACTTTTACTCAAATAGCTTATAGAAACCAATTACATGGATTGTTTGAGAGTTAAATGTGATTTAATTTATATTTTAAAATAAATACTTTATTTATACTCTACTGTTTGGGGTTGTAAGATTATTATTTTTTATTTTGCTTTTATTTTTGTATTATTTTTTAAGTCTCTTACGCTCACTAGGTCTGTACTTATTTGATGAAAAATCCAGTAATATAGCTTTAATATTATTACAATTCAAAATAAATGTTTTGTATTTTAATATATTTAAATTGTAATTTATTCCTGTGATGGAAAAGCTGAATTTTCAGTATCATTACACCAGTGGGTGGGGTCTGTTCTACCAGATCATGTTCCGTAGAATCCCCCTAGGTAGAAATCGCAATAGCGTTCCAGGTAGATCCCTGCACGGGCCTCAAATGTAGGTCCTAGGAAAGGCATGTGTCCGACAGCTTAACAGAATTACCAGCCCGAGTCCGGGCTTGCCTAAAATAAAATCTCTATATATATTATAACAGTTCAAGCATGTTCAAGTTTAAACAATGTTTAAAACGTTAAACCTATATAAATGTGCACTGCATCCTTTGTGCGGAGAGTTGAAACTAATGCGCAGGACACAGAGGCACCAGCACAATGAAGACTTTTTCATTTCAATGGAAACTACTGATTCCGTAATTTTTGCTCATAAAGGTAAGAGTAACATGTCATTCAGAACTGTAAAGGGTCTACTTTCATTTGTGTGCACTCACTATATCAAAAACACTTTTTATAAAATATATAAAATAATTGTATAAAATAAAGAAACAATGATGCGCTGTCTCGTCTTGAACAGGAGCGCGACACAAAAATTAACCGAAAGTCAGCGAATACATGCCTCACAGACATGATAAATATATATATATATATAGAAAGCTTTAAATTACTACTTAATGAAATAAATCAAATGGAAAATAAAAACTCTTTCATTATAATCTGTGAAAATGCACTTCTCTCTAAAGGCGCATCTAATGAGGAGATGGCGAGTCAGGATCATCATCTTCATCTTCATCTTTGCGACACTGACACAGAAAACACTAGTTTATTAGTAAATCTTTTAAATATCTCCTTACTATTTCCCCGGACACATTCATGGTAATTACTTTGGCTGGGACTTTGCAGCAAGCTTTGCGTGTATTTGAACTCAGAACTCTTCCGCTCTGCTGACCCGCTCTCTGCTGCTGCGGGACTCTAAACACCGTCGAGCCGCTCTTGAGAGTCGCAGCACGGTCTCGTGTTGTTTCCACCAGCGTGGCAATTTTTTCATCACTAATTGATGGATGTCTAAAATATGAAAATAAGGAGAAGCCTAAAACAGGCCGGAGGCCCGGCCAATGTCTGAAAAGTCGGGGCCCATCGGGGCCGGGCTGAAATACAGGGCTCTAGTGTTCCCCTCGGTAGAAATCACGTTTCTCCCTCGGGGCCCCTCCATATAGTCGGGCCCTTAAAATCGTCCTAACCCCCCCCCTTACGGCGCCTCTGAGTGTACTACATTAATATGCAGAGATGACTATAAATAAAAAAGTAGAATTATTGAAACATTTCTGGCAGATTTAGTACAAAATTATTTGTCTTAACCAGTTTCCAGGCACTAAATGCTGTGAAAAGCACTTCACCATACATGATGTCATAAATGAAGCATTGAACTTTTTTCTTTTACTACACTGAAGCTGGCATATCAAGAAATGATCATTCAAATGTACCTGATGTGTTGCTATTAGCATTAGCATATTTAGCTCCCCTTCTGCTACATAGAAAGCTGTGAATACTCAGTGTAGGAACCAGTTTGAACCGCTTGGAAACCAGTTTGAAAACAGTCATTATATTCGCTTTTTCATTTGGTTTACATTAGTGGCACATAAATTACACACTTGACCGGTAAAAAGCTCATTTATATTGCATTGCACAGGACGATTCCACCAAGTAAACAGTATAGGACAAGCAAGACACTGATATCAGTCATCTAATCCTGATTTTACAGTGTAGAGCAGTAGCTGATAAACTCGGTAAATTAAGTTTAATAAGCAAATTAAAATCCCCCATGTTGCCGGATTCTCAATCCACCCTGATGTTTTTTGTGCCAATAAAGCAGCTGCTTCACACAACATCCATTTCACAGACTCCAAGGGCTTGACTCCATTTAGTTATCGTTTTTGTACCATCTCATTTAGCCGTATATTACTGAGATGAACAGTGAATACACAGAGCTAAGCTTCAAAGCACAAGGTTTTTTTCCCCGTTTCCCCTCCCCCACGCTAGCGCTAGTCTTGGCAGCCTCCGGGAGCTCACAGCGGTAATACATCATCTATATTTTAAAGCTGCCGGTGGAGAGAAGGCGGGGGAACTTCCATCTTAAGGTACAGCAGGCTTCTCGCTGACCCAAATTCCTCTCATATAGTTCCCAAAAGCTGAAAAGAAGGAGGATGAAACAATGTGTCTGCTAGGAACCAACCCGGCAAAATACAGGTTTTTGATATGTCGGCATTTATGTTAGCCTCCTTAGAAGGGTTTTAACTCCATTTTTCTCTACAGAGAGAGAGCAAGCTTCATCCTGGAAATAAATCAGTGTGAGTGACTGACAGCTAGCGCAGGCAATTTAATCTATTAGCGCCGAAGCTTTGAGTTAGCAAACACTTACTGGAAATGGTACTTAGCGAAGTCCTTTGTGCTGGAAATACAAATAAAACAGTGTTTCCCAAGAGAAACCTATTAAGAACATGGTTTTCATATACAAATCAAATGTGTGAAAAAAGTGTCAGTTCCACTAGTTTGAGTCAGTTGCGTAATTTTAATTCTACACCATTAGAATGTAAACCAGCTACAGCTACACCATCCATGAAAAGATTATCTGTATTTCATATTTCTACCCTTACAAGAAAAAGTGTATTTAAGTTTTATTTAAATTAAAAATAAGAGAATAGGCTATAATTTTAAACTACTTTTTTACATGATTATACAGAATACATTTATTTCATGCTAAGTGAGTGAAGTATTACTAAGTATACTACAAACACATTTACATATGTATGTGCTTTATAAAAATACCCTGCAATTATACTAAACTAAGTATGCTAAACTGGAGCAACTAGTTTTGTACTTAATGCACTTTGAATTGTGTGGAAGTAGTGCTGAAGTCCAACTTAAGATATACTGAAGTATATTTGATTGTGCTAAAGTGGAACTATTGCAAGTAATCTTCAGGAACAAATATTTTGCATTTAAAGACCAATATTATTCAAAGATCATACAATCCTCATCAATAGTGGCATTAAAACACATTTTATGCTTAATACAGTATTCATAAATGTGTACTGTGCAGTAGTACTCCAAATAAAGTTTAATTATAATTTTATATAGGTCTCGAATGATATGTCAGTAAATGTATTAATAGATTTGAACTATACTTAACATGAAATAAATGTATTACTTTTTTTACTAAGGTTTTCTTAAGTGTACATGACTTATACTGAAACTGTACAGAAAAGTGTATTTGGCCTATATTTGTACTCTTTTGTTCGAGACTTAAGAAATGTACTGCATGATCAAGGTTCCTTTCTAATTAAAGTGCAAAAACTAAATATAAATAGTTAACAACAAGTCTGATATTAAGTTCACTTAAGTACATTGCAGTATAAAACAAGTAGTTGTCAGAGTATAGGCCTACTTCACAGTGTACTAGTGCTTTCCATGCTAAATATGATGTACAAAATAAGATGTAAACTTAAAATTTACTGTTACATATAAAGAACACTTAAACGTATACTTTTAGAAACTAAAAGTCCTAAGAAATATTAAAATAGGATACAAGTATACTACTATACAAGTAGTACTATACTACAATACTAACATTGATGTTAGTATTCTTGCTACATAATAAAATGAACTTGAAGTATACTTTTAAAAAAGTGCTTAATTGAAAAGCTGTGCTTTCTTGATTGTTTTTCTTCAGTTATTTTTTTATCACATAGTCATTGGTTCATTTGCCTTCTGTGATCCAGACCTGAATAAACTCCTAATCAACAATTATCCAGCTGAAAATTGGTTCACTACACCTCACATCCAGATATATGGCCAGCCAAGATGCTTTTCCCCTTCATTTGATCATCATTTGCTGAATTACTGCTGGTATGATCGATAGAAAACATTCACGCCTTGGGTTGCGGGTGGTTTCTCGAATAAGACGCGGGTTTTTGCGCTCCCTAATGTTTTTAAATCCATCACTCTAACCACCTCCACCTCTTCCCCAGCCATTTCCTTCAGCAATATTCCTCTGTTTTCTGAGTAACCATGTACGATATGGATCTTCACTGGCGGGCTTCAATGGGAATATTGTCTTGAGGGGGGGGAAGGAAAATAGACTTATCAGCACATTTTCCTGCAACAGAGCACAAAGTCTATCAAGTCAGTAACAGCAGCCCACATTCCCCAGTTACTCTGTTGGAAAAACAAGTCTACGATATCTTTCCGGACCACTGGAAGGTGGGAACACAAAACCGTGGTTAATCAGATGAAGGCAGGTGCTCGGAATAAAAATATTTTGCGGTGAAATTTAATGAAGATCAGCGAGCGCTGCTTATTTTTGGTCTCACAATGAGGTGTCTTGTGGAAATAGAGGACAAAATGTTTGGGTGTGAAGCGAGAGTGAAATTGTAAATGAGATTCAAAGCAAAGGGAAGAGAAAATTTGACGGCAATGGTAAAACGGGGAAAAAAAATTAGTCCGATTTGTGGTGCTATGCTGAGACAGGCAGAATTGCCTCAGCGCACATCCTCTTGTGTTTTTCGCTGCACTTATAGCGTTTGGCCAGGCTCATCATACTAAGTGCTTTGGCAAAGCGACACACGGCGCTGTCACCCTGCTGGAAGTGTGTGTGTGTGTGTGTGTGTGTGTGTGTGTGTTGTGTGTGTGTAATGGAGGCTGACTCACCAGTGGGGGAAGGAAACACACGCCTCTCATCCTTGACCTTGAGATTGTGAACAAGTCTGAGACTCACACACACACACACACACACACACTTTTTAAAGGCGGTACAAATCCGTAGGGAAGTCACCTTCTTTTAGTTCCTGCTAAGGGTTGCCAGGCGGCCCGCTGACAGCCTCTGCCTGAAGGCCCGGCGTGAGGAATTGATTCCTGATGGGTCTTATCACTTTTGTTGAATTCGATTTGGAGACTAAACCATCAATATGTGCAAGGTTCTCTCCTTTTACTCTTCATTCTTTGCATTTTCTCAGAGAGTTATGCTTTCTTTTAAATACCCGTCTTCAGCACAAAAACCTGAAATATTAATATATTGCTTAATATTGTGTATTAGGGGTGTAACGGTTCACAAAATTCACGGTTCGGTTCGATACGATACAGTGGTGTCATGGTTCAGTACGTTTTCGATACAGCAAAAAGAAAGGAATGCCAGAGAAATGTCCTTGATTTTTATAATTTGTTTATTTATTAAAACTAATTTTTTACTTTGAACAATGATGGAGGTATACTTGACCCATCTTCTGGGGTGTCTTCTTAGCAGCATATAAAACAAAAACAGCTCCGGTTTGAAGTATTCCAGCTGATGTAGCATTGTCATATAAAGCATATAAAGCTTTTTTTTCTAAAAGTGTGCATCACCTTTTTAGATTTTTTTTTACATTTAATCATAAGACATTTGGGCTGTTACCAAGCAAATTAACTCAGTATTGACAAAATGTATCTTTGCAATGCAGAGGAAACATAGAAATTGCATCTGAAAGGCATTTAGAGGATGTTACACACTGTTTAATGCAGCTCAGAGGGACATGTAATGCTTTAACCTGCGGTTACAAATGCATAAATAATGTTTTGATATTTTAAACATAAAAAGTTGGCAACTGATGTTTGAAATTAAAAAATTTAAAGATATTTTAAACGTGAAATTAAAACCGCCAGCAGGTGGCAGCAAGTCACCGTTAAGTTAGTGAGTCATTGCGATTGAACCGAATCATGTAAGGGGTGATTCATTCAGGAACGAAACACTATCGTTCCTCAGAGACGCAAAACAGTGCTGTGGCTGTGTTTGGATTTATTTTTGCTGTCTAAAAGTCTCTGAATGAACTTCTTGCTTATTGAACCGTTGTAAAAATCATATGTAATCATGCTGAGTTTTGAGTTTTGGAGAGAAAAAAACGGCACTCTTCTGTGATATATTGATTATATACATTTTCTGCCTCCATATCTTGAATTTTGTGATCATCCTAAACACATTTTAATATACTGAATCATGCAGTGAAAGAACACACTCTCTATGAGCACAAGCACTAGTCTAACCCAATAGAATAATATACTGATAGGATTAGTCCAACGAATTGTTCGGTTCGTAATGCGTTGTACCAAATGATTCAATACGAATATGTGTATCATTACACCCCTATTGTGTATGTATTCATGGAGGTACTTTATACAAAACTTCTCATGAATATTTACATGATAGGCCCAAGCAGGATTCATTTTTCGTTTAGCCATTTTAATAAACTCTGACAGGGTATAAGACTAATGTAAGCAGAGTCAGAGAGTAAATGCAGATTTATCAGTAAGTAAAACAAACAAATGGACAAATTAAATAAGCCATATCTTCCTCAGAGTAAAAAAATGGTTGCTATGGCTATTCTCAACAGATTTCATTTATTTTAATGTAGACTGTATTTCACACTGCACCATTATTGATTAAACTGTGACTTTAAAAAAAAGTTTTAGACATTCTTTTAAAATTACAATTTTAACACAAAAACGTATTCCAGTCCACTCAAGTATTCTAGAGATCTGTAAAATAAAGCTTCATGGTTGCTACTCCCTCTGCATTTATCAATATTTGAACATCTTAATGACAAAACTACTGGAATGGAACAAGATATCATATAGAAGTGATTATAAGAAACAACTTTTATTATTAAACAGCTTGTGTGATATGTTTTCTTCTATAGACATTAGGGATGTAACAATGTATCTCTGAAGGGAACTGAGTCTTTAGAAATGTTTAGATGGCATTTTCTTTTCATCTTGCCTCCATATAATGCCTATTAAAGCAGTGTTTAGAATCGCAACGCTGTCCCATAAGCGCCACCTGCTGTCAGAGAGCGAATTTGCAACTCATTCAGCCATCTGCTGTTTTTGTTTTATTCAGGTGTTTTATGCTGCATAGTTTCAGAAAGCTAAAGTCAAACCATTCTGGTTTTGCAGCAAACTTCTTAATTATGCAATCTAATTGATAGTAAATCTGCAGCATATTTGTTTGGACCGTGATCAAAATCCAGTAGTTTCCTCTGATTTTAAATGGAAAGAGCACAGGCAAAGCCTTGGTTTGTTTATATGAAGATATTTATTTTATTTGTTTTATTTATTTGATTTGGGATTTGTTTTAAAATTAGATTGTTTTTTTATTTGACATTTAAATTTCACAAAGAAATGTGCAGCCTTTTGTCTGAGAAATAATAAAAGGACACCTTTACATTTATAACTTATCTTAAGTCTCATTTTGAAAAAGAAAAGTGAGAAAATCATATCATGTAATCGTGAATCATATTGCATCGTAAATTGAGTTAATTGTTACATCCCTAATATAAATGCCTCAATGTGTGTGTGTGTGTGTGTGTGTGTGTGTGTGTGTGTGTGTGTGAGTTGCCCATTGAAAGTCAATAACTTTTTGGTTAACAGTATTCTTCAAAATATCACATTTTGTCTTCCACAGAAGAAGGAAGGTCATACCGGTTTGAAATGACACGAGGGTGAGAATTTTTTGGGGCGAACCATGCCTTCAGAGTCTACGCAAATACTGAAATAATCCAAAGTACTGTATTCTATTTTATAACAAGACTGATAGTGTGGGCTACCGTGCCACATTTTTATTCTTTCTCCCACTCTTGTGACTCATGTTTCTTCTCAGGCATAACTGGAACATAAACATGCACGCAGACAGCCCACAGAAAGCATGGGTGTGCTGCCAGACCTGGATGGAGGACGGGTTAGAACATCTCTTCAGCCTCGTCCTGAATCTGCGGCGAGACCCTGACCTGAAGATGTGAGGCACCTCAGAGTGGGAGTGCTGTTTCCTCTGTAACTTTACTCACTAACTCATATTGATTGAGACACTGCTGGACAAGAGGGTTTTCCTTGTTTAAAGAAACTCACTGGATTTAAAGGAATAGTCAAAAATAACAATAACCCAAAAATAACAATTCTTCCATCATTTACCAAATCTTGTATTGCTCCAAACCTGTATGACTTTCTACACTGAAAACATTAAAAGAGTATATTAAAGAAATGTCCATACAACGAAAGCCAATGGACAAAACATTTCAAACATTCTTCAAAGTATCTTATTTGTGTCCTACAGAAGAAACACAGTCATACTGTTAGTATTCCTCCATGTACAGACTCTACACAAGCTGTGTGCGGTGCTGTCAATAAGCAGAAGTTGACATGAGAAGCTATTTCAGTTCCTCTTAGCTCTTATATCTATGAATCACGACGCGTTGCAGCCTTGAGCGAGGACTTGAGATCTTTCTGCAGAGCAAAAATAATATGTCAATGCTAGACTACTTGGATGCTCCGTTTGGACAGAGATATGAAAGCCTGGAGGTGTTGTGAGGTGAAGACTGTCCTGAAATATCCTCTGATCTGTACCCTGAAAAAGTCTCGGTTTAAACCTCAAATCCATATATTCTGTTCTTGGCCATGCTGTAAATATAGAAAAGGATCATGGTGCACTCACTGTATATTTGTATCAGTGGTTCTCAGCTGGTGGGTCGTGACCTGTCTGTTCTGTTAAGACGTTATTGTAAACACCATAGCATTGGGATTCCAGCTGTTTTTTATATTTTAATTTAATAAATCTACATTTATGACACTATATGTTTCATTACTTTGGAAATATACTAAAGAAAACTGGTTAACATTGCTGCGCCAGTGTTTCTCAATGGCTGAAGAAGCAACAGCAATTTTGACATTTTCCTGACCAACGTAATAAAGAGTCTCTATGTTTTTTATTTTTATGGAAAGTCATAGTAATGTTATTTTTTCCTATTGGTGAAAATGGGACCACAAAAATTATATTTATTGTAGTTTCCGTTCAACACTATAGAGATTTACCCAACGATCATGATTTACAGTACACTTCTGAGAATGCCAGAAATGGGAAAAGGGTCCATATAGGCCCTGAAACAAAACCACTGCATTAAATCATTCTGACTCCACTCTTACATATCTGTCCCATATGTGATAAAAAAGTTATCAAATAGCAGCAACAATGAAAACATCGAAGGAGCAGGGCTCTCTGTGCTGCACTCTGCTCATTACGTGATGTTGTAAAGAGCAGCGATGATGTGAGCTGTCTCACTGCCTAGATACAGCTCAGCCAATCATAACCAGAGCCATGGTTTCCTTAGCAACAGTGTCAGAGCTCATTCTAAATACCATGATTCATTCTCATGAAAATCAGGAGCACAGGAAAGTTGTGCGAAAAGAGAAACCATGCATTGTTCATTTCCAAATGTCATTCAAATCTGGAAAAAACTAAAACCAAACACACTAATTAGCTCCCAGCATGCAACAATAAAATCAAAATTGGCAGGCGACTGAACAAAAGCATGTTTTCCCCTCACATCTAGTAGTGTGGGCAGGACACCCATTAAATGAAAAGCTGTGAAGTGGCCCAGTCTATTGAAGTAAATGACAAGCCAGGTATGTTTGTTCTGTCTCAAACTGGTTCCTGTTGAAACATGCTGTCAGTGAAAGGCAATAATGAATGACTGAAGTGAAGGATTGAGCCAAACTGATTTGAGCTCTACTGAGCAAATGGCTCTTGGTGATCTTAAACGGAGTAAAAGTATAGAGAATTATCAGCTGCTGCATAAATTTTGTCATCAGTGAGATATACATAGAATTGACTGCACTAATTGGCGGGTCCTTTAGGTGGCGACACTAAAAGTGATTTAACGAAATTTCATGGACAAGAAAGGTTGATTGACTACTGTACAGTTAATAGCATAGCGATGTAATGGTAGTGTTATCCAAGATGGCGGTGCGTTCAGACGCAGCGGCTGCTCTGGGTCTCAAACACGGCTTTTATGTTTTTTGTTTTTATTTCGTCTGTTCATCTCCAAATAGTGTAAATGTACCGCTAACTCATAAGAAATCACTCCAAAACACATATATGATCGCCGAAGCCTTCTGGATATCGGCAACGCGTACAAACACCAACTCGCGCCAGCGGCTATTGAGAAGCTACGAGGCCTTTGTTTACTGCTGGAGCCGGACCTCGAGACCACGGCCTCGCCTACTGACGCTACCCGCACAAGGCAGCGTCGCAAGCGGTGTGAGAGAGGACGGAAGCGCGGTAAGCGCGGAGGTATACGAGCGAGGCTAAGAGCTAATCCCACAAGACCGGCTCTTCCAACACTCATGCTCTCAAACGTTCGCTCTCTGGAAAACAAACTGGACTTAATACAACTCAGTCGGTCTACACAGCATGAGGCAAGGAATTGTTGTGTGTTTGTTTTCACTGAAACATGGCTAAATGACAACATCCCGGACTCTGCCATTCAGTTGAACAGGCTAACATGCTGTCGATCGGACAGAGACACAAATACTTTCTGGTAAGAGCCGCGGTGGTGGCTTGTGTGTTTATATCAACAAAGAATGGTGTAACAATACTGCGGTATTATCAAAACACTGCTCATCACTGGTGGAGTTTATGTTTGTGAAGTGCCGACCGTTCTATATGCCGCGGGAGTTCACGGCCATTGTTATTGTCGCGGTTTACATTCCGCCGTGTGCAAATGCTAAGGACGCACTTCGTGAACTTTATTGCGCCATCAGTGAACAACAAACAAATAACCCCGACGGCTTTTTCATCATAGCCGGTGACTTCAACCACGCAAATTTAAAGACAGTTTTGCCAAAGTTCTACCAACATGTTAACTTTGCAACAAGAGTAAATAATACGCTGGACTTTGTTTACACAACCGTAAAGAACGCTTACAAAGCTGTACCCCGCCCCCACCTCGGATACTCAGACCACATCTCTGTTATGCTAATCCCAGCATATAGACCACTTCTGAAACTCGCCAAACCGTTCAAAAACTCATCACAATCTGGCCAGAAAATGCTACTTCAACACTACAGGACTGCTTTCAGTGCACAGACTGGAACATGTTTAAAGAGGCGGCCACCAACAACAACCACACAGACCTGCAGGAGTACACTGAAACTGTGACTGCTTACATCAAAAAGTGCATGGATGATGTGACAGTCACTAAGACCATCACCACACGTGCAAACCGGAAGCCGTGGATGACAGCAGAGGTTCGTGGGCTGCTAAAACCAGAGATGAAGCATTCAGATCAGGAGAAAAGCAGCCCTCAAAACAGCAAGAGCCAATCTGTCCCGTGGCATCAAAAATGCAAAACGGTCACATGCTCAAAAAATCAATAACCACTTCACGGACAGCAGAGACACACGGAGCCTGTGGCAAGCCATTCAGACCATCACTGACTACAAGCCCCGCCACAGGCCTGTGATGATGACACATCCCTCCCAGATGCACTCAACCACTTTTACTCACGGTTTGAAATGCAGAACGACACACCTGCACAAAAACTGCCCACACCTCCCAACGACAGGCGCTCTGTTTGTCTGCAGCCGACGTAAGGAAGACCCTATCCAGGATTAACCCACGAAAGGCTGCGGTCCTGACAACATACCTGGCCGTGTACTGAAAGACTGTGCTGTACAGCTGACGGATGTCCTAACAGATATCTTCAACACCTCGCTGAGCCAAGCAGTCGTCCCCACATGTCTAAAATCCACAACAATCATACCGGTACCAAAGAAATCACCTGTGTCCTGTTTAAAAACGACTACCGTCCCATAGCACTGACCCCATCATCATGAAGTGCTTTGAGAGGTAGTCATGCAAAAAATCAAAAACAGCCTCCCCAACACACTCGATCCGCTCCAGTTTGCATACCGTCCAAACCGCTCTACGGACGACGCAATTTCCTCTACCCTCCACCTGGCTCTTACCCACCTAGAAAACAAAGACTCCTATGTTAGAATGCTGTTCATTGACTTCAGCTCGGCATTCAACACAATAATCCACAACAGCTCATAAACAAACTAAACCTGCTGGGCCTTAACAATTCCCTCTGTAATTGGATCCTGGACTTTTTAACCGGAAGACCTCTTAGTCCGTGTCGGCCACAACACCTCGAGCACTACCACACTGAGCACAGGTGCCCCACAAGGCTGTGTGCTCAGCCCGCTGCTCTTCACGCTGCTGACCCATGACTGCACTGCCAAGTTCAGCTCCAACCACATCATCAAGTTTGCTGATGACACAACAGTGGTAGGTCTCATCAGCAACAACGATGAAACACACTACAGAGAGGAAGTGGCACAGCTGGCGAAATGGTGTGGCGCTAACAATCTGTCCCTCAATGGGAGAAGACAAAGGAGGTTGTGGTGGACTTCAGGAGAAACTCTGTACCACCCCCCACTGATCATCGACAGCTCGACTGTGGAGAGAGTCAGCAGCACAAAATTCCTGGGGGTGCACATCATGGAGGATCTCACCTGGTCCCACCAACACCATGTCACTCTCCAAGAAGGCACAACAGCGTCTACACTTTCTCCGCCGGCTGAAAAGAGCAAGTCTCCCTCCACCCATCCTCACCACATTCTACAGGGCACCATTGAGAGTGTGTTGACCAGCTGCATCACTGTCTGGTACGGGAACTGCAGTGCTGCTGACCGTAAGACCCTCCAGCGGACAGTGAACACGGCTGCAAAGATCATCGGTGCCCCTCTCCCATCCATCCTGGACATTTACCTCGCACGATGCTCCAGTAAAACCAACAGCATCATGAAGGACCCCACCCACCCCTCCCACAGTCTCTTCGAGCTCCTACCTCAGGAGACGGTACCGGAGTATCAGAGCCCGCTCCGCCAGACTGCTCAACAGCTTTTTCCCCCAGGCTGTGAGAGCCCTGAACTCAGATCACCCCGCCCCCCTTTGAAACCCCATGCAAATCCCTACCTCCTGAAACATGGACCCCCCCCCACCAAACACCCTCCAACCTTACTCACCAAAGTAAAAGCTGTGAACTTTTTTGTGCAATTCAAGTGTGCTACACACAGGTGAGTGGGCTTGTACAAACCACCTGTAGCAGCACACTCTCCTCTATGCACTAGACACTTTTTCTAACACTGCTATGTTTACACAATCCCACAAAAGACTCGGCAATATATGTATGTTTACATGCTCATGCACTACCACAAATCTTTTTGTACTGTTCCTCAGCTAGCTGCTTGACTCACAATGTTTCTCTCTGCACATGTACAGTATTTATGTGAAGCATTCGCATAGTTTGTATAGTTTGTATTTTTTATCTTTAGTTGTATAGATAAAACAATATATATAGTATACTTAGTCAAAATCTGTCAGTAGGTTAGTTGTTTATAGTGTTTTACATCATTGTTGCATGTCTGTATTTATGTCTGTATTTATGTAGCACCGTGGACCCATGAGGCACGACATTTCGTTCCACTGTATGTCCCCACATGTAGCGGAATGACAATAAAGCTCAACTTGAACTTGAACTTGAATGTATAAAGCACAGCTCACATAGAAGTCACAATCAGCCGTCTATTAGTTAACCAGGCGAATTCACGAGACCAACTTGAAAATGAATGAAACTCCTGATTTAATGGATGACTGGATTTTACCCACAACATTTCACAGAGCAATGTTATATAATACTGCACCTTAACAGCTAGGGCCATTGATTTCAACAGCTAGTCAAAGAATCAGCTGAAAAATCTCAACAAAACAGTGAAAGATTAGTGTTTAGACCGTTTTAGTTTTGTCTTTTAACAAAACAATCATTACATTTAGTATTTCATCATATCATTTTCATTCATTTTTGTCAGTTTTAAACATTCTATAAACTATATTCTCGATAACTATAAAGCCAATTATAACAATTAGCATCCAAACATTGTTATTACATTGTGAGCATACTATGAGTGTACGCTAGTTGTTATGTTGCCTGCCACTTTACATGCTCGAGCTCTTTAAAGTCAGGTGGATTCTAATTGGCTATCGTGTTTTTAATGTTTATCAGCTGAAAAAAATAGTTTGGGAAGTGATTTCAACAATATTGTTCTTCTGTGTCGTTACAGTTGTTGTTATAGTTATCATCCTGGGTATGAACGGGCCTCAAAATTACTCAAAATGTTAAATATTCTAGAATTTGTATATGTTAATAACAAACAGTATACATAATTACGTTTAATTATTGCAAATTAGTGACACACAAACACATAATGATGTCGTCAATGTACAAAACTTATACAAAAGATTATATTACAAAGAACGGATTCGGCTTAAATTCTTTTAATATGATACTTGATGCTTCATGGAAAAGGGTGGAAAAAACGCGCAGTGCTTCAGGACATCGTAGACAGTCATTAATCATGAGGAATGTTTGCATTGTGATCAACACAGATAAACATTCTTGATTGTGGTGTCACGATCTGTTACAGACAACACAAATGTTTGATCGATTGCATTGCTATCGCAGCCACGGGCAATCCAGGATTCATTCCGTTTACGCAACCCAAGGGTGGATTTTATTCGGCAAGCTCTTGGATGACGCAAAATCTTCTTCCTCATCCTGTCAGGGCTTGTTCCTTATATAAAAAGTAGTCTGACATTAACGCTGTGACATTTTACTTTGCCGTTTTATGTGTGGGGATTCCTGAAAGAGTGATTTCCTTTGTTGCGGGCCGTGCGCCGTGACTCACCTGTCAAGATGCCTTCAGTAAGAACTAAAATCGCCATGATCTTTTCTTCCCGCTTTTCCTCCGAATACCACAAGGTCCCCTCCCCCACTCTTTGCTTCCTCTACGGGGAGCTGCTTCGGGAAGCGAGAGAGAGAGAGAGAGAGAGAGAGAGAGAAAGCCCTTTCACCTACATTCAGCCAAGCCTGTTTAATGTGGCTGTGCAGCATGGGGCGGTGCAGGGCCCTGATCACTGTGATGTTTGAGTGCTTCCTCCTAAAACGCATACCGCTCGTCCATCTGTGCGGGCTACTTATTCAAAACACGTACACATAGGTGCCTGTTCAGTCAAACCCTGCCTCAAAATAACCAAACGGTTCGAAACACTCCAATTGCCATTGCTCTATCCATAACAGTCTGATTACTGTTTTGTGTGTTAACTGTAGGGTAAGTTTATTTACACTTTGATGTTTGATTTATCACATTCTCATATGCTTTAATAGTGTAGTAGCAGCCCTTCTGAATGTTATGCATTAGCTAGTCTCCTAATTTATGAAGCAAAATAAACAGTTGCCATGGAAACCATAACCACTTTTCGTTACATGAGAGATGATTCGGTGCAGTAGCCAGCGCTCTCCATTAACACGTCTCACACATCACAATACAGCCACTAACAGGACAGCGCCAACACAAAACAATATTACCAAATGCATTGTTTTGTTTGTTTGCATTTATTCATCATTTATTAAAGTGACAACTGGAAATGTAAGATGTTGTTTATTTGTAAGAAATGTTTGGGAATTAAATAACAAAATATAGAGAAAAAAATATTAATTGGTTTATTTCAGGCCTTGCAAAGAATTTATATATTTTCTGCAGAAAATACCTAAATTCAAAATGGTTTTTTAATGAATATTGCATTTCTTCTAAATGAGTTAAAAAAGGAAATAAATATAAATATAGGCCTACATTAAATATAAATGTTGCTTTTTAGTTTTACTTGTTGTTTGAATAAATATATATACTGTTTTATAATGCTGTAACACAAAATTGAAATTCTCAATTTTTTCATATAATAACAATAATAAAGACAGTCTTATGTTAGTATCATAGAGATCCTATTAAAATTTTATTTAATAATTTGGATTAGTGTTTGTTTTTATATTTTCCATTTTCTTTAAAAAAATAGATTTAATGTTTTGGTAATTTTGTTGTTTTTTTGTCCTTTTTACTATTTTGTTAACTATGTTTATAGAGTTTTTATTAATTGCATTACAGTTTTAGTTGTTAGCATTTTAGCAATTCATGTTAAATAAAAATGAAAGAAAAATAGTATACATTTAATCAAATATAATATTTTTATACATATTTTCAGTTAACGTTTATTTTATTTCAAGATTCTTTTTTTTAACCAGTTTACTTTAGTTTACAATAATAACCCTGATTATTAAAAGGACATTTTGTTTGATTGCTTGGTTTCTATTTATGCAGCATCATGCTGGGTAAAGCAAAATCCTGCTTTACGTATAGCCTATAATAAAAAATCAAACGTTCTGATTAGTTTTGTTGCATCACACAACAGCCTGACGTTCACACTTGTCACATTGCAACAGTGTTTATTCATAGATTCAACGAAAACACCAATGGTCATTTACTTTTATCAGCGTCTATATTACATACAACACCTTGATATTTAATGTCATTATTTTGAGATTTTGATGGCATATTGGCACATTACATACACCAATAAACACAAAGCCAGTATTCTGAGAGGGGTTTCCCCAGCTAATGCCATTTAAACACCGCATGCATCAGGCAACCATTGACTGCAGATTTCCCCATCAACCATGAGTAAGTCCACAAGCACCATAATAACCCGAGAAAAATGGACTTCATGAGTGATTACGACAAAACATGTTATTTCTGGCCATCTGTGTGGAGGAACTGGCATGGAGACTGTGGCTCCACAGACCTTACAGAGGCGGTAAAGCAGGTCATTATGGAATCACAGAGCGGGTGATGGATGGAGAGATTAGGGCACTGCCTGTGTCCCTACACGCTAACAAGGATGGTGTGAGTCAGCATTTATTTCCCCTCGGAGGCCCATTCCATTGTCTAGACCCAAATAGCCGCAAAACAACCGGCAGCTAGCTGAGTCCGCCGAGACCGCCGCACATGTCACAGCGCTGTAGTGTGATTCAAAGTAAAGTCCAACAAAACACATCAGAGACTATCGCCTCTGTAATTTTCCGGAGCTACATTAATATTAGGTCATTAAATGTCTTCGCAATGATGCATACTGTGATTCTAAACTCTTGATTTGTTTTCCTAGGAAGGTGTTGGTGAATTCTCACCTCTCTCTTTTGAATTCATATGTATATACTTCTTGCCAATTAACGCTGATGGTCAGTGACACGTGGAAGCATATCCAGAGCCTGTAAATGGTTTGTTTGCTCCTTTATTATTTGCAAACTGTTATTATGGCTGAACAAAGACTATTACTTATCTAAAGGTATTATCTTGTATTGTATTATCAGACAATCACATCTGCTGCAAATGAAAACATTTGGATAAATCACACACTGTGCCTTTAAGAAGAATTTTACTCCTTCTTTGTTGAGCTAGAACAGCTGCAGTGACAAAATTGCGGCATGTGTCCAAACCACACTCCACTTTTTCCTGGCAGGCATTTTTTTCCGTACACCTGCAGAATCTCTCTCTCCCTCCACTGATCTGTTACGCTCAATGTCTCAGAGTAAGATTAGGAACAAAACAAAAAGATTAGAATAAGTTACAGCCCTCTTCTAATCTTTTTCTCTCTTTCTTTGAAGCATGTGACTCAGCCAAACCTGAGACGTTTGAACTGGCCAATAAGATCATTAGAATTAACCACTACCATATGGCAGTTATGATAGTAGACTAAACAGTCAGTGTATAACCATCTCAACCAAGTTTACAACCGAAATGAACACCTTTATTTATTTATTTAATAATCTTACACTTTATATAGCTTCAATGATGTGAGCAACACATATACGCATACAATATTATATATTTTCTGTATTCACTGGCAGTTGTACATATTGCACCACTTTGGAAATGAAATGTCCAGCGGTAAAAGTTTAATGCATTTGAAAATAATGTACCACCTACACTAAACCTAACCGATAACATTACCATGGCATTTCAATTTGCATCTACAAGTATTTTATCGTTACTCGGAATTCACAGGACTTGAACCAGAGTGTCTGCATCTGTATCAGGTGTGCAACCGAGCAAGTTTACTTTTAAAAGAAAAGCCATTCATATGGAACTGGTTATGTGATGCAAAAATGAAAGTGTACTAATTTACAAATCATGCACTACTATTGTGCAAGGAACCATGAGAAAATAAGTCTTTATTCATTGATAATCTGCGCTGTAATCCTAATTTGTGTGAAAGGGAATAAAAGTTGTTGGTGCTTTACAAGTGTTGATCTCAGCTAGAAACCGCAGTGAATTGCATGTATAGGTACATTTTTGGACTTCTTAAAAAAAGGTAGGTATAGACTAGAGGCACATTTTTCAATGTGCCAGAAGGTGACTGATGAAATTCCTCTGTGGAGTGACTGTATTTCGAATTGCAATACAGTACATTTCTCTTCCTGTCATTCCAATTCAACTTCATGTGGGGTGTAAAAAAATGAATTCTGATTCAAACTTATGAACTGAAAGGGAGCCAATTCTTATGTTCTGAATTTCAGCACTGCTATATGGAGATTTACTGTAAGAAAACTCACTGTTGACATCTTGGCTTGATTCCTGTATTTTACGCAACAGTTTAAGCCCCTGGCGATGGATATTACTTGGCAGAGAAAGACCACTTAGAATGATTATGACCAACACAGCAAGAAGAGACAGAGCTCACAAATACACAAGGTAGCAACTGTTACTAAGGGGGTGGAGGGATAAACAGCAAACAACAGAGCGAGACGGAGAGTAAAAGAAAAGAGCACAACAGAAAGAGAGAGAGGGAGAGTGAGAGAGGGGAGAAAGAATGAGCTCTTTGTGCTCAGTGAGGGTGAATAATGAATTGTGACTATGTGGAGGTTATCTGAGGGCACTCTGTCTCTATAGGCTGGGACCTTGGCTTGCCAGTATTGTTCATGCAGCATTACCATCTATTGGATGCTTACATAAATAAGCCAGATAGTTCTGTAAATCCCCTCTTCTTTCTCTGAGTGCTGCTGATAGGCTTTTTTGTGTGAAATGGCACAGGCAATGACTCATAATGAAGCGCTTGTAATTCAGGTCACTGTCAGACGTGTGCTTTTTATACAAGATTCTTCTATGAGCCATTAAAGTGAGAGGCGGATTCAGGGAGGGAGAGGCTTTTTATTTGTTTTGGCTGCGTATTAGAGGAATGAACGGGAACTGTGGCATTTCAAATCCAATTTCTCTTCGTGTTAAAAGGCATGTTCCAGATTCAACACAAGTTAAGCTCAGTCGGCAGCATTTGTGGAACAATGTTGATTACCATGAAAGTAAACCTTTTTAGCAAAAGCAGAAACATGGGTTAAAGTGTGAGACTTGCAATGGACACAAAGTGAATATTTAATAGTACAGCCACAAGATTTAAACAATATGCATGTGAACATGATTTCAGTTTGGATAATGAAAAATGACTTATTGACCTTTTCTGTGAAAATGTATATTTTTACAACAGCTTTGCCATAAAAAATAATACCATAAATCCCCAAATGAGCTGAAAAACGTATTATAATGTATTATAACTTAGCACCATATAGGCCTATGCATACAATATATTATATTTTATGTTATAGTGACTAATTCTAGAACTAACATTGTATCATAAATTGCCATCTCAATTAATGCACGTGTAACAATAGCTCAATATTAGATAGATTTTACAACTTAATTTTACAACTACCTTTCCCTCATAACACATTAAACACAAACATGGCTGTAAAAATTCTAACTGAAACAGCCTTATAGCTTAATTAATAAACAGGTTTCGACAGAAGCATTAGTAAAAGTGTTTTTACAATATTGTATGGTTAAAATTTTTACATTTAAATTCTCAGAAAATTGACTCCCATTGTGAGTGCCTCACTGTAACCTCAACCTCATTCCACAAATGCTGTCAATTAAATTGAACTTGTATTGGACCAGAAATATTCCTTTAATCATATGTATGTTCAATATTTGAGGATGTACCGCGTTTGGCCAGTGTCAGCCTGCACCATGGTGGAGTGAAGGAAACGTGACTCCATTAAAAAGCAGATTGGATTGGGATTTTCTCCAAGCAATTGTAAAGATGATTACTGCAGCAAACAAAATGTTGCCAGGGAGTTTGCCCTTCAGCTCAGCAGTGCTAGAGGACAGGGCCAAAACAGGGGAAAACCCAAGACAGTTTCGGTTTGTTTGACCTCATTTGATACTTACTCACTTAGTACTCGGAGGACCCTTAACGACCAGAGAAAGCAGTTAGATTAATGGGGTTAGTTATTGGAAAAAATGGGTTCTTCATTTAATCAATAGGGCAGTAAAATCATGTGATATGACAAATATATTTTTGTGAAAAACAACAGTATACATTATAAATATAAATATATTTGCATTTCTCATTTATATTAATTACATAAGTTTGCCCAGTAGTGAATGATTTAATGAAAGCAGGTGATAACAAATCAAATCTGCCTATGAGTTGTGCAGATGATACTAGTACCAGAAAAGTAATGCTGTATGATATAATTTTGATCGTTAACCTGGACGACAATGTGCTGCTAACAAAAAGCAAAAGTTATTATGTTCAAATTTATAAATATGTTTGGTGAATATGATAACGCTTTTATTTTGTAATTTATCTATAAATCAAATATCAAAATGGAATGCTTAACAAAAGTAAAATCACTAGTTTTTGGTGAAATATAATGATAAGGGAAGCTTAACAAGTGAAAATATTGCATTTTGTACAAATATTAATGAGAAGACCATGAGATGAGATGGCATCTGCAGCAAAAACGTAAGTATCCAATGTCTATCGTATGTCAAATGACTTCCAAAAACCAACTCTTGCCTATTAGATGTCTTAATTGAATTTCAATTAATGAAACTACTGAAAGCTCTAGATACATTTCATCAGTGCACTGAAGCAATTTATTTGTTGTCTAAGGTATTAATAGGGTATCAATGTTACCAGAGTCTGTAACTGTGCCTGTACTGCTTTCATCAAAGAAATCTTCATTTGTGTTCCAAAGAGGAACAAAGTTCTTACAGGTTTAGAATGACTTGAGGGTGAGTAATTAATGACAGAATTTTCATTTTTGGGTGAACTATCCCTTTAATAAATAGCAATACTGGGTATATTAACATATTTTATATCAAGCGCTTGAATAAATGGCCACTCTTCAGATCAACCCAAGAGTGAAACTCATGAAATTTCGAGAGATTATTTTAATCACATTGATTTGTACCCGTGAGTCGCTGTGAAATAAGAGCAATTCAGAGACGAACGACACAGAGATGGATGAGAGGTGATATTGAACTGTCCACTGTCCACCGCAGGAGCGAAAGAGAACTGAATTAGAACAGTGCTGAGCATGAATACTTCATGAGCTCATGATGTGGAAAAGAGAATAAAGGTTTGAGGAAGACACACACACACTCACACACACACACACACACACACACACACACACACACACACACACACCACACACACACACACACACACACACACACACACACACACACACACACACACACACACACACACACAACACACCACACACACACACACACACACACACACACACACACACACACACACACACACACACACACACACACACACACACACACACAATGGCCACACACTCACACAAGCTAAACATTACTCACACACACTTTTAGCAGGGCAAAGGTTGATCATATTACCTGTAAGCAGATAATTGGCTTACACTGAAGAGTAAAGTGCTAGATGTTTGATTATGCGGTGGATGAGCATTAGAGATGAGATGATTAATCTTTTAAAAGACAAATATAAATCTGGCCCTTCGTATTTTCAGTGGACAGATGGTAAAAACCAAAACAGCTGCTTTGATTTCAGTAGCCTTATTGTCTAAAACACTGTATAGCAGCCCGGGTTTCACGCACCAGCAAAATAAAACAAACACCCCCATTATACTATTCAGGGATTTGTTCAAAGTCTAAATACACTACATAATCACTGAAAGCAGATCAGCACTGAAACCACAGAAGACCTGAGCTGCTTTGAATTGAAACTGAAGCCTCGCTGCTCTAAAAAGCTACAAAAAGGTATCAGGTGTGGCCTAAAATACATTTCAGCACATCTTAAAGTAATTTGCTTGTTGCTGTTTGCATGAATAAAGCAGACCACTCTGAATGCAAAACAGACAGAGAGAGCAAGCAAACAAATGTCTGCTCTTATTGCAGTTCTATCATGCCAAGCAGATTTTCATATTTGGACCATTTTTTGTTTTTTCTAAAGCAAAGATTACGTCAAAGTCTAAATACACTACATTTTCTCTTTGTAATGGTACATGGTGTGAGTCATAGTTCTCATCAGTAAACTGTTGCTGTTTTCAAAGGATCCTTTAATCTAAAAGTTTTTTTTAACCAAATAAAAGGTTTTATCATATGATCATCAATCATCATTTGGGCCTTACACATTTGTGGTCCCGTCCACAAGTAGTGATGCCATGCAAGCATTTGTATCGGGGCGAATATATGCAAATTTATCTCTGTGCATAGAATATTCCATGTGTTATATGAAGATAAGAATAACATCCTTTTGCAGACACAAAAGTATTTCAATTTTTGAGAAGACATGGTTGAAGACATCATGGACTTATCTTTGTCGAATCTATTCTTACCTTCCCCATTTACGGCCTTATCCTAAAAGCTTTGCTCTGTACTTTGGGGCCGCACTCCAAAAATATCCTAGAACATACATTTTGTGGTGATGTGGATGTGGCTTGATATTTAGCCGTTGGAGGAGACCTGCAATTTAGAAGCCAAAACGGCCTGTCATCAACCTAAAAAAAGTGAACGTTGACAAATGTCTTCCTTTATAGACTCTCACAATGGCTGGGATAGGCTGGCAGAGAGTTCTCTTCTTGGATAGAGTATCGGAAAACTGTACTTAAGTAAAAGTACAAGTAATTATAGAAATAATAAAGTAATAATCTTAATATATACTTGAGTAAGAGTAAAGAGTAATACATACTCAAGTAATAGTTTCTTTGAATCATGTAACATTTCTGTTAATGGACACTATTTGCCCTTGATTTCCATGGGTATTTTTTTTTTACTTAAGACCAGTTGTATAACTATTTTATTAAATGAACGTATTTACGATAAAGCACGGGTATGACCGCTTCACCCAACAGAACAATGCACAGCACCCTTAGCAACCACCCTTTGCAACATAAACAATCAAGAATATAGCATCAAAACAGTTCAATCTAATATGGATTTCAGCTAAATTAACTGTTTGTTATTTATGTAATGAGGTATGAGTGACCCATGTTGGCGTTATGTTGCATCATTCACCTTTCATTTTGAGACCATGCCCTTCCCGCGTCAAATAAACTCTTCTCGTGTGGAAAATCCGTTGACGTGGGCAGGTGTCTGTGTGGAAGCCTACCGTTTCCGAAGTGAGGAGGGAATATTACTGTATTTATTAGTTTTCTGTTTCAGGTATGATTCTGTATGTCCACCAATTTACACTGTACGATGTTTTCAAACTTATTTTTTATTTGAATAGATTCAAAACATTGACTATCTTTACATGTATCATGGGGCAGTGATCAGAAGTGACCTTAGCATGGAGGTCACTGCAGCTTCAAGCTAACTGAATGCTGAGAGAAGAAAAAAATCGATCGCAATGGCACGAGAGATCGATATTTGTAACACAACAGAGAAACAGAGATGAGAAGAAGGGGGACACGCCATTCACGTCTGAAATACTTATGTCACAGACCCACCATCAAGCATATGACATACAGAATGTTAGACTGAGATTACAATGTCTTGACTTAAATGACTAGATCGACCAGAAATGGATCACAAATCTTGTAATGAGTAAAGAAACATCAACCCCATTGAAATCAATTTGAACTTGGAGCTACAGCAGATCCAAGACTATCGATTTGGCCCAATGATGACAGAAATAATTTACAATTCCCCAAATTTGTCTCAGATGGCAAAATGATGGCCAAAATCATAAAGCGCTATTTTCCTATCTGTGTGATGTCACCTCCTCTCTTCCAGTATACTGTTAGTGATTGAAAGACGAGCTGTATAATGAAAGCACTCAAATGAGAGCTCTAGATTTACTATAACTGTACATATTACTGGCAATGAATTTCATATGGAGACAGATTGTGCTGATTTACCGCTCTGCAGCTTTGAGAGGAGTCAGCATGAAACGCGGTCCTTCTCAGATATCTGCTGAAATGACAACAGGAAGAGTCCCCTGTGAGCATAAACACACATGGTCTGGAGTCCACTAAAGTCTCAAGTACATCAGAAGTCTGCAAACGCAACTCTTCCTCAATAATGTGAATGGTAACACTTTAGAATAGGGAACACATAGAGTTTTCCCTTCAATAAACTCCCAATTTGCTGCTTATTAATAGTTAGTTGTTAAGATTAGTCAAGTTGTTTTAGTATTTTCTGTTTTCTAATTAATGCTAGATATTGTAATCATTTAATTTTATGGGAAACTTGCTATCCCTGGCATTCCAATTGTGAGCAGTTTCAAGCACTATGGGCAGCACACCAATAATGTTAGGGCACTAAATCCTGATTGCCTACTAGCAGCCAGCAGTACAGCGACCTGCAACCTCCAGCGATAAACTCAGCATCACACTTGATATAGTAGATGTATTAAAGCCCCCGAGATTCAGTTTTGTACATATAAACCAGTAAATAAGTTTATAACAATGTGGGTTTGACTTCTAACTTTATTCACCTAAAATAGCTAAGAAAGATTATCCATTGTGTCAGAGATGCCATTGGTTATGGAATCAGAAGTTTCGTTTGAGTTTTTTACATGTTCTTTGACAGAATAGGCTGTAATTTGCAGTTATGTGTGGATCTAATAGCCACACAGAACATAAAAACGCAGTAACAATCCTTCCATTCATCCTTGGTTGGTTACATTTCACAAAGAGAAAAACAAACAAGGAAATTATCCATGTTTCTAGGGACTGGCACTTGAAAAATAGACAGTATATTGTTAGAAAGTACTATTTTATATAGGCTAAAACTATATATATATAAAATATTACACAAAATTAAAGTATATTACCACTCAATTGCACTTAATTTCTGTTTACGGCCAAAAAGATTAGATGAATGCTTTTAACTACATTTTGCTGGTCTTTGATAAGCTGCAGTGTGACACAGAAACCCACTCAAATTATTTGACCAAATGTGTTGTTATTCTTAAAGGGACAGGTCATTCAAAACTAGTAATTCTGTCATCAGTTTTAGTTACCATTGACTTCCACTGTATGGGGGGAAAAAAGTAATTGAGACAGGCATGAAATCCATGCCTGTGAGATCCAACAAAAAAATGTTTTGTGGACCAAAAAAGGTTAAGAGCCCTTGCTGCATGTGATTATATCATGAGTGTGGGGGTTGGCCTGAAAGAAAAGGAAAAGAACGGAGGGAGAGGAAGAGAGAGACCTCCAGCGTACTCACTGGCAGATTTGAAGTGTGTGCTCAGCAGGGCTATTTTTAGCTGAGGCAAAAGTCACTGCAGACAAAAGAAAAAAATTATACACTCTAATCTGCCATTACAATATGGCTGATTGCCTTCTAAATGAAGATGACTCTATCCGTCCCTCCTTCTCTCTCTTTCATTTCTCTTTCTCCATTCTGTCATGCACAGAAAGACAATTGCATGTTATGCTACATTTGTTGTGCCAGTGTTCCTGGCTTAATGCTGCATTGCATATGCCTTGTGGAAGGCAATATATGAGTATGAAAAACAGATGCTACAACATCTAGCAGCTGTGTGGACTGCAGCAATATGAGATCACCATTGCATAAGCATCTAATGAGAAAATGGATCCCAGAATTCTTTCTCTGAAATTGAACTGAGCCATTTCACTGTATTAAAATTCATATTCTTGCATAATAACTATGGAATTGATTTTATTGCTCTGCTCTATGTAAAAGCAAACACACCTCTTCTTGTTGTGAAACTCAATCAGGGAAAAAAAGGCAAGAATGTGCCAAATTGGCAGTAAAGATTTTACTTGTTCATCTAGCATAGACACAACACAAATTCTAACTGTAACCATAAATCTATCAAAACTTAATAATGACATATTAAATGCTGGAGGAAGGCGCTCAAAAGAATGAAATGGAAAGCTTGAAGCCTAAAATTCAAGCGTTTTACCCACAGCAAAGCACTGTTTACAGGACACGTAGGAACAGATATATCAATATTTGTATTATTTTTTATGATATACAGAACCTTTTATCCCATTTTTAATTTGTTAAGAGAGAGAGAGAGAGAGAGAGAGAGAGAGAGAGAGAGAGAGAGAGAGAGAGAGAGAGAGAGAGAGAGAGAGAGAGAGAGAGAGAGAGAGAGAGAGAGAGAGAGAGAGAGAGAGAGAGAGAGAGAGAGAGAGAGAGAGAGAGAGAGAGAGAGAGAGTCTGTCTGCCAGCACCAAACCTGTTGAGATGTATATCTTAACAGGTTTGGTGCTGGCAGACTCTCATTATATTCGAGCGTGTGTGCATCACTGCTCCGGGCTTTTCTTCAGCAACCAATATTATAAACAGCATTGACTGGGACCCGGCTAATAAAGACAGTCATGTTATTCCTGTCTGCTTCTCCCAGACTTTCAGCCTTTCACAAGAATACAAGTCTTAATTACTTAAAAAATAACTGTGAGTAGAAGAACCCTGTCAGCGTGACAAATACAACATGCTGGCCCAGTTAATCTATCAATACTTTCAGAAAAATGGGAAAAAGAATGGGGGAAAAGATTGCATTTTTTGTATGTTTCAGGAACATATACAAAGGAGAAAAAAATAAGGAAAATAAATATGTGACAACATTGGTATCAGAATTTTGCTTCCATTCCAATGCTTCCACTGTCGATGCTGGTCTGTGTCAGTTGATTTGAATTGGCCGTAAGAGAGTTATGTTAAAATGTAATGCAACACAAGACCAGTGCAGTAAAATATAATGTCATAATTGAACCAGAATCAATCAAATCCATTAATTTCTTCCTATAGACTCCATATTGTGAATCACACTTTCTTTGTTTTTTTTGTTTTTAGTCCAGAAATGTTTACAAGTGATCATGCAACAAAGGAAACCACACAGGAACCCGTATATTCATTATCTCTATTCCATTTCCTTCAGTCATTTATTGTTATGCTAGTTTAAAGGCCGATGGAGCAAAACAAGTTAATCTCCCTCTGAATCTGAATTCCCTGACAACTCGCAGAACACAAGTGCTCATAATAGAACCAAACACTTAACGGGTGTGAAAACCCTCTCTGCCTTCAAATTCTCGCCTTTTTGCTTCCTCTTGACACCATAATGTCAGAAAGGCTTCCGTAGAGCCGACTAAAGAGCTATTTCACGTGGTGTCTGATCTATTTATTCTCAAACCCTTCCTGCAGCTGGGGAATATGGTGCGTGTGTTTGACTTGGGCAACAGTACTTCTCTATGGGACCGCTGAGCCAAAGGGGCTCCTCAGTTCAGTTGCCACACAAGTGTATGTACTGTAATTCTAAGCAAGCAGGGTCTCAAAACACCAAAAGTATAGTGTTTGGACCAAACATGGACATATTTCATCTTTATTTCATTCTACAAAGAAGTTTGACTTTATTTTAAGAGGCCCAATGAGGTACTTTAATGATCAGGACAAAGAATAGTACCCTAAATACTTGCTGTGTTATATGTATGATACACTATCGTTCAAAAGTTTGGGTTCAGTGAAATTTTATTTTATTTTTTTGAAAGAATGTTACAAATGCTACAAAAAAATATTTTATTTTAAATGCTGTACTTTTAACTTGAAAAAAATTTTTACTTTTCCATAAAAATATTAAGCAGCACAACTGTTTTTAACATTGATAAAATGTATTTTTGATAAAAAAATTCTAAACATTCCAAATTTTGAGCAGTACTGTATATTGGATGTTTACATTAAATCACTAATATTGCCAAGGGAACCAATCCAATAAACTGTTCATAAAATGTACTTATATACCAGCTTTGCTGGTCATGCATTTTTGTTGTAATCCTTTTAGCCTCATGCGACCCCTTTCTATGTGACAATGAATGACTCTGACAGATCCAAAGGTCAAAGTAAAAGTGTTATCCGAGATGACGGTCACATCTGTGCTGATTGATGAGACTTTGTGGCAGCGAGAGGACAGGCTGCACATTGATTCTTACACCTCTGTCCTAGAATACATTTGTTCAGGAAGCTCAATAACATGTCATGTGTGCATCATACCTAGTATGATTCAGTGGCTTTGTGAGGTGGGCATTAATAGTGGGCAAAGAATTACCACCAGGAAAAACTATTCAGCCATTTCAAATGGACATAAAAAGACTACTGTTACCATGCAAAAACTGTTCACTTGAAAACAAGAATGTCACTTTATTAACCCAAAAATGAATTTAACTATCCAAACCTGAATTCCTTTCCTTTGTGGAACATAAAAGACAATATAAAAAAAAAAAAAATTATACTAATGTTTTATATTATTTATTAATGATGATCAAAACTTGCTTACCGATATTCTTCAAAATATTCTCTTCAGAACAAAAAAAAGTCGGTAACATTTTTATTTTAGGGTCTCTTAACTAGTTGCTTATTAGCATGCATATTACTAGAATATTAGCCAATTATTTGTACAAATTAAGCACATATTAATGCGTTATTCTACATTACCTTATTCTACATCCCAAATCCAACCCAATACCTAAACTTAACAACTACCTTACTAACTATTAATAAGCAGCAAATTAGTAGTTTACCGAGGGAAGTTGTTTTTATTGACACAAATAGGTATGCAAATTAGTTTAATAAGACCACACCTCTTCTGCCCACAAGGCCTGAAAACTCATGCATAATTCTAAAGCCACTTTTTGTCATGTCTGTTCAATGATTTCTTCGTCTGCACCATAACATAATGCCTTTCGGATATCTTTTTTCAACAAACATTAATATATTTGATTAACTATGATTTAATTGACAGCCCCAGCAGAAACATGTTAAAACACTTAGATGGACCAAAGGGAAATGCTTACTGCCAAAGAATATGCAGACAGTGAACTATTTATTCTGACTTTGCATTCAATAGCGGTCTACTTTGAAACCCAAATATGCAAGCTGAAAAATCTGAATAGACATGTTCTGGAAAGAGAGCCAAACCCCGTTCTTTCTGCTGACTGAAACACATGCACATTCTTGTATGTTACTTTGGTAAGCAAGCGTCTGGCAAAAGAATATGTGTAAACACAGGGCTCGGTGTTCAATCCAGATTTTTTTCTTCATTGGTTGGTTTATAGCATTTGTGTTTATGTGAATTTAGTTAGTGATTGTGTGTCAGTAGGTGGGCGGGTACAGTGTTTATATAATGACAGTTTCAAAGATGATCTCAAAACAAATAGAAGCATGATAAATCTGTTCCAAATATGACATGGAAAAAGCCATAATGATGGGGGATTTACATTGATTGTGAGGCAAAGCTTTGTAGCTGATGTGGCATCATTCATCTCGGAAATGGCTCAAGTATGACAAACACAGACTCGTGTCTATGGTGTATTCACCCCCACCTTTGGAAGTATATTCTTTTACATGTTTATGAACAACCAACCACATATTTTAAATCAGGATTTTAAAAAGTTTAGTTAATTGTCAATTGGTTGAGATCTGGACTCCTTTCTCGACAAAATTTTTTGTTTTTATGGTACCTTCAGCTTTTGTTTGGGGTCATTGTCATGCCAGGAAACAAATCTTCCAAGTAACTGGCATCTTGCAGATTTCATCAGGATTTTGTTTAATGAATTTTGCCCTCTGCCCTCAAAAGCCTTCCAGGGCTGCTGCAGAGAAACCTCATGCTGCTGCCACTGTGCTTCACTAGAGGGATGGTGTGTTTCTGATGATACGCAGCCTTTGGTTTACGCCAAACATGCTGTTTACTCTGATGGCAAAACGCTCAATTTTGGTCTCATCAGTTCATAGCACGTTCTTCCAGCTGGCTTCAGTGTCTCCGGCATGCCTTCTAGCAGACTCTTACTTTTTTTCAGTAGCTAGTGTTTTTTCCGGCAGTGGCTATTCTTTGCTACTGTAGCATAAGGCTGTCACTGGTAAAGCAAACCCGGCAAAAGATGTTCTACGCACAGTCTCTCCAGTCTCAGTCACTGAGGCTTGTACTGTTGCTCCTACAGAGTTGTCATTGACTCCCTCACCAGTCTTTTTGGGTACATCCCTGTTAATGTAGTGTCATATTACAATGAGTAATCATAGGTATTTGTGCATAAAGAGGGGTTCTAGTGCAGATAGATTTGTGTTTGCATAGAGATATTACTAACATGTTGACAACATGTAAGCATTTTATATACAGGTGCATCTCAATAAATTAGAATGTCGTGGAAAATTCATTTATTTCAGTAATTCAACTCAAATTGTGAAACTCGTGTATTAAATAAATTCAATGCACACAGACTGAAGTAGTTTAAGTCTTTGGTTCTTTTAATTTTGATGATTTTGGCTCACATTTAACAAAAACCCACCAATTCACTATCTCAACAAATTAGAATATGGTGACATGCTAATCAGCTAATCAACTCAAAACACCTGCAAAGTTTCCTGAGCCTTCAAAATGGTCTCTCAGTTTGTTCACTAGGCTACACAATCATGGGGAAGACTGCTGATCTGATAGTTGTCCAGAAGACAATCATTGACACCTTCACAAGGAGGGTAAGCCACAAACATTCATTGCCAAAGAAGCTGGCTGTTCACAGAGTGCTGTATCCAAGCATGTTAACAGAAAGTTTAGTGGAAGGAAAAAGTGTGGAAGAAAAAGATGCACAACCAACAGAGAGAACCGCAGCCTTATGAGGATTGTCAAGCAAAATCGATTCAAGAAATTGGGTGAACTTCACAAGGAATGGACTGAGGCTGGGGTCAAGGCATCAAGAGCCACCACACACAGACGTGTCAAGGAATTTGGCTACAGTTGTCATCAGAGGCGTCTTACCTGGGCTAAGGAGAAGAAGAACTGGACTGTTGCCCAGTGGTCCAAAGTCCTCTTTTCAGATGAGAGCAAGTTTTGTATTTCATTTGGAAACCAAGGTCCTAGAGTCTGGAGGAAGGGTGGAGAAGCTCATAGCCCAAGTTGCTTGAAGTCCAGTGTTAAGTTTCCACAGTCTGTGATGATTTGGGGTGCAATGTCATCTGCTGGTGTTGGTCCATTGTGTTTTTTGAAAACCAACGTCACTGCACCCGTTTACCAATACATTTTGGAGCACTTCATGCTTCCTTCTGCTGAACAGCTTTTTAAAGATGCTGATTTCATTTTCCAGCAGGATTGGCACCTGCCCACACTACCAATAGCATTGAAAGTTGGTTAAATGATAATGGTGTTGGTGTGCTTGACTGGCCAGCCAACTCACCAGAATCCCATAGAGAATCTATGGAGTATTGTCAAGAGGAAAATGAGAAACAGGAGACCAAAAAATGCAGATGAGCTGAAGGCCACTGTCAAAGAAACCTGGGCTTCCATACCACCTCAGCAGTGCCACAAACTGATCACCTCCATGCCACGCCGAATTGAGGCAGTAATTAAAGCAAAGGAGCCCCTACCAAGTATTGAGTACATATACAGTAAATTAACATGCTTTCCTGAAGGCCAAAAATTCACTAAAAATGTTTTTATTATTGGTCTTATGAAGTATTCTAATTTGTTGAGATAGTGAATTGGTGGGTTTTTGTTAAATGTGAGCCAAAATCAATCACAATTAAAAGAACCAAAGACCAAAGCTTTGATAGCAAAGATGAATTTTCAGCATCATTACCCCAGTCTTCAGTGTCACATGATCTTTTGGAAATTATTCTAATATGCTGATTTAGAGCTCAAGAAACATTTCTGATTAGCAATGTTGAAAAACGCTGTATTGCTTAATATTTTAGTGGACATATAAATCTTTTATAACATTTAAAAAAAACAATTTTAGCCTATTTTTGATAAATTTAATGTGTCCTTGATGAATAAAAGTAAAAAAAAAAACAGATTCTAAAAATTCTATGTTTCTTAAATTGTGCATGCATTAATATTTTAGAGGCTGTCAATATGTTGATTTTGTACAATTCAGTTTATATGCATACAGCTTGTAGGCATAAACATTACTTATAAACACTAAAATACAACCCGAATTCTGGAATGTTGGGATGTTTTTTAAATTTGAATAAAATGAAAACTAAAAGAATTTCAAATCACATGGCTCATGAGATTTGAAAGTCTTTTAGTTTTCATTTTATTCCAATTTTAAAAAAACGTCCCAACGTTTCCGGAATTCCGAGTTGTATTAGGCTGCATCTTAAAGAGGCTAAATATGTATGAAATCAATAATTTTTTTATCAATTTGTAAAGATTCACTTTTCCTGATGCTGTAATTTCATTCTTAATATAAGCAGTACATTAAAATTAGTCCAGGTAATTCCAGACTGCACATGGCCTTTAGAGATCTATGCTCTGAATAGGTCCTTGGTCCCTGAAATATGTCCAGCCGGTTTTATTCTGAGCCCCAGGCACCGACAATGATAAGCATCTACGGGAATCGTTGAGAGCTTATGTGCTTTAAAATGGTAGGTGGCTAATGACTGTTTTAAGACATTGACGCACAGAGGGCTTTCAGCATCTGCAAGGTGAAGAAAGAACATTACCATATTAAACATGTAAAATATGACTCAAGAGGAGTAGAGCCCGTCACAACCATCAGGGAAAATGAAAGGTGCAGTCAGTGGTATGAATAAAAGTCTGCCTAAACCAGCGGACACTCCAATTATTTACTACCTCTTAAACTGTTCAGTACAGTTGCCCTTCTTTTTATGGGCTAAATGTGTTTTCAGGAAAGAGTTCTTACAGAAACGTCTACGTATCATTACTCAAAAGCACAACTAGCAATGCAGAGTTGAGACACAGTATGTTACGATGTTATATACTCTTTAAAATAAGAACAATTATATATATTAAAACTTTTAAGATCGAAAGAGTTGATCAATTTTACACATTTTAGAATAAGAGATAATTCTGCACAATTTAAGATTATTATCCTATTATTTTATAGTTTATAAAGTGTCATACTAAATAATAATAACTATATGCATTTGAGGTCAGTAAGATACTTCTGTTCAGTAAGGACACATTAAATTGATCAAGAGTGACAGTAAAAACTTCAACAATGTTAGAAATTGTTGTTTACTTCAAATAAATGCTTTCTATTTATTTATCTCATTTAATTTTATTCCATAACAGGAATACATGATATTTTTAAATATATGAATATAGAAAACGGTTATTTTAAATTGTAATAACATTAAACAATTTTACAGTTTTAATGTATTTTTAATCAAATAAACGCAGCCTTGGTGACCATTAAAGACTTCTTTCAAAACCAAAAAAATGTAATTATTATATTGATGACTGGGGCAGATATTAGAATCACCTCCACTCTGATCTTATTCCATTTACATAAAATGACTAACTTATGGACCTGTTGCTATGAAAACAACTTCAGATACCATATAGAAAAACATTTATATCAAGCAGTTACAACAGTTATATTCGGCTTACTCATTAGACTGTATGTTGTAGGTTTAGTCCTCAAGAATATGTCTTGGGCATAGAGAAAGGATAAAGAATAATTCAATAAATTATTACATAACACGACTGGTCTTTACAAGACATGAAAAGATTATATTTGACCCCACATCCCATTTAAAGTGGCCATTGATATTAAATGCAACATTCAATAAAGCCATCAATGCTTCCCTAGAGTCAAGCTGAAGTATTCTGTCCCTAAACAGCATTCTGTGGACACCACAGGGTTATTCAATGTCCTCTGCCAATTAGAATCCAGCCCAAGGCTCTGCTACAACAATCAAGCCAAGGATGAGGCTGTTGCCAAACGTTGAGGAGAGCTACATTCCCACTGCTCTGCAGTAATAGTGATTCAGTGAAAGCTGAATACCTCCTCAAGCCTGCATTACTGCAGCACACGCTTCAGCAAAAGCCACAAAGGTTTGGCTGACTGTGGCCTTTTTCCATCCTTGTTAAATCTTTTATAAAAATCAGCCTCCTTGTTTTTGCCAGATATGAAGGATTATTTCGTGGAGCCAGAGTCTTAAAACAAAAAAAAAAAATCAGTTTTTGGATGGTAATGTGTGCTGAGTGTCATTCCCACAAATATTCATTTTGTTAGTAGATGTGTGAAATGTGAGGGACAGAGGACTCCGCTGGGGCCTGTTACTCCGACAGATACTCTTATTCAGGCTCCAAAAACAACCAGAAAGGGCCAAAAGTTGTTATTACACAGCACACTAGACCCTCTTCACGTTTTTAAACACTGAGTGATTATAATGTGACATTAAATAACCAACAATACGTTATTTCATTTTCTGTTTACGGCTCAAAGTTAAATAGTTAATAGTTATTCAGTCACCCTCATATAAAATTATAACATGAGCTGAATGAGTAAAGAAAAAAAACATGTGGTTCATATGCATTTTTTTGGTAAACTGCCTTTGTTAAATATGCTACTCAGGGTTTCAATCCATTAATTTTATGAACTGGATTGTGTGACCAGATTCTAGATATTGGAGAGGAAATTAGTGCATGCTTTTGTGTCTGAGTATTTCAGATATCAACCACTGCTGGTCTTATTGACCAAATCTGTTTGATAGCTTCAGGTTTTGTTGCACATTTTAAGAAGGATTAAAAGAAATGCAAAAATGCACAACATTCATTCTCTCATTTAATTTTTTATTTTTTTTACTTTAACTTAAAGGCACATTACTGCATTGGACAAGCTGTTCTGTGTGCTGATTGTTTCATTATGTTGTCACATACCGCTAAATAGAAGTTTGAAATATTCTGCAGTGTTAAAATTCTTCAGTTAGACATTCAGAGCAGGAGTCAAGAAACTCCAACTACAATTAAAGACCCGCAAACTTTCTTGGCAGATTTTCTTTCCTGGCTTTTTACTGTTAATGCTTACAGCAAGTGAAAAAAAGTGCAACAAAAAATAAACTTGCATTACATTTTTATAAAAAAAAAAAAAAATCGGTCACTCTTTTTATTTTATTCCAATTATCGCCATTAAAAAACCGTTAGCTGCGACCTCAATAAACTCCTAATTTGCTGCTTATTAATAGTTTTAAAGGTAGTTGTTAAGTTTAGGTATGGGTAGGATTAGGGATGTAGAATATGGCCATGCAGAGAATATGGTCAAGCAGAGTGTGTTCTTTATAACCACCAATAAACAGCCAATATGTTTACAATAGGCATGCTAATAGGCACCTAGTTAATAGTGAGAACTAGTCCCAATACTAAAGTGTTTACCAAATATTATAATACATCATAATAAATACACTATCGCTCAAAAGTTTGGGCTCAGTTTTTTTATTATATATAGGCTATATTAGCAAGGTATAAGGGTTAAATTGATCAAAAGAAACAGTTAATGCATTTATAATGTTACAAAAATGTCATAAATCCTGCTCTTTTAATCTTTCTATTCATTAAAAAAATCATAAAAAAATGGCACGGTTTCTTCAAAAATGCAGCCTGTCAATTTTTTCAAAAACACCAACCAAATATGTAAATTCAATAATAAATTAATTGAAAACTAGTCTTAATGTGTTATGGTCAGCTTTTAAACAAAGTTTATCTAGAAATAAAGAAAATATCTTGAAAATGTGTGTGTATGCGTGTTAAGAGTAGTAAATAACGTGCAGCAAACTAACAGTTCAGATATTGACTCTCCACGTTCTCTTACCTCATTAAAAGTCAAATTCCTCAATAACCTTTGGCCAAAAAGGATGTTTCATTGCATTTCATCAGCCACACCTTTTGATTTCCAGCCAAACGGTTATTGATAATTCTGCAGGGGAGTGAGATGGATGCTTGAGAGGTGCAAAGAGCACAGGGTGACTCCAGATCAGAGTTTGAACGTCACACACAAGTGATCTTACAGATAGTACACCTCTAGGGAACTACCAACAGAGAGCAGGGAGGAAATGTGTCTACTGATAAAAGGTTTTTTTCAGGACAGCACTAATACACTAACTCGCACACAGTCTGCACACCTGTCTGCTGGTGGTCATTTCTTTTCTCATCACTCCCTCAAGTTTGACCCCCGGCAGGTGGTAGGCGCTCACCTAACGATTAACCGATCCCAGGATGTCTTTCCAACCTCAGAGCTCGCCGTCCTGCTGTTGAGGTATTCACAAAACACCAGCACAAGCTACAGATTTATAGGAAAAAATACTACAAGTAACAAAATATAAACATACAACTTTCACGTCTGGATGAGAGGCATACACAGGAAGAACGATTCAGAGCTTCTTTATTTATACAAACTGAAGGAGAACTTCAAGTTCACAACTGCACCATAACAATAGCTCATCAAACTGAAGAGTAACAGTCCTTATCTTAATCCTTTTCAGGGCAATCCAGCAAGACGGCGGGCATCACAGAGATCCAGAGTGGTGAGTAAGAGCGTGAAGAAATGTATGTAACCTTGAGACCAGCCGACGAGGGATTGAGGCGAGTAGCCTGATATAAAGTGGAATCAGGTGTTCGTAATCAGTAATCTGGTGACTGTGAACGGGTGTAGGTGGCTGGTGTGGCTGATGAATCTGTGACAACAACATGTTTTCCCAGATGTTTTATAGTAATTATTTTAATACAAATTACAATATATTAGTCACTTATATATGTATACTTAAATTTTTCTATGCTGTTCATCTACTAAGCAGGACACACAATATTCAACAAAAATATTAAGTAGCACAACTGAAGCATAAAAATAATTTCGAGAGCACCAAATCAGGATCATGTGACACTAAAGGCTTGATTAATGGCTGCTGAAAATTCAACTTTACATCATACACTCTAAAATAATTGTGCTATATAGCACTAAAAGTGGTTCTTGGCTCGTAATCATAGGGGAACCCCTTGTGGTGCTATATAGCACCATATATTTAAAGGTGCTATGTAGAACCATAAGAGGTGCCATATTGCATTGTATTTCTTCAACAAAAATGGTGCTAAACAGCACCAACAGTGGTTATTTGGCTCATAAAGAACATTTAAAGGGGCTTAACAGGTTCTTTGTACGGCAGTGGTGCTATATAGCACCTTAATCACCCCAAATAACCACTGAAGAACCATACAGGAGCTTAACTGGTTCTGTATATGGTAGCGGTGCTATATAGCCCCTCAGTCATGCCAAAGAACTGGTGAAGAACCGCTGAAGAACCACTGAAGCACCAAGATTTGGTGCTATACAGCACCAAAAGTGGTTACCTTTACGAGCCAAAGAACCACTTTTAGTGCCATATAACACCATTTTTTTCAGAGTAATAAATAACATTTTAAAATATATCCAAATACAAAGGTAATTTTAAATTCTAATCATATTTCACAATGTTACTGTTTGACTATTTTTTGATCACACGCTTAATGTTTGAAAGGTATTCAAATTTTAGAAAGGATTCCAAAAGTATTTGAAAACCATTGAGTTTTAGATCACAACATAGTCTCACATTGTGCTCAGCTCTGGCAATATGCTAAATCATTGAAATGAGATTTAAAAATAAACACATTAAACAAATTGGTGATGTGCTCTTTTGACCCGATTAATCGCATGGCAATACTCACATTTTATTCAGAATATTTAAAAATCCAGATCTGTATAAGTACAGGAAGTAGACTTAAAATGCTTAGTGTATTTTGAATATACGAACATCTGTTTCTTAAGTCTATTTTGTAAATATTTTTTTCATAAGTCTATTTTTATGTCACATAAGAGAAACATCAGTAAAAAAGTAATGCTGAAATGACCCACCTGAGATCATCCTCACAGATGAAGGACCAACCTTTAAGCAATGACATTTTCCTCTGGGTCCTGTCAGCTTTATTAAGACAGGACTAGCGTAACATTAGCTTTCAATTGACAGTGACATGTTTACTGATCTGAGCGCTGCATTTGCTACAATCACAAATGAAAATGAATAAAGTATTTTTATCTCAGCGCTTCACGGCACCAGGATATTACCTCAACGGCTGCCACCTCTCGTATTTCATTACATGTGAGAAAACGCCACAGCTTCAGATAAAATATGGCACATATAATGAGGTAAGAGAGACGAGGAAGATCTAAAATTAGCAGGAATCTGTTATCACTGAAGGGATAAAGAAATGAACACAGAATTAATTTCTTATAGCTCATATTTTCACAAGCTGTTAGAGGTGCAAACACCATCAATGCCAATAAAGACCTCTTTCACCTGTGAGGCAATTGGACTGGAGATTTAATGATTTTAAATGATGCAAAAACAGTCACATAATAATATAGGTAAAAATTACCTGGGGTTAGTAACTGATGCCAGGAATTTTATTTTGGGGGTGAACTACCCCTTTAAGCATGTTATTGCATTGTGTACATTGAGAAGTAGTACCTGTAGACTGACATCCAAATTTGTCATGTACCTATAAGATTACTAGATGTTAAACAAGGCACATATTCAGATATTCATTGGTTGCCTTTATCCAGAAAAAGCCCTCAGAGGTGGAGATGGGGGACAGGAGCATGGAGTGTCTGGGAGTCTGCATGCATGCATGGAGGCAGATCTGATATAATTGCACATGGCAGATCCAGGGCATTTCCCGGCTATCATAAAAGAGCTCTGAGTGATATTGATCCTGCTGTTTGTTTGTTGTTGTTTTTTTTTTTATTCTGCTCTTTCTCTCTGAGTAACTGAGGCACACAAAGCACTAGGCACCATGGGAACTGAAGAACGGAAACACATCTGACTGTCCTTTCTGGTATTTGGACTGGTATTATCAATATTTCGGTCATAATGAGAAGTCATGACGCATTAAATATTTGTCCATTTTCTAAGAAAAGATCACTCTGGTATTTTGTTGCACTCTCTTTTGCCTAAAGCTCTCAGATAATTAAATATCATTTGGGGGTTAAAAACCCAAAATGATGTGCTCTTAAGATGACTTGTGAGCTCAGCAGGTGATGTCTGGCAACCTCTGACCCACACTGACTCGTGCACCAAACTATGATGTAAATCGTATACTAAAAAATAAACTGCTCACAAACAATGATTTGGACTTAAAAGGATAGTTCACCCAAAAATGAAAAGTTAGTGTCCCTTTACGGCTGTTGAACATGGTACCTGGTATCTGCGGTTCCCTAGTTTATTTTCATTAAGAGAATGGTAACAGGTGAAAGTAGCAGTAATGCACTTTCATTTAATGCAGTTTCTGGATGTACTTATGCAAAATGATTTATATTAACGGCACACATTTTAGTGGTTTGTTTGCTGAGAATCAAATCCGTTTTGGCACTGCTAATTGAACTTAACCACTAGTCTGCATTACTACACATGCATTAACGTTTCAAAACATACATACCTTCAGATTTGATCCTAAATCACATTCCATTTTATTCTATGTCAAAAACGGCATGAACTGGGGTTGCACAACTACTCATTTCTGCTATTACTAGAGTATTTAAGGTTTTTGTTACAAAACACATTGTGGTACTTGTGTGATCGCACATCGAAGACTGACACGGAAGAGAAGAAATAGTTGAAGCAGGGGCGTACTTAACTAATAAGCAAGGTAAACGGCCGCTTAGGGCCCCGGGGAATCAGGGGGCCCCATCTGATATTGGCGAAACATATTTGCAGCGTTGAGGATTGTAGCCGCTCACAGGCATTTCCACTGATTTCTTGAACGCAGTGACCAGAAGTGTTTAAGTTAGAATCCACTTACCGATCAAAATGCAGAGTTTTTGTCAAGTGCTGAGTTCTGCAAGGTCGGGAATCATCTCATTATAACAAAGTGTAGATACGATGTAAATAAGAGATTCATTGTTCACTGTAGAGCTTATAAACGAGACGTCGTGAGAACACAATGAATTGAGTGACAGCTATAGTGATTATGAGGGAGTGCTCTTTGCGCACATTCTAGGCTGTCTAGACTGTCTCAGAACAGAGATATTCACCTCAGTAAAGAAAGTATTGTGTTTCAAGTCACAATTTTATTTATCTTGATGTTTCAGAATGACTCTCTTGTGTGCTTCTTCAAGGCGCACCCGAAGAAGCGTACTCGTATAAATGCACGAATGCAATGACTGGAGATTTTCCCTTAATAATAGGTTTCATTTGCGATTTGTTTATCAGCAAACCTTACTACAGTATGCCTTCAGAACACTTGGAATATGGAATGAGTTACATGGGATAATTTAATGTTTGTAAAAAGATTGGACATTTTCACAATTTATTAAATGGAGTTGAAGTCATTGTTTTTATTTTATTTTGCACACAAAAAGTATTCACATAGCTTCATGAAATTAAGGTTGAACCACTGATGTAAATAAATAACTAACTTCAGAGCGTTGGACAAACCCGAGGTAATCCAAGGTGAGGTTTTGAATCCCGGCTCTGGCAGGAAGTGTCCACGACTGAGGTGAGACCCTTGAGCAAGGCACTGAACCCCCAACTTGTTTTTATTTTATTTTGCTCCCCGGGCGCCACAATGTCGGCTGCCCACTGCTCCACTTGGATGGGTTGAAATTAAGGTTGAACAGAGAACACATTTCACTCCTCATTATACTCTGTATAATTGTGTATGTGACAAATAAAGCTCATCTGAGCTTAATTTGTATTCTGTAAGTTTTAGAACTCCAAACTTTCTCGTTAGTCCCCCCCCAAAAAAATAATCAGCTTACGTTGAAGCTAATCTACTAAAACGACAAACTGTGGAATGTGCACCATTATGATATAATAGTGTTGCTAAACACCGCCAGAAGAAGATCAACGGCTGCTTCTACAGTGCTGCCTGTTTAGCCCCGCCCACCGATTCGTGCATAGGTAAATGAGGAGAGCGGCAAACCCATGTCTATGCAGAAACCAACTGATAAACAGACTGCATCAGGAAGAACTCTGCCCTTACTTCACTTCATTTTACCACAGATTTGTTTACAAACAAGGCACAATTCTATGCAGGATTTTCAGAAGATTGAAACTAAAAGACAATGCTGTGCCGTCTATATTGGATGTATAGACAGTAATGTCACAACACACAAGTGTGGGTAACTGTTTACATTTACATTTATGCATTTAGCAGACGCTTTTATCCAAAGCGACTTACAATTGCATTCAGGTTATACATTTTCATTAGTATGTGTGTTCCCTGGGAATCGAACCCACAACCTTTTGCGCTACTAACGCAATGCTCTACCACTGAGCCACACAGGAACATGTTTCTGTTTATTACGTGATCCTTATTGCATCGTCTGTTATTACAGATAATTTGATATGTACTGACCTTTTATGTTTTGTAACTTCAGTGTCCATCCGTGAAGGATGTAGGCTGCCAAACGGAGTCATCTTAAGGCTGTCAAACATACACAAGTGTTAGCCAATCATAGCAGTGGGCATTTACGTCCGAATCTACGATCTGCAACGCCTATGCAACAGATCATTCAGATGAGGGGGTCAAAACAGTAAAAATCTCTATTACATTATAAGTGGAGCTCAGAGAATAGTACAAAATAAAAACAGAGGCAGTTCATGCCCTTTTACCGATATCCTCATTACCTGTCTATGCAGGGTTGAAAGCTGTTAAATTATTATCTTTAAATCATCAAAGTTCTGTTATAATCAATGAACAACTAAGCACTGATGGTTTGCCGAATCTGTTTCACCAATATTCTATTAGTACAGCATCGAATAAGGGTGCTCTTGCTTTCGTTTTAGCACCCTACCTGGGCCTATTATATGCCCTATAATTAATGCACACTCTATAGCTTCCAATAGCAGCAACTAGTGCTAGTAAAAGTCGACTAACTGACTATTCAACTAAAACTCATATTGTACTTTCACATTTATTATCATTCTACATGCATCTTTATAAATGATGTCCTTCAGCTGAATGTGTACTGTGTTTTGCGGCGTTTTGAATTTAATTTTGTTTAGTTTTGAAAACTGAATAAGATATTATCCTACAACCCAGTACTCTAACATTACTGATTCAAGGGAATCCTGTATCCTGTAATCAGCCAGTTTAAGTGGCCACATGTGATTTTTCCAACCCAGAAGAGTCTCATCTTTGGTGAATTGTTTCAAAATATATTTGCGTCGGTGAAAAAGTGGTATCTGTCTATTCTGAGGTCTGCGTAAGTCTTCTGTCACTGCTGCTTAAGTCTGTCTGCTAATTACTGTTACGCAATCAGCTCATTGCTGCTAGGACACAACTATAAATATCTCACCAGAATTGTTCTTGAGGTTTAATATTCTTATCACACAGCCTGCTGAGAATCTGCTGAGAGTTTGTTTTACATCAAAAACATTGATCGATTGAGTCAGGACAGATCCTTGAAAACCTGTCACGAATGTTTGAGACTTTACTACCCATCCAACCCTCAGTATTTGTCCAATCGAACTGATGGCATTTGGGCGCAGTTCAGCATGAAGGGTTGTTCATCTCTGGGGAAAGACAAAGGAGAGCTGTAGTAGGGGAAACCAAATGAGTTATTCTCTGCCTCTCTCTCTCTAACTCTTCCCTCACTTCCTCCAGGGCTACTGTCAATTACTCAGACGTTTAATCACCCCTCTGCTCGGTGGACGTGTCCTTACATTACACCCAGTGCTGGCTGGCAATGTCAGCTATAAATAACCCACCACAGTGTGCTAAGGGCCATAACAGCACAGCTCACTGCCTCTGCGCTTTTAGAGAGGCCGGGTTACACTGGAAATTTAGAACACAAGTGTAACACACTATTGTTGACATCCCTTCTAATTCCCGTCAGGCAATCTAAACCAGAGTTAAGCTGCTTTTAAGATTTTTCAAATATGTTAATGTGGGCTTTGAGAGAAGTAAACAATGCCTTGATTTTTTTTCAGTCACACTGGCTTAGATTTAGTTTGAACTAAGGAGACAAAAACTACAACTGACCGATTTGAACAACATGAACACTGTGGAAATAAAATGAGTATGCTTTAGTGACACTGAACACCCCCCAAAAAATCCACATTTGTCTTTGCTGTTATTTTCCGCAAAAACACAATTCAAAAATGAAATGTAATGTCCAATTTGTAAATTCAGCACAGATATTTTTCAGTACATTGCCCTTAAAAAAATTTACCTCGGTTTTATTGTAGTAGAAGTGTAGTAACCATGTTTTTTTGGTGTATTGATTACCATTTGTATACCACAGTTTTACTATAAATACCATGGTGATACATATGAAGTATATGCATATTTCCTTTTTGTAAATCGGCAATTGATTAAATTATGAAAAGCACTGATTTGTGGAATCAGTGACTGAATTATTTGGTTACAACAGACTATGTGTGAATGGATCATTCATTCAGTGTTTTGAAGCAAATCAGGCTGATTCAAAAATGAATCTTTCAATTGGTAGTTTGATTAACATTAAATTGATTTTGGATGCATCTGATGCTTTTCTGTGCTTTCATTCCTTTTCAACCTCAACACTGCTGTCCTTCTGAGGCTGATACACAACGGTCAGGAATGAGACAGAGATGAGTGACTAAATGGTGCAGGAGAACCACCACTGCAGACCACCACTGAACAGGAGACAGAGAAGAACACACACCCATCAGGAGACAGACACACACCCATCTACAATCACATATCTCAAGTCCGCTCACACAGATGAGTGCTGAAGAAGGCACATCAGCGCCTCTTCTTCCTGAGACGGCTGAGGAAGTTTGGAACAGCCCCAGAATCCTCAGATCCTTCTACACCTGCACTGTGGAGAGCATCCTGACCGGCTTTGGTTTGGAAACAGCACCGCTGGCAACCGCAAAGCCCTGCAAAGGGTCGTGCGAACTGCCCGCCACATTGTTGGAGGTGAGCTTCCCTCCCTCCAACATCTACACCAGGCGGTGTGCAAGGAAAGCCCGGAGGATTATCAAAGACTCCAGCCACCCGTCCCACAGTCTGTTCTCTCTGCTGCCCTCAGGGAGACGTCTCCGCAGCATCCGATCCCGCACTAGCCGACTGAGGGACAGCTTTTTCCCTCAGGCTATCAGCTAATGAACACAGAAATGACCCACCCTACAACACACTCCCACTCACACAACATGATGCACTGCACTTTAACACAGCTCACTACACGCACACACTCATGCAGTGCAGTTGCATATGCACTCACATCTACCTGTTGCACAACCAATTTGCACAACCAATCTGCTGTAAATTTATAATCTGTTGCACCTTCACATTATTACATGTATAGATTACATAATGTATAGATTGTGTACATACGGTGTATAATGTGTAGCTGATAACTAAGTATGTCTATATAGTACACTCTGTGTACTGAGTATATGTATGTGTATTTTGCACACTTCCTCTGTACATCTGTAAATATGTACTGTCCATATGTAAACTGTTGTTTTTTTTTGTTTTGTTTTGTTTTGCACTGTCTGGAGCACGCTCGTAAGAATTTCACTCACCAAGGCACTTGTGCTGTGTGATGTGACAATAAAAGTGATTTGATTTGATTTGATTTGATTTGAGCTGTTTCTGAGGCTGACACACTCAGGAATCAGAGTTCAACTCACTGACTGAAGGATGTGGTTGCTGCAGACTGAATCAGCATCTACAATCATACCAAGTTGAGCTTTGATTCATGAACAAATCAGTTTATTTTATGAATGAGTCTTTAACTGAGTTCAGCAAAGATTTTAGAGCATGTTTTCACTGTGAACGGCTCATTCATGCAGTGAGTTTAACTCGGTTTGTGAATGAAACAATTAATCTAATTAGCTAACTGAGTTCAGCACACATTTGGTGGATGCATTCCTTATGTTCTGTGTAATTTGCATATTTTTTTTCATGAATCAGGCTTGACCCAGTTGATTCGGAGTTCAGCACAGATTTTGTTAGTGTACTTTACCTGATTAGTTAAGTGAATAAGACGCAAAACCAGTTAATCCTGTTTATACTATAAATCAGACTTCATGAATCCAAATGATCGATCTATAACCTCAATGATCCGGTTGCAGTGGTTCTGGTGTTGACGTCGCACTGCAGGGGGATATCAGTGAATAACTATTTAAATGTGAGTTTTCAGATTTTCATTTTTTGGTGCACTATCCCTTTAAAGCAGGAAGGAAGCACATCTCTCGGTTGGCAGGCTGTAACGGGAATGGCTTTGGTCCAGAGCTCCTTCGACCCCATCCTTCTCATTTACAGGAGAGCCGGTGAGATGGAGAGAGCATATTAACAAAGCAAAAAAACTGCACAGAGAGCACAGGCAAAAATAACGTATTATCCCTGAATTAAATATGAAAATATTAATAATAAGCAGATACAGATACTAAAACAGTGGACTTACTAATTAAAATACTTCTTGCAATGTATCAAAGCGTTTACTGCAAAAAAAAACAGTTTAAAGTCTTGCACATTAAATATGATCTATAGCAGCATGACATCCGCCATGTTGCATAAATTAGAATGGATAAATTCTGTTTTACTCTATATATTTCACAGTAAGCAATCCTCGAGGACACCAGAGACCACAGAGATTCCGCTGATGTCGGTGCAAACACCAGCTGCTCACCAGAAAAGCATCTCAACACAGACAAAGAACTATATAATGCAAAAGTGTGTATAGTGGAGATGCGATAGGTCTAGGACACAGCACTTTTTATATCTCAACATGTCAGTAAGTGCAATGGATTCTGGGAACTCAGCCAGATGACTTTCTGCGGCCAACCTGGTAGATCTTTTATATAACAGTCCAAAATAACAAGCAGCTCTCACACAATGCAGCTCCTGTGTTTGAATGTGTTTATGCAGAGCCGGGACAATTTCTTCCTCTCGCATAAGAAAGGCCGTGATCAATCTAAAACATCAAATTGGTGGGTGGAACATGCACATTGTGGTGCAACAACAATGAAGTCTGCTTTCAATGTGTGTGTGTGTTTGTGGCTGAACATTTCTGAGGTTTTGGACACGGCTAAAGGAAGAGGTTGACCGCATTTTGTACTGCAAGGTTTCCCCGCCTATCCATTTGACTCCTGTAAAGGAAACATGCATGCTGCCCAAACCACTGCATGATATATAAGCCATTAGCCAGTGAAATCCAAAGGAAACTTCAGCCCAGTGATTTACAGCTACATTGAATAAACACAAGCTTCATCTTAGAGTTGTGTGTTTACACAGGTGACATAGTCAAATGAGTTTCATTCATATTTAAACAGTTTTGTTTCATGTGCAACTTCTAAATGATCTCAAGCCAAGTGCATATGTAATCAAAAGCTTTTTTATTTTGATCAAATTGTATTGCATTTCAAACTTTAAGCTCATATTTCATTGGGAAAGTGCAAAACCTAATCAAAATGGATACATTTTTCAACCGCAAGGACGTGGAAATGAAACTCAGTGTGTTCATATGCCAGTTGCTTTCAGGTTTTAATCCCTACCACAGCTCTCATTGGCTGTCGGTGGCATTACACACCCCGTGTGTTGTGCTTTCATGACAAGTGTTTCTCCATTCATTAAGGCTAATGAGGACCGACATGGAGATTAACACAACAGCCCCGGGGCTTTGGCTGAGAACCAAAGTCTTAACCCCAGAACCAACACCCTTAATCCAGGGGTCCAGAGAGATTCCCCAGCATGTACTGAATCATGTGTTTAATCAAAGAGTCTGTGCACGGCAGCCATTTTAGTATCCCCCCAAAGGCAGCTATTTCTAGTTATGAAAATACAGCTCTCGTCTGCTTGAATGAGGAAAGTCAGAAATACTCAAAACAGTTTGCTGAGCTTACACTGCAAAAAGTATTTTTGACTCGATTTCCAGTACAAAGTTTATTTTTCCTATGCTATTGGTAGATACTGTGTTTTTTCATTGTATTAAGCATCAGCTTGCTTACTATTTTGATATTTTTTTATAAAACAAGTTTTCATATCTTACAGATATAGTTCACCCAAAAATATAAATTCTGTCATTAATTACTCACACTCATGTCATTCCAAATGCGTAAGACCTTCATTCATCTTCTAAACACAAATTAACTGTTTTAACGATGCCCTTACTACCTTTCTGGGCCTTGAATGTGTCAGTTACATTGCTGTAGAAAGCTCTTGGATTTCATCAATAATATCTTAATTTGTGTTTTGAAGATGAACGAAGGTATTACAGGTTTGAAACGACACACCAGTGAGTAATTAATGAGAGAATTTTCATTGTTGGGCGAACTAACCCTTTTAGTCTCTAGTACTGTAAATGTATCTTGATTCAAGAATTTTTTGATGCTTGTTTTCTAAGATTAGAAAATACCTTTGTCATTATGGTCAGTGGTTCTTTTAATTGAATCGTGAGACTTTCTTCCTACAGCTTCCATGTTGAGCTGCTTTTCAACAACCTTCCTCATTTTTCAAAGTTTGGCCTGTCTCCAGAATCCACAGAATGCAAGTCAGCCTTTATTCAGCCACTAAATGTTTTACAGGAGGACGTAATGTCATTTCAGAAAGTGTCTGTGATTTTACAGCTTTTCGAATTGGAAATTTGATGGGTTTTTTTCCACCACCCAGAAGGAAATTCCCAGTGGAATCACCTACTTTTTTGCCAAACACTGGGTTGTGGGGTAAATTACTTTTCATCTGAATTTCTGATGAAATAACTGGTCTTTCTGACCATTTTTTTTTTAAATATTTTTTCATGATTACCCGTAGAAAGGAAAAATCAAAAGGGAGATCTCTTTAACATCTCAAATATTTATCCTAGGCAGAAATGAGGTTACTTTAAGGTCGAATTGAGATTTTTACTTGAGACTCCCTGCTTCTCAAACTTGTCTCCCGAGACAAAAACTCTAACACTTTCACAACGGTCTCCTTTTGAAGCTTTAAAAGAGATCTAAACAACATCACACACTGTGCTCTCCTTTTGAAGCTTTAAAAGAGATCTAAACAACATCACACACTGTGCTCCTATTGTTCTCCTTAGCTAAAGACTCTGGGGGTCTCATATTAGTCTCTTTAAAGCTTTAGAAGAGATCTCAACAACATCACACACTGTGCTACTATCTTACTCTAGCTTTAGAAGAGATCTCAACAACATCGCACACGGTGCTCAGATATTTCTCCTAGTCTGAAGACTCTGGTGGTCTCATATTAGTCTCTTTAAAGCTTTAGAAGAGATCTCAACAACATCACACACTGTGCTCAGATTTAGTCTCTTTTGCTAAATAATGTGGGGGTCTCATATTTGTCTCATGTGAAGCTTAAGAAGAGATCTCAACAACTTTACAAAATGTGCATGAAGTCAAGTACTCGAAAGGCACTAAATAAAGGGGGGAAATCATAAATTCAGGTTAAAGGCTATATTGAGAGAGAAATTATGCAGAATTTTTTATAGGACAATGTTTATGTTTATGTAGGCACATCATTTGTTGTTGGAAATAGTAATTTACAGGATGTCTTAACAAAATCTGATTTACAGAAAATGTAACCCTGTAGCTTTCTTTGCTGAAAGGCACATACATGGCTAATGACTCAGGCTCGAATTATTAATTGACTTAATTTGATTATTAACACATATTGTATGGTAGAAATGTTTGAGCTCATATTGAGGCATTTGACTTGCTGCACACTTTGTAAAGTTATTGAGATCACTTCTGAAATTTAGAGGACACAAATGTGAGAGCTCTCGAGTCTTTTGTGTAGGAGAACAATCTGAGCACAATGCATAATGTTTTTGAGATCTCTTCTAAACTTTTAGGAGACAAATGTGAGAGATCCCGAGTCTTTAGCTAAAGAGGAATATCTGAGCACAGTGTGTGATGTTGTTGAGATCTCTTCTAAAGCTTTAAAGGAGACCATTGTGAGAGTCTTAGCTAAGGAGAAATATCTGAGCACAGTGTGTGTTGTTGAGATATCTAAGCTTTAAAGAGACAAGTTTAAGTTTTGTCTAAGGAGACAAGTTTAAGAAGCAGGAGACTCAAGCAAAAGTTTCCATTCAATCTTAAGGTAACCTCATTTCTATCTAGGATAAATATTTGAAATATTAAAGAGATCTCTTTTTATTTTAAAATTTTCTTCCTTCTGGTTAGCTTCAATGTCAATTATCCACACTATTTCAATCAAAGACTATACATGCATTGTCATATTTGAAGTTGCTTTATGTAGACAGTGTTTTATTGCACAATGATTTAACAGAGGAAACTATAACCTATATTTACATACATGCAAAAAATGGGCTGTACAAGACAAAATGTTAATGCTAAACAAAGCAAAAAAAAAAAACACTGGTACACTAGTTTTACATTTGCTAAAAAAAATGTATTGCTCTTATACTAAATATCTATAAGTCCTTTCTAGCATGTTTGGAAAAAGTGGTGTATATACAACGCTGGACACTGAAGATAAAAGTATTTTTTTTACTAGTAACCCTTGATATTCTGAAATGTTTAACGCTATTTAAATGATAGTTTTAGTATTTACAATATTAGTAAAAGTAAAAATTTCTCCTCAAATAAAACTGAAGACATATTATTACAAAGCTGATATCGCAATGCAACATATAAGAGAACCACCCCTTAGTATCCTGAGCGTAGAATAAACTCTGCCAGAGCCATAGTCTTGTGGGTAGCACATCGACGTAAAGGTACTACGGCACCTCAGAGAGCATGGGTTCGAAATCCCAGCTAAAGGTACTTTCCTGCTCCTGTTCAATTCTCACCTGTCCAATTGTCTCCTGTTTCTACTCCCACTGTCCTGACCATTAACGGTGAAAACCCCCACTGCAAAAAAATTAAAAATACCTGCAACCTCTGAGCAGTAAAACATTTTTTAAATGAGTCTTGCAAGAGGTTATATAGACAATAAAGAGATCTCCCAAGTTTCTCACACGTTTCTCTCCCATTGTCATTTTGGATTCCTTTCTTTCAGAATTTTCTCATGTCTCAGTTTTGTCTACTTTTATTTCTCTTACTGATTTTTAGGAAATTTTTAGGAGACACTGTTGAGACTAAATTGAGAAATACATGAGAATCACAAATAAGTCTCATGAGCTTAGAAAGAGCAACCAGTGAACAATAAAATATTTTAATATTAAAGAGATTGCAACAAGACAATAACGAGATATTCTATGTTTTTCCCACCACATTAGGAAAAGCAACCACTGAGCAATACATTTTTCCTATGGGTAGGAATAAACGTAAAGTGATTTTCTACCATTTCTAATCACTGAGTGAATTACTTAGAGCAAAGCAAATGTTATTTTACTGTTGGATCCTAAAAAACATTCATTTGAATAATACTTTAGATAAACTCAAAATGATTACTATCTTACTATCTTCTGTGGTTCATAAAACAGTTGGTAACAATGAAAAACTTGGTTGGTTTGGAACAAAGTCTTCATATGTTATCACGACTGAAAGCTATGGATAATCACCCCTTTAGCTCTGTTAAGAATACAAGCACTTGCCACAAGCACTCATCCTGTCTGAACATCTCAAGCCCTCCAGGTCAAGGTCACTTTTGTCTGATCCTTTAAAATTCAATCTTCAATTACAGTACTTTTTATCCTTGGCTCAATGGTTGGACATACCACAAAATGTTTGCATCTTTCCAACTTGGCACCCACAACTGTACTGTTTTGATTCAAGGTCTCATCTTATTCTGTGAAAGGCAGCATGTACTAAACAGTATGTTCTTGAAATATTCCTATTTATGAGAGCAAATGGATTCAAGTCTCACAAGATCTCAGCTCAAAGAATGAACACACACACACACACACACACACACACACACACACACACACACACACACACACACACACACACACACACACACACACACACACACACACACACACACACACACACACACACACACACACACACACACACACACACACACACACACACACACACACACACACACACACACACACACACACACACACACACACACACACACACACGGCAGTGAGTGGGAATGATTGGTTTGGCAGTATGTCATTATGGATGCTTGGCCGACCATATGTTCGGCATTGTAACTCATTGATTATTTCCCTACACTAACACACACACACAGCAAGAAGCTCAGTCTGTGCGAGTAAACCTTCTGCTGCAGGAGATTCTTTAAAACTGAATAGGTTATTGCTTCGATGGCTTAACCAGGGAGAAGGGAAGAAAGGTGTTAAAGTCAGGAAATACTGTTTGCAGCCCGTTTTACTTTGGGAATCTGATTATTTTAAGAGTGAAAATGGAAAAATTCACCAAGAAAACATAATATGGAACTTGATTTTATTTGAAAGGTGTTAAATAGAAAATATGAAGACAAATATTTTTCTTATTTGGAATAATATGCACTAATGATTTGTTCACAATAAGACCAGAAATCTGCATTAATCAAGAAAATATAATATAATATAATATAATATATAATAAAGGTCCAACAACACAGGATCATGTACATCATATACAAATACATAATTTGGACCAATGGATCCTGTGGGTGCCGTCAGAATGAGCGTTCAAACATTTGATACAATAATTCACAAGTAATCTAAACAATTCCAGTCCATCAATTAATGTCTTATGAAGTGAAAAGCTGAGTGTTTTCAATAAACACATCCATTAATAAGCTTTCAGCTAAAATAAAGTCTCTATTAATAATGTTGATTTCCCCAGTGAAAAAGTTGGCTCGTCTCAATCAAGAGAGAAATATGCACAGATCAAGCACCCTCTACAGCCCAAACTGTTATAAACAAACCAGTGGGTGGATTTTAATATGAGAAGATTATTTGTGGATTATTGTGATGTTTTTTTATTAGCTGTTTGGACTCTTATTCTGACGGCACCCATTCACTACAGAGGTGAGCAAGTGATGTAATACCGAACTTCTCCAAATCTGTTCCAATGAAAAAACAAACTCATCTACATCTTGGATGACCTGAGGATGAGTAAATTGTTTGCAAATTTTCATTTTTGGGTGGAAACTATTCCTTTAACTGTGCTTTTTTCACTAATCTTAGCTCTCATAACACACTGAATGAGAGGGGTGTGAGAAATGGTTTAGCAATCAATCTTGTGGCGATTCTGGATAGTGTACCTTTGTGGTAGCAGGTCAGAACCATAGAGGCTATTTAACCAACACCAGATGTGCCCAATGTGACACAGCTGGACAGTGAGCCGTAGCCCCCTGGAGCAGATACAGCTCTCATCACTGCTGTTTGTCTCCTGCATGTTGATTTATACTGCTCTCTTTTTCCCCCCTCTCTCTCTCTTTAATTTGTTTAGCCCTGCCACCAGTGTGCGTCATAAAATGGAGCTGCCTCTGAGAGCATTATCAGTAATTATAGACTAAATGAGACAGCCAGGAAAAGTGTGCTCTCACTGGAACTCTGTGTTCTAGGGCCGCTAATAGAGGAGAACAGGCAACAACAGCGGTCTGTTAGAGCCGCTCCTGTGACAGATTCAGTTAGCTCGGCGATGAGAGTGTGTGTTTGAATATTTTAAACACCATGAGTTATACATGGGATTTGTGATTGTGTGTGTGAAATACAGAAGCTCAGACTGATTGGTTTGTTGAGCTTAGGTTTTTTCTGAGGGTTTTCTGTTGCAGTTTGAATGGGTGCATGCTTCCTACATCACATCCAAGCCAGACACGACTTGATAAAGTAGAAAGAGATAAAAGCTTTGTCTTCCGTGTAAATCACTTTATACTAATCAACCGCGACAGGACATTTTATCCTGTTTGGTTTCACACTAGGTAGTACACACACACACACACACATACAAAATATAAGTCGTTTTAATTGTGTGTATATCCCCTTAAATGAAGCCTGAGGGACAGCGAGCATTATACACCAACAGTCTCTACAACTTCAGCATAGTTATGAACATATGCATGCAAAATGCAGAATGTGATACTGTACGACTGTGCTTGATTTTACAGATAATGTTATCTGGGTCTGCTGTGCCGAATAGCTCAATTTTGTTCTCATAACTCATGCAAAACTGTTACATAACTACTAGAAAACTCTGTTAGAGTTGGCCTTTTGCAGAAAAAAAGAGCCTGAATCTGTTCAGCACTCATGAAGAAATCATTGATGTCTAGACAGGCTGTCCCATTTCAGAGCTTTGCCGTTCTTGGCAGTGCTGTAGCAGTCCTCTTGGTCGATTCTCCGATAATTGCAGACTTTGGTAGATGGCCTGGGTCTTAGTAGTTTTATTTTAAAATGTTTTATTCTTTAAGAATGGATTTCTCATTTTTCCCACAATTGTATAACCTTCAGGACTGACACACTTTACTGTTTTAGCTAGTCGTGTCTACTGTGAAATCCAGAAAATGAATACAAGTTTCCTTGTAGCTATTTTCAACTGTTTTAACACCCCAAATTATATAAGTAAAGCCATGAAAAGGATAGTTAACAATTACAACCCCCTAACCCCCCTCGGAAAAATATGTGGGTGAGTAAATGACACAGATTAAATTTTTGGGGGAACTAATTTACACGTCTGAGGCATCTCAGCGAACGCTTAAGTTTGGCTAATGTTCTGGCAAGGCTCTCACACATTTCTTAATTGTTTTCCTACTATTTTTATTAGAACATTCATTGAAAGTTATCTGGACTTTAATAATGTTCTAAAAACATTAGAACAAAACTATTATTCATATACATCTAAGAATCCCCCCCCCCGAAATATTTTAGTTGAACGTTCATCTAACATTGTTTTAAATGTAACTACTTGTTTTAGAACATTCAAAAGTATCATTTCCATAATGTTTACAAAATACTAAAACTGAATAGTTCCTTAACGTTTGCATGATTAAGAAAAACAAAACGTAAAAAAATGACATTTTAAAGGCCCAGAGATCATCCAGAAATAATTTTAGTCCTGTTTCAACCTAATAAATCTTTTATTTTATTCCCACCCTTAACTTTGTTTGCCATATCCACTATGTACCGGTCACCTTTATGCTTTGCCATAACTGTAATCCTCCATGGTCAGGCCAATAAAGCTTAGCTGATTTTGTGTCTGATAAACAAAGAAAGAGAGAGAGATAGTGAGAGAGGTTACTTAGCAACCACGAGTTAAAAACAAACCATAACACCACTGTGCAATGGTGTGATCGAATTCAGAGATAATCTGCCACAACGCATCTTCACCCAACAGAACATGTTGTACGTGAACAGAAATTCAATGTGATATTAAAGGTAAATACTCCAAGGTCTTTCAGTCAGATGCTTGCAGCACCGGGGAATAGAGTAAAAGCTGCATCTCATTTCGGCTTCCTCGTGGGTGAGATATTAATAATTCATTTGAGTGTTTGCACACCTGCAATCTGGAGCCAACAAAGAGTGTTGAAAGAGTTGTGGTGTGAAATTTGCAAAACTAATAAAACTAATCTTACTGAAAAAAATCTAAACACAAATTTGACACCATGTTATTCTGATTAATCTTCATAAACAAATCTTTATCCATTGTACAGTGTGCTTACAATTATTAGTTACAACCATGCATTCATTTAAATGTAACACTCAATGTAGGATTGCATCAAACAATCTAGGCGAAAAAAACAACAACAAATAGCAAAAGAGTGAATGTTGGGGATTGTTCAGTGAAGTGAACAGTGAAAATAACTATTTTAATCAGAGCTGTATATGACAAAATAGTCTTATTCGTCAATTTTATAGAAGATTCCTTTCCATTTAGGTGTAATTATTAAAAAAAACATTACATGCTGTACATGGATGGATGGATGGATATTATGTTATATTATATTCAATAATATGTCAATAAAACAATTGTAAAACAAACAACATATTGACTTGCAAATCCATTTTATGTCCATGCAGTAATGTCTTGTAGCAATGTAACAATATTGTCTTTGACTGCTCTTCATTGGGGGCTTCCAGCAAATCATAGTATATGCAGTTAATTAGCATAATAATACAATTTGTCTAACATTTTTTGATTGACAGTCCTAAAATAAATGCAAGTACATAAGCAGCTGCTGGTTGTGTGTGTGTGTGTGTGTGTGTGTGTGTGTGTGTGTGTGTGTGTGTGTGTGTGTGTGTGTGTGTGTGTGTGTGTGTGTGTGTGTGTGTGTGTGTGTGTGTGTGTGTGTGTGTGTGTGTGTGTGGTACATCAGGAGAAGTAGGTCACGCCACAACCGGAAAATTATGCAATGCGGTAAGAATGTGCCTTTAGCTGAAAGGGAGCTGTGAAATAAATAGTAGCTCTCACATTAATAACAGAGCGAAGGGTAACAACTGATCCGGCAAGGTAATAGATGAAAAAGACAAGCTAGGCTGCTCTATTCATATATCACGCAGTCGACCAAATCTGCCTGTGCCATTAAATATCAGGAGTACAAATGTGAGAATTTGTGTCAATGGACATGCAGATTTGGGAAGACCAAGGTGAGCTGTTGATATTAAATACGGGACTGTGTTTTTTGTAGGTGACTGTGCTTCTCCAGCCAAGATTGTGAAAGCACAATGGCAGCTCTGCACCATTCCCATGGCAACTGATCACATGGCTTCTGGGAAAAATCAACACGGGCTGTGTGTTGTTTCATTATGATATGAGCAGGCTGTTTTTCTCTCTCTCCTTCTTGGTAATTGAGAATGTCATGAGCTTTTACCGGAATAGGGGAATAAAGATGGAGTATTGCTGATTAAAGTTATTTACGTGACATGAAAGCTGCATGTAATCATGAATAAGTGGATTGGTTAGAACAGTGCTGACCGTTTCAAAGTAAAAACAACAGATTAGAGTTTAATTGAGAGAGGACCCTCGAGAGCACGAAATAAACAGCTGTGTTGACGGCACACCAATTTACATCTAGTTACCCAGTCACTTTCTAACCTTGCGTTTGTGATAACAAACAGACAACAGGTTATTCTGGGGCAATTACGTAATATGTATTACTTAGACATTGTAAAGAACACATTGTGGCTACTGATGGCGTCGTTTATTCTCACATGCTGTCTGCATTGTTTTAAAGGTAAAGTTCACACAAAAATTTGAATTAGCTACATTTATTCACCCACAGGTCACTCAAGATATGAGTTTTTTTTTTATCGGAATAGATTTGGAAAATTTTACATAATATCACGTGCTTACCAAAGGATCCTCTGTAGTAAATTTGGGCCGTCAGAATGAGTGCAAATAGCAATGGTTGGAACATAAAAGTCTTAATGATGGATTTGTTTATTACAAACAAGCAGCTTTTCACATCACAGGACATTAACTGACCGACTGGAGTCACGTAGATTACTAGTGGATCACTATATCAATTCTCATTCTGATGGCACCCATTCACTGCAGAGGATCCACTGATGTAATTTTCTCCAAATCTGTTCTGATGAAGAAATAAATTCATTTTCAAATTTTCAGAAAATTTTCGTTGTTGTATAAACTGTCACATCTAACACCTAATTCACAAAACTATGCAAATTATGGTCAGGCTGTGGTCAAGAATACTTGAAGCAGCTGATTACTGTAATTTGGTAATAGAGCTTTAAATGTGCTTGACTGTACTGCATGTGTATACAGTATATACCCAGTCTACACTGTGGTCTATCATATGATGAGTGACTGCTGCCATGATTTCCAGAAAATGTAACACAAATATATTTTAATAGCGCAACAATAACTGCAGCAAGCAAATAGCATGAATTAGTCAATTAGTCAAAATTACATTAAAATGTACAATTAGTCAAAATTACATTAAAATTACATTAAAAAGAGACATGTTTTTTTGCTGAAAAAAAATCTACCAAAGATTTCTACCATTAGGCCAAATGATTTTAAGAAAAGTAAGAATGGTTATGGTTATTTTTCCACTTGAGCTTGGTTCGGTGTGGCATGACTACAAGCCACACTATTTCAATACATGTTTTGCCATGTTAAACTTAATTAAGAATTGTAGTAGCATCCTGGGGTGCATTTACCAAAAGCATTGTTAGCTAATTATGGTCGTTATTCCATTGAACTGTATTGGTAACAACAGAACTTGCGCACTTGGGAAACGCACCGATGGGCGGTCCTCCAAAACATTGAACAGTTGTGCTTCGGCCAACTTGAGCCTGAAAAAACACTGACAGCCAATCAGAATCCATCTGACTTTATAGCAACAGACAACAGAAAGTCAGTAAGACACTCCATTCGTTGGTATGGATGCTAATATAATTATCATTAGAGTTTTGTTTATAGTTTTCGTTATTGTCGTGAATGCAGGTTTTTGCACTAAAACACTTTATTCACATTACTGGGTGAATGCCTCATATAATGTTGAATTACAGTGAATGTGTTGTTGTTCGCTTGCTGTTTTTTTTTTAGATAAATCTCAGATACACCAATTGCATTACTGTCATTTTGAAATCAAAACAATGAATCATGTGTCTGAAATGTGTGTTCGCATACTTGCATATTAACTGTAATTTTGTTGAACTGAAAACATATGGCATCGATGATTCAGTTGTGCAGAAAATTGTGTAAAGGACGATAACATCTGCCTGTAACTGCAGTGCTTGGCCTCACTTCTTGCCAGTTTGTTTCAGAAAAGACCACCAGACATCTTCTCAATAAAGAAACGTGTATAACTGTTGACGTAACATTACTGGAAAGGGACTAATCACTGTGGGGATTTTTGATAAGACTGATAAGATTGATTTAAAATTCTGTGAGTCACTTGAAAAATAACGAAAAAGAGAATTTGAACCTGAACACTCTGCCTGTCTGCCATTGGCTGAACAAACAGGCCCCGCCCCACATTCACACCATTGGTTGAGCCAATGTTGGTGTGTCAGGCTGGGCAGGATGTTCAAACAGAACAACAGTGTTACAGGATATGACATATGAGAATATATTTTAATAGAATAAACTACACACTTGAGCTTTAATAGATAGAGCTGATTTTAGAGAGATTTGGGTCTATACTTGAAGCTTTACTCCCTGAATCATGTAGCCTGACATGCAAAACACACACAGACATAGCAGCATCTTTATGCCACACAGCTCCAAACTGCAGTTTTCATTACCGCAGGATAGTACACACACACATACACACTGACACACTTTGCCCCAATAAAGGTTTGCTTTGATAACAGCAAGGGCTTGACTTAGTTGCCATGCCAACAGGACAGAACAAAGACAGTAGCCATAATGACAGCAGCAATAGGAGATAAGAGAATCACAGCTTCATACATTTATATTCACTGCTGTGATTCAATTTAACTCATAAAGCCTCATTTTCTGGGTTATATAAAGCAGCCTTTTTGGAATTAGTGGTGATACTGAATAAATAGCATGTGTATTCAATCATGCATTGCATTTGCTGTCATTTGCTGTCATGTGCACAACACATTTTTGTTTGGTTTTTCTGTAAGAATGTGCAGGTCACCCATAAACACATTTTTGTTTGGTTTTTCTGTAAGAATTAGGTCACCCATCTTTGCATCCCTCTCTGATGTTTTATTATTACTGGTGCATTATTACTATGCCACAGAAACCATGCATTCCACATCAACACTGTCCTAACAACCACCAAAATATCACATCGACCGCCCGGGACACCATAGCAACAAACTAGGGATCATACTATCTTAATGCAATTTCTACCATCTAGTACACCCTAGCAAAGTGCCAAGCATATAACCAGAATGCCCAAGCAACACCCTAGTGATCACAATACCTTAACAATGCCCTAGTTACCACTCAGAGTACCCTATCAACACCCTATAGACCATATCTTAGCAATGTTCTAGCTACCACTAAAAAAAAAACAGAAAAGCACAGAGAAACCACCCAAAACACTCTAGCAACACACTATAGACCATAATACCTTAACAATGCTCTTGCTACCACCCAAAAACCTAATCCAAGTGCCTAGCAACTAACCAATGCCCTTGTTGCAACATCCCAAGACTAGTGACCATTTCCCTAGCCACCCAAGACTTGCTACCACTCAGATACCCTAGCAACACCCTAGAGACCATAATAACTTAGCAATGCTCTAGCTAACACCCAAAAAACTTATTCAAGTGCCTAGCAACTAAACAGAGTGCCCTAGCAACATCCTAGTGACCATAATATGTTAATAATGCCCTAGCTACCACCTGAAACCAGGCTGTATCTGAAATCGCCCCCCCACACTCTTAAATAGGGCACTTGTAGTGGTGTCTAAAACCATAGTGGATGTTCTCAAGTGCACTCTACCATGGCGTAATAATACAGTAATTAATACTACACGGCTATAACTTCATTGTAAATTGATTATTAAATTGTTTAAATAGGGTTTATACATAATTTCCATGACAGAGTTCAAGATAAATCCTTTAATATTACTACTGGAGCTGCCAGTTTCAAATGATTATTAAACAGCAAGCACAAACTATGCAAAAGCGTCAGTCCTTCCGGTGCACCGAATTCACTCGTTCATTAACTCCTTCAAGTAAACTGAATTAGTGACCTAATGTAAGTAATAGTGAATGAGGGTATAGGGGTAATTTTGGATACAGCCCCAGAGTGCCCTAGCAAAACCATAGAGACCATATTATCTTAACAATGCTCTAGCTAGTAGCTACGACTAAAAATAAACCTAGAAAAGCACAGAGAAACCACCAAAAAATCATATCAGCGAATCACATAGAATACCTTAGCAACACCCTAGAGACCCCGATACCTGAATTACCACCCAAAATATTCTAACAACCACCTAGCACCTAGCCAGAACACCCTAGTGATCATAATATCTTAACAATGCCCTAGCTAACACCCTCGCAAACAACCAGGACACTTCTGCAACTACCCAAACATCCTATCAATGATTTAGCAGAGGCAAGCGGTCTGTATCTAGTTGTGGTTGTTATGCTGCAACTATGTATCTTGTAGTTGTATCTAATAGTTGCTATTCTCTCCTTGGATTATTGTCACTTTAATTCACTGTGTGACAGCTCTGACTCTCTTTCATTTCTGTCTTCTTTCTTGATGACACATTACCACAGTCCCCTCCTCCTCCACATGATCCAGTGTTATATTCACCTGCCTGTGATCAGCACTTTTACATTCTGATAGTATATTAATGCTAACATGTTCAGGCACACGGGTGCAAGACGTGATCTGATCTCTCGGGTGTGACAGGATGAGATCATATCCATTTCGGCTCATATGGACTGAGCTCAGATTTTGCTATAAAGCCTTTGCATGTGTCAAATCCGCGGGCTATTTTTAGCCGCTCTATGGGGTTGGGAGTCTGATGGGATTTGTAGATAGTGGCTCTATTCCCGCTCTAGGCTGCAAGACTGGATTGATCCTATCTTCCCCACCCCCACTCCATCTCTCTTCCTACAAAACACTCCCTGTTCCTTTCAGTCTAGTACGATTGATTAATCCCTTCGATTAAAGACCCCCACGGAGCTCCATTATCTGTAGCGGGTATGATTTCAGCACTTTGCGAGAATATCGTAGATTGCACCAATTAAACAATGCACCCTTGAGATTTATTGCTCGTTCTCTTGGGTATGTGGCCGCTACGATGTAATTTATTCTAAGTGAATGTGTAATATAAGTAGCAGGTAAGCAGGGCTCCCCCCTCCTGATGCAGCAGGGCAGACTATTGAACCTGATTGAGTCAGTCACATAGATTGAGACAAACTCCCCCTGAGAAACCCAGCGGTCGCCACATATACTAAATATACTACATACAGCTCAATTTTAGTGTATTTAGTCCTTTAAATTACTAGGAAAAAAGGCAGGTTACAGATTGTTTAAAGACATGATTAAATTAGTTTTGACGTTGGCATGCATAAAGATTCTACTTGAATTTTGTCTTATTATCTTTTCTGACTGTGTAACTACAGTGCTTTCCAACGGCCCATAATTCAAAAGCATTACTCCTTTTCAATGTTAGAACTGGCTGGATTAATCTTAAATTTGTAGCTTTTTAAAATTGGAAGGCCAATGCCAAGGGAACATGGAGATAAACAGAGACAGACAGATGGAGAAAGAGAATGTAAACATGAACTTGACTAGGTTTCTGTGTGAACAGAGTCACCTAGTGGCTGAATGTATATGTACACCCTGCACACATTCATTTAGCCACCAAACAGAAATGTAGCATTATATCACTTGCTCATCAGTGAATCCTCTGCTGTGAATGGGTGCCGTCAGAATGAGAGTCCAAACAGCTGATAAAAACATCAAAATAATCCAACAAGTAATCCACGTGTATCCAGTCCATCAATTAACATCATGTGAAGCAAAAAGATGTGTTTATATTAAACACATTATGGATTATGGACTGTAAGAACACTGTAAAAAAAAAAAAAAAAGTTGGGCACACTTAAAAGTTTAAGGCAACCAGTTTCAGCAGATTTTTGAGTTTTCTCAACTTATTTTTGAGGAAATTTCTCAACTTTTTGTTGTATAAACTTAAAACAAGAAGTTGAGAAAACTAAAAAATCTGCTGAAGCTGGTTGCCTTAAATTTGTAAGTTTGCCCAACTTTTTTTTTTTTTTTTTACAGTGAAGCATCATTAAAACGGCTTGATGGATTTGTTCATTACAAAAACGCAGCTTTTCACTTCACAATATGATGGACTGGAGTCATGTGGATAAGCTAATTGTGGATTATTGTGATGTTTTTATCAGCTGTAAATTATAATAACCAAAATAAGACCTGTTTTTTTATCTGAAATGCATTTGGAATGGATTTGGATTAACTGAATTAACTGTAAAGTTAACAGAGATATGTGAATTAATACATAAATAAGCTTCATCCACAAAAGCCCTACTTTGTAATTAATCTCATTCATTGTTCAGCCATTCTTGCAAACATGTGTCTGTCCTTGAATATGGGGGGGGGGGGGGGAGTACTCCAAAACACACCTCTCCAGACATTAAGGCCAATTGTAAGGATTTGATGTAGTCCCTGTGCAGACATGTATTTTTGTTGTTGTAGACTATTGTTCAGAATGAAGTCTGTTGCTCCCATAGCAGCTGCTCTCACTCTATCAGAACTGACGGAAGTGTTACATACTTCCTTCAATTCTTTCCTCCAGGGACCAACACAAAGTGCTCCGTCAGAGAACAACACTGCACAGCAAGAAAGATACATGAAAGGACCTTTGAGAGAACAGGGGTAAGGTGATTTTCCCATTCAGTTTTTTTCTCGTCTCTCAAATCCTGGGAAATGTACTTTTTGTACTTATTTTTAGGATTTCATTTTTCACTTTTCTATCTGGTGATGATTTAGGGTGTGGTTTTGCGAGTCCATTCAGAGGATATTACAAGTTGGTTTTATATTTAGCTTAATGTTTTGCTAACTCGAGAAATTGGTGTTAAAAGAATGAGTCAAAGACATAAATACACAAAAGTTGGATTAAACAGTTGAAGCTATTTTAATCACTACAGCTCAGGGGCGAGAAAAGAAATGCTTAAGTGGGTGGGCCTACATAAAACGGGGTGGGCAAAGTGTAGTTTATGAAAACGGCATGTCAAATTACCAACAGAAAGTACAGCATAAATACACAATAAATCTAAAGCACTGATTAACACTAATGTTAATTTCAACATTTACTAATAACTAATACTTTATTAAAATGAAAAGTATCTGTTAACATTCACATCTGAGCTAAAACAAATAACATTGAACAGTTATATTTTTATTAACTAACATTAACAAAGATTAATTGCTGATTGTTAATGTTAATGTTTTTTTATATTGTTAAATGTTAAAATGTTAATGTTAAGCTCATCTGAGCTTAATAATTAATGCATTAACCAACATTAACTAAAGGAAGTTTATTGTAAAGCATTACCTCAGTCTGAGACAACTGGGCTCAGCAGATGATCTCTGTCTCTGTCAGTTCATGTTCAAAGGAATGTTAACATCGAGGACTGCAGAAATGTGGAGAACATTATATAGCACAAGTGTTTCTTTGCGGATCAAACACTGTACCTATGCTAATATGATGCTTCAAACACACATTTTACTATTATGAAAGTGGGACAACTACTACAGCTCTTGAGGCCACTTTCAAGGGTTTATGAAAGATGTCTGTGACAGTATGTGCAACTTAAGGGCTCTAACACTAGATGGCAACATACTTCAGCAGTCCACAAGATATCTTATGTGTATACAGGTGAAAAACATTCTCATTCTATCTTAGAGATATAAAACGAAATACCAACAATGCATTTTGTTTGTTTGCTTATTGTTAAGATCACTTTTAATCATCAGCAACCATAAATCAAATTAAGCAAAGAAAGTGAAACTGCAGATTTGAGACTGACACATGTCACATGATCCTACAGAAATCATTCTAATATAATGATTTGATGCTAAATAAACATTTCTTATCATGTATTATTATTTTTGTGGAAACCGTAATACATTGTTGTCAGGATTTCTTGATGAACAGAAAGTTAAAAAGAACAATATTTATTTGAAACAGAAAAAATGATAACATTATAATGATCACTTTTGATCAGTTTCATGCATGCTTATTGAATAAAAGTATTAATAAAAAAACATATTTTTGAAAATTTTGTAGTGTACTATTGTAATTGCCTTGCATTCTTGACATGTGTAGTACTGACAGAAATGTTCACTCTCACGAGTGTTTCTTGGTCATCAGTGTGTATGTTCACATACAGAGCATGAGAGAGCAAGTGAGTCTCTTGTGCCTGTCACTCTTGTTGCACCAGCAGCTATCTGAAACATTTTGAGCACACGGGCTTACACTCAGAGTTAGCACGTCTCTCTCACTAATAGTGCTCCTTTGCAAACAGGCTTAACCAATAGAACATCTGCAGAAAAGTTTAAACTGCCTCTGACAGACACAATCGCCTTCTGGGAATGGGATTATCAGCCAGGTAATCCAGAAGGAACAAAGACACCTGAAGGTAGGCATGATTTATGCCTGTCAAATGCGTAAAGGGGTTTGATTCATGATATACTAATGCTTTATATAGGATAAGTTGTTAGTTAGACTTTTGACTTTCTTTAAACATCTATAAAATGCATTTGCTTTAGTGGGTGACAGTTTGTGTGAGGAGAAATAACTGTGTGCCAGTTACAGAAAAGGAAAAAAAGAGAAAGCATAAAACGCTTGAGTAAATATCCACTGAAATTGAACTTCTAGCCTTGAGACACTGAGGCGTTATCCTTCATTTCATGCTAAAGTCACGTCTTGTTTGTTGATCAAACTTTATCAAGTCTTTGAAAACAGCTGGGATTGCTTGACTATTACAGCAGACCCTTTAAGCAACAGGGCTGTGTTTGGTTGTTTTTTCCCCTTGATTTAATTAAAGTACCATCAAGAAGTTCAAAGATACTAGTTTATCATATATTTCTTCGCTGTTACGTTGGTACAGTCTTAAAAATAAAGATGCTTCACGATGCCATAGAAGCACCTTTATTTTTAAGAGTGTATATTTGTGTAGATGATCGTTCATCATCCAGCTGTATATGCAGGGTATGTGAATTCCTGCCCTGACCTCTTGACCTGTATTTGGTACAGGCCCAACAGCTGACCTTCAGCAAGAGACCGCAGCCTCTCTGGTGCCGCTGTTTTAGCTACTACATCAGATCCCGAGCCAGCAGGCAGCACAGTCATGTCCCATTAGCACCTTGCTTACATGTGAGACAGAGACGCTCGCTCAGGGGTGTGTCACGGCTCCATCATGCTTTCTAACTGGCTGTGAATCCATGTAACGTTAAAGACATCAGATGCACCATGGGTGAAGATTTGAGTTTGAATGATGAGATTGCACATGACCCTGGCAAAGTTAAGGGAATGATACCAATATAGAGATTACAGTTGTGATTAAATGGTAGATAGATTGATGGATAGATCGGTTAAAATAAGATATATTCACTGATATTAAAAATGTATTAATAATTACTATTAATTGTTTTTGCTGGGGGAAATAAAAATGTTGGCAGTGCAACTAAAAATCTGAACTGAATGGTCTGACCATGCCAGCCAAAAAAAATAAACAAGTTGGAGAATGATAGAACAGACAGAAACACAGACTAGATAGAACATTTGATAGAACAACAGACAGACAGAAAAATAGGTGCAGACAGATAGAGTGACAAATTGATCAATAGACAACAAAACAGACCGACATACAGAACAACTAACAGACAACAAAATGACCAACAGGCAGACTGATAACATCAGAGAGCAAGAATGACAAATTAAGTGATAGAAAACAAAACAATTGACAGAATGATAAAACGATCAACAGACAGCAAAATGACAGACAGACAGAAGGACAAAACTATCGAATGACAACAAACTGATTGATTGACAGGCAGAAAGACAGATAAAATGTCCCTCATTCCTTTGCGGCACATGATCTCATGACAGAAATACAGTGTGCAAACCCCCAATATCGTGACCTTACTGTCCTCATCGTAATAAAAAGCCACGCTGTGATCCGCTAAGCAAATTTAAATTAGCAGAGCCTTTTATTTACAGCCAGTGCTTTGTCTGCATGGGCACAGGCAGCTTTGAAGCGCCAGCTGATGCCCTGCAATGTCAGCTCTGCTCACAAAACACGGCAGCTCATTCCCACACTTTGCCGCTTTTTGTGGTTCGGGGAATATTTGGCAATTCGTAAACATGTGAAATAGGTTAAACAAGAACAAATAACCCTCAACTTGTTGTCTTCTTTTCTTTAGTCACAGAAATGACAAGAAACTTTGACAAATGACATTGTGTGACCACGCAGCACGGGGCTTTCAACAACACAAGCTCAACTGATATTGTTATGCTTGAAGCTGGCACTGTTATTGAGTTTTAAGCCATGTCATTTTCCATACCCCAGTGCATTTGCGAGCTCAAACGGAGACCCATTGATCAACAGAACGCTATAATTATTTTGACCTTGGGCCAAAATGTTGGAACATAAAAAGCTAAGTGTGTACTCAGTCAGAAATTTCCACCTGACCCAGCCAGGACTTGTCCGTAGAGGTCCTCTAAGCGTTGACGCACTACTCTTCGCATGTATATAGCTAGATGTTTTCAGATTCTGACGGCAGCAGAAAGCACCGTGGAGCACTAGACTTCCCAGAAATCCTCTGAGCTCTTATGAGACGGCAAGTGCACAGGCTCATTTTTTCATCTAGGTTACATGATCTGCAGGGGACAGGCGTTTCTGGGCCCGTAGAGAAACACAATACAACCTGCACAAAGCAAATGAGCATTCTTTACAACCCACGTGCTTCTCGCCTGCCCTTGTCCAGACACGAGAAGAATTTTTCACCAGCACGCAGATGACTACAGGGTTACCTTCAACCGATGCGATGAAGTGACCTTTACTGGGGTTAAAATGGTTTTGAATGAAGAGTGTCTGCTAAAACAAACAGGACAGTTACATAACGTGATTCAGTCCGGCTGGCTTATGTGAAACACAATGGTGTGGTGATGTTATGGAGTGTGTGACAATGATCCAGAAGGGGTTATTAGCCACATTTATGTTTGACTTGTCAGCTATAAGCTCATGGCTGTGTTTACACAAGGGTTTTATTCACTTGGCTGTTAGCCAGACATATTGAACTGTATATTATAACGAAGTAAAAGTGGTAATGTTGCAAAAAGTGTATTATGCAAGTCTGCTAAACCACAATTTATCCAGCTATCCGTTTAGATTTTTCTTATAAAAGTGTCTTTGAAACAGCAGTTGAAATGGTTTTGGAAAATTCTGATATTAGAATTGGACATGTTGTTTAGGTAGTAACATTGTTTTGAAACAATGCCAGTGTCTACCGTAACATCTTAAACTGTACAATGAACATAAAAAATAATTTACAGTTCAAATAATGCACAGTTTGACAAATAATAATAATTATTGACACCAGACTTCCCAGAATAATAATATTATAATTATAAATACAAATATAATTGTATTATTATTCTTAATACACTTTTTAATGATAAACCTCATTACATTTCGGCCTTATAAATGATTATGTATGTTATGCATAATTTGTCTGAACAAAAATTGTATTGTTATTGGTCTATGGTAACATCTTAAATTGTAACTAATGACCAAAAAATTTAATAATAACTACTTAAAAAGTCAAATAAAGTTTTGACAAAATTAAAAAGTAGCTAATACTTACAAGAACTGAACTTAAAGGTATAGTGCACTCCAAAATGACAATTCTGTCATAATTTATTCACCCTCATGTTATTCTAAATCCGTTTGACCAATAAAATCATAATAAAAGTAATTTGATATGTTCTGTGAATAAATACTATTACTTTACTTCTAGATTTGCGATATATGGTGATTTTTTTTTTGGGGGGGGGGGGAAAGTTATAGGTCTAAAAAAGCAGCTCAGGCATTTTATGAAATGTCTTCTTTTGTGTTCTACAGAAGAAATGAGTTTAACATTTTTAAAACAGAGTTTAAAATTTTGGGGTGAATTCTCTCTTTTTCTGTTTTACACTGTCATTTAATTGCTGATCTAAAGGATTGGTCTCGCTAAACCAGCTTTTATACAATAAAAACTCTCTAAAGTCCAAACAGGGCCAGAGGACAAACAGGGCAAGCACTACAGCAGAGGAAAGTTAGGTCCACATTTTAAGATAACTTTGGGATTTGGGCTGCTCACACAGTGATGATGCAAGTCTTTGAAAAGCTGGTTACGGTTAAATGTGATGATTCTATTTTAGACTTTAGCTTGATTGTTCAGAAAAAGAGCAACTAATGGAGGGAATATGTTTATTGACTGTAGGCGAACTCTGATTGCAGTAATCAGCATGTGTTCTGACACGTATCAAATGCATCAGACAATCAAATCTATGAAACCTGTTAACTGAAAGGTGCACTCATTCTTTTTTATTAAACATCCATATTACTTTTAGATAAATGGAAAAAAAAACATGGCATACATCACCTCAAAATATATAATCATGGCTGATTGCACATAGCACATTTCTCCAATGGTACAAGTAAACTTTGGATATGCAAAAATTTGACATTCATTTTCTAAATAAAAATCTGCATTTGAAAAAATAAGCAAATAAAATGCATTTGGATGCTTTTTTATTTTTATAAATTAATATTGAGCAAGGAGGCATAAAATAAATGCAGCACAACTAATCACTCATAGGGACGAGCTTCTCATAAAAAATATAAAGCCTTTCCAGGAAATGGCAAAGATTTCAAATCTGTGGCAATATCGAGCCGAATGGTTTAATAGACCTTCTGATCAATTTTCCACGAGTGTTTAAAATCAGCATGTTTGATTGTTCCCCAATCAATATACAGATTTGAAGTTGGTAATATTTTTTAAATGTCTTTGAAAGACGTCTCTTATGCTCACAAAGGCTAAACATTATTTATATTGTGAGTTGTAATAACTTTTACAACAGTTATACAGTTACAACAGCTGTAGCAGTTACAGTATAACATTTATGCCACTTAATATTTTTGTGGAAACCATATATTTGTGGGAATACATATACATATATATATATATATATATATAAACCACCAGAGCAACTACTGTGCAACTGTAATTGAAGTTATAACAATTCACAATATTAGTGCTTTTACTGTATTTTGATCAAATAAATGCAGGCTTGGTGAGCATATAAAATCCATTCAAAACATAAAATCTCACCAACCCCAACTTTTGAACAGTATATACATTTACGTATGCAATTGTTCATTATTAAACTCATTATTTAATCAGTAGATCAATTAATTTAGTTACATTTTAAATCAATCGACTGTCCTAATAAAAATGTTTGCATACAGTATATGTTACAGCAACCACGTCCGAGTGCACTGTAATCAAGTGCAACACAGCCAAACAGATGTCCTATCAGTTCCTGGTTTGATTCAGATTTAGCAGCATGACTTGTTTCCTGTGCTGGCGTCGTAGGCCCTGCTCTGTGATTTAACTCTGTTGTTTAGGTGTCATTACCCTGCGGCTGCGACTGTCTCGCTGGGCCTGAATGAGTGTGATTAACAGTCTGCTGACTGGATCTCTGACCAGCCGCAGAGCTGGAGGAAAACAGCAAGTTTTACATTCACCAATTGATGGCTGCTGTCGAGAGCACTCTGCTTTCTCACTCGAAACAGTATTGACAAACGGACTGGCTGCGCTCTCCCTAAGAGTAGCACGTCAATCTTTCATGGTCAGTCAGTCTGCTTTGTGAAATAACCTGCTGGCGTATGCTTGGCATTGTGTTATGGTGGATGCTGAATGCGACAGTTGTCATACCTGCCGGGGAAGCCTTTGTGATTTCAGGTATTGCTAAATGCAGCGCAACAGACAAACAGCTTGAAATACAGTCGAAGGATTTATAGTCTTGATGTGGAAAAAGGAAATTAGCTGCCTCAATGCTGTTCTCAATGCTGAGCAAATATTTGCAAACCGACCTGAAGCTGGTGTCTTTGGCAGGTGTAATCAACTATGATGAATTGTATTTGCTAAGCGAGCAGGGACATCAGAACACAATGTACAACATGAGGAAATATGGGCTATCTTCTTGATGTACCAATTCAGGGTGAGGATCACTGATTCACCTATCAGCACATTTGAGGTGTGAGAGTAGAGGGGAGTATGATGTGCATTTCAGAAAAAGAAAGACATTTTTTGACCTGACAGCATAATCACTCATGCAGTATAATCCCTTTTATAACAGTTATACAGTTACAACAGTTGTGCCACTTAAAATTTTTGTAGAAACCATGGTACATTTGTACTGGATTTTATTTAAAAAAATACTATTTATGAAATTAATATTATGAAATATTCTAACAATTTAAAAAGATTTTCTATTCAAATTAGTTTTACAATTTAATTTATTTAATTATTTAATTTATTCCTGTGATGCAAAGCTGAATTTTCAGCAGCCATTACTCCAATCTTCATTGTCACTTGATCCTTGACCTGTTGCTCAAGAAACATAAAAAATAAACTTTGAACTGCAGACTAGGTTAAAAAAATATACAGCCAAGTAAATAATATAATATTAATAATATTTTTTTTCCACTGGCGTTTATGCTTGGATTGCGTCTGTATTACAATAGTGATAAGCCTTACAAATGGCTGATATAAAAATTCTTTACAAGACTAAAATCAAAATGAAATTTAGGCAACGCAACATTATAAATGTACAGTCTGGTCAATAGATAGCCATTTTGAAAAATCTCTAATATAGGTTGATAGTCAATCAGGAATCGTATTGGCCAGCAATTTAGAGTGATCTGTGTCCGACTCTAAAGCCATGTTGGTAAAATTACTTAAATATCTGTAAATATCTTTAAGGACCTCCTTAATAAAGAGTACATTCAAATAATTACACTTATTGCCGTGTTCATCTAAATTCTGCTCTTCTTGAATCAGGATCCTAAAATAGCATCCAGCTGGTGTCACACTTGAAATACCACGTTCCTAAAGTGAGCAAGGCAGATACTTGGATGTGTTTACTGGGGTAATAAATGTTATCATCTAGACACCATCTTTTCAACACGCAGTTCTGCAAATGACCTGTTTGCCTCATCGTGACACACAATAACAATGACACCAAGTGAAGCCACAGTTTCTATTTGTTCTTTCAACCTCAACCACACTTTTCCACCGAAATGTACAACCCAACCCAGTTCAGCAGCACTTGCTCGTCAAACACACCCACCGGCACAGGATTCCAGAAACCCTCCTTCTTACCACTCATACTTTTAAAGCTAATCGTGGCGCCGATGGCTGTAAATTTCACATTGTACAATGTGAGGCATGTGTCTGTAATACTGTGGTGATGTCAGACTCCAGCTGTCGTGGAGCCTTGAAAGAGACGCTGACCTTCCAACACCAAAGTCTTCAGGATACACAAGGCCCCTTAGACCGACACCCATCTGCTTCACAGGAGACACTTTTTAACACAGGAGTATCCTCAGCTGCTCAGACTTCAAAGTTCAGTGTTAATACACCTGATACTAAACGTTTTTTATGTTTAACTTCATTTAAAGTTTTATGATTTTAGTTTTAGTTAACTATAATAACCCTGCTGTCAATGAGAAAGATGGTACAGTGAAAGCCTTCATACATTTATCATGTACTGTTATATAGTTTGCCATTTGGCCATTTAAGTGAAACATGCTTTGCTATATAAATTGCATGCTATATTTTCATACAGTAAATTAATTCCAATAAAAATGTGGCTGAACAATTATTATTATTATAATTATTATTAAATTATTCATATATTTTTTTACCAGCTGTATTTTAACGTTTGTGGCCATTGAAAATAAATAAATATTATATACAAGCTGAATTCCGGAAATGTTGGGATGTTTTTTTTAAATTTGAATAAAATGAAAACTAAAATACTTTCAAATCACATGAGCCAATATTTTATTCACAATAGCACAGATAACATAACAAATGTTTAAATGGAGAAATTTTAAAAACAATTTACACAAAATGAGCTCATTTCAAATTTGATGCCTGCTACAGGTCTCAAAATAGTTGGGACGGGGGCATGTTTACCATGGATGTAGCATCTCCTCTTCTTTTCAAAACAGTTTGAAGACATCTGGGCACCGAGGTTATGAGTTTCTGGAGTTTTGGTGTTGGAATTGGGTCCCATTCTTGCCTGATATAGGTTTCCAGCTGCTGAAGAGTTTGTGGTCGTCTTTGACGTATTTTTCATTTATTGATGCGCCAAATGTTCTCTATAGGTGAAAGATCTGGACTGCAGGTCCAGATTCAGCACCCAGACTCTTCTACTATGAAGCCATGCTGTTGTAATAGCTGCAGTATGTGGTTTTGCATTGTCCTGCTGAAATACACAAGGCCTTCCCTGAAATAGACGTTATCTGGAGGGGAGCATATGTTGCTCTAAAACCTTTATATACACCTTTCAGCATTCATAGTGCCTTCCAAAACATGCAAGCTGCCCATACCGTATGCACTTATGGACCCCCATACCATCAGAGATGCTGGCTTTTGAACTGAATGCTGATTACACGCTGGAAGGTCTCCCTCTTCTTTAGCCCGAAGAGGACACGGCGTCCGTGATTTCCAACAAGAATGTGAAATTTGGACTCGTCTGACTATAGAACACTTTTCCACTTTGAAACAGTCCATTTTAAATGAGCCTTGGCCCACAGGACACAACAGCGCTTCTGGACCATGTTCACATATGGCTTCCTTTTTGCATGATAGAGCTTTAGTTGGCATCTGCAGATGGCACGGCGGATTGTGTTTACCGGCAGTGGTTTCTGGAAGTATTCCTGGGCCCATGTAGACATGTCAATGACAGAATCATGCCGATGAGTGATGCAGTGTCATCTGAGGGCCCGAAAACCACGGGCATCCAACAAAGGTCTTCGGCATTGTCCCTTACGCACAGAGATCTCTCCAGTTTCTCTGAATCTTTTGATGATGTCATGCACTGTAGATGATGAGATTTGCAAAGCCTTTGCAATTTGACGTTGAGGAACGTTGTTTTTAAATTATTCCACAATCTTTTTACGCACTCTTTCACAGATTGGAGAGCCTCTGCCCATCTTTACTTCTGAGAAACTGCCTCTCAAAACACACAAAAAAAAACAGCTGTGGATCATTCAGGTAACAACACAATATTAAGAATTATATGTAAACTTTTGAACGGGGTCATTTTTATAAATTCAAATATAATTTTCTCTTGTGGACTACATGTAAACATCTTTTATGTGAAATATCTTATTCAGGTCAGTACTAAATAAACAATAGCATGCATTTTATATTTTATATGATCCTCTTGATAAAATAATCAACATTTTGCAGATTCTGCAAGATGTATGTAAACTTTTGACTTCTACTGTATATTTATATATATATATACAATTTTATTTTAATAAATGTAATAAATTATTATTTTTTAAATTAATAAAAATCTTTGTTCCAGGGAGCATATTTCTGGCAAGCCCAACTGTCCCAGTCTCTGTCCACAGTGATTTTCATATTTTGTTGGTTTAATGAAGGAATATACTATAATATTCAAAAAAAAAAAAAAAAATTACATTAGTGAGTCAGATTATAATTCTTAAAAGTTGTTCTAAGCAGTGTATTATGTTGTCCTTCCTTAACCTTAACTGTCACCGGGACGCCTAACTTTACTTCACTATATTACAATTAAAGCCTAATTTAATCATGACAAACTATATATCATTGGAAAGGTTTAAGACTCATAAATAGATATATTTTTTTGTTGTTACAAATTATGTAGGAACAGTAATAGATTACTTTTTATGACAAGAGTGCACCAAGAGTCTATGATAAATCTATATCATAACAGGAGTTCTGACCTTTGTCACAAAAAGTCTTTATTTCATTGCCTTGTTCCCTATCACATGTTTTAGTGATAATCATAAGTTATATGCCATTTGAAAGCTTAAAATCTCAAAATTCATCCTGTGAAAACCATTTTGAAATCGGAAATTAAGTTACTATAGAAATGGTACTTCAAAATATTTTAGCGGTCTCCTCCCCCTTATGGGGGTGTCATATTACAAAATGTCTTTTAGAATCAAAACTTTTTATAATCTTGACAAAAATACATATCGTTGGAAAGGTCTGAGTCTCAAGATTCCATAATATATGTAATATTGAGAGAGAAATGTATATATTTGTCACAGAAATGCATAAAAGTTTTTTTAAAGGACTTTGAGTGGCACCCGGTAGCTGTTTGTGGTATAACGCCTAAACAAAATTGCATTTGAACCTCAATTTTTTATATCAACTTAAAATTTGGAACACAACTTCTGTGGACATATGACTTCAATTTTATAGCAATTTGGGATTTTTTAAATATGTATTTTATATCAAATATAATAAAAATAGTATAATATGTTTTCTTCACAGTAAATTTAAACTTCTATAACCTTTTAATACTTTCATTTTATTAAATTATTTCACTTCTGTAATAATCTGCTAATTGTCTTTTTTAAAAAGAGTTCAACCTTAGGTCTGTATTCAAAAGCGTTCATGAATTATAATAATTTAAGTTTGGATAGTGCACTTTCTTGTGAATTTTCAAAAATGGGGATAACAGTTAAGGGGTTAAGTGCCTTAAAGTACCTACCAGCCAACTGGCTGCTAATAGATTTATTTACTTGCTAAACCAATTTTAACTCGTGTTTGGCATTGATGGGTGTTCATTTTGGATTCTTAATACAGCTTTGAATTACACCGCAAAGACATTCAAATCATATTCACTGTCTCCAAGTCCATCAGCGTAAACATCTAGCATCAATTTCTGGAAGACTTTATTGGACTCGAAGCTCTGGGATTTTATTTTCTCCAATGATCTATGATGAGTGTTGAATGTACAATTAAAACTACAACCACTGAGGCCGTTATCCAATACAATGATGCGATGTGTCATGCCAGAAGATCCAATACTAATTTCAGAGAAAGGCACTCTCCAAATAAACCAAATTGACCTCTAAACAGTTTTATTGACCCCATATAAAACATCTTTATATCCTTGGTAGTTCTTAATGTAAATGGTGAGGGATTTTCCTCAGGAGCAATTTATATGTAAATAATTCAGCAGCTTTATAAATAGACTTGGGTATTTTGGAAGTCTTAAGTTTCTGATTGCAGCTTTTTCACATACACATGTGATTCACATCACATTTATGTCATAAACGTATACAGTTTAAGGTGTAACAATATGTTTGTTTTTTTAGTTTTTTTATTTAGTTGGCTTCATCAATCCCTCTTGTTGCTATGTGAGAATATCTCTCCAATTCGTCTGCACGCATTTGCATCTGCTGTGCAAAATAAGGCATATTTATATTCCATATGCATGCATGTTTATGTTAGAATTCTGGCCAGCAGCATTGAAAGATTCCAAAAGAAAAATCTCATTAGAGTAATAGACCTGAAAATGCTCCATTAAAAGGTAATTATGTTTGCTTGATGAGAGCAGTAAATTAGTAGAAAAAGAAACAGTTGTCAAGATCTGAAACAATAACCAAATAGTGAATACAGTTTTTAGCTTGAAAAATGATCTATCCAACTAATGGCCAGTGATTCACCAGCGCCAGAGTTTTTGCCGTCTTTTGGCGACAATCCTTCTACCTACTTAAGTTTCTATTCATCAACACCGATAAGAACTCGATTGATTTACTAACTTTGTTTGATCCCTCACAGAATGCACCATGAAAAAACTTGATGTTCCAAAGGTCAATAAGTCATTATTTCAAAAATACATTGCAAATTGTGTCTGTACCTCAACATAGAATTAATGTACAATTTGCTTAGCAACAAGAACATTGCAATACAATTACAGTAATATTGATAATATTGACACAGCACTAGTAGCGTTCATATGAAACAAGAAAGAGTAGCGTGCTAATTTCAGCCTCCTGCATTGACGGACTGTTAAACAAAGACAAATATCCGAAAATACTTGACCTACGAATGCCAAATCAGAGTCACATATTCTAGAGAGGCGTGCAATATGTGATCCTGTCCCATATTATTTCATACCTTGTTATCCATGTGAAAGTACCCAATATTAGTTTGTGTTAATTTTGTCTTTCTGATCCTAAGAGTTAACAACTGATTGCATATCTACATTATCTACATGGGCTCGGTGACTGACACATTGATTCAGTCAGCTCTGAACATTTCATTTAACCTGTCCTTTGGAGTGTACCTCTGTTTTTGTCATTAGAGCATAATTTCATGCGACATTAGGTGTGTAATTGTGTGTTAAATAACGAGGGTGAACAGAGATCATATTGCTAATGCAACATTGTTAATGAGACACAATGAACGCAAAAGCAGTTACATGCTTCTAACTGGGATGTCCTATTACCCTGAATCCACAAATATCTTAAAAAAGATTGAGAAATAAGTCATTGAAATGTGTTTTGATTAAGGTGCGTAATGCGACTCAAACATGCGTTTTTCGTTTAGATGTAAACAGCGAGGAAAGCAATTGAATGCAGTGGACTAAACTCTGGTTGTAGTTCCCAGGTGGTTTTGCACTGAGACACCTGGGCTTTATCCAGACAGTTGTGATGTGAAAGAGCAATAATTATTTATCATTTTCATGTGTCAGGCCTCCAGAAGGCAACATTAGCATGTAATTTAGCAGAAGACAGAGGAGCAGCCCAGCCTGGAACAACACATTCCCATGTTGCTCTGCCATGCTAAATGGCTTGAGAAAGCATGACTAAAACAGAATCTATTCAAAGTTCAGAATATATTATTATCTCCTGACATACTAAACTTCCTGCAGCTTAGTATTTTTTAGACAGCATTGAGGAAGCTACTGTGGATTGACAAACTGAAGTATTTAGCTACAACACACTAGTAATACAAACAATAATGCAACTTGTTACAACGAAGTTCCATTTTATAACATTATCTTACTACATTAGTTAACAGGAATAAAATATTTGTAAAGCATTTATTAATCTCGGTTCATATTAATTGCAACATTTACTAAATTATTAAATTATTCAAATGATTAAAATCTAACGTTTTATCTGTTAATATTAATTAACGAAGCTGAACTAACATGAACTAACAATAAACAGTTGTACTTTTATTAATTAACATTAACAAAGATTAATAAATACTGTATATGTATTGGACATGTATTGCTCATTGTAAGTTAATATTATTTAATGCATTCATTAACATTTACTAATGAACCTCATTGTAAAGTGTTATATAATTCAGTATCTATAAGTTAGTGTTAAAAAATAGTTGCTATAAAAAGACATGTTGCAAAGGCAGCTGAACCAGAGATTCATTTTCTGAATGTACTAATTTATTAGCAGACCCATTAATGAATAACTACTACTAAAAATAAGAATTTGTGTAAACTAAATATAACAAATAAAAACAGTTTTTAAAACATGCTGCAAAGGTACACGAATCAGTGATTCGTTAGTGAGTAAACTAATAAATAACTACTAAAATAGAATAATTAATGCAAATGAAAATTAACTGAGATGAAAACAGTAAAAATAGCAGTGTACCTATTTTTGTTATTGAAAAAACAAAGCAAATTAAGCATGCCAATAAATACAACAAAAATACATTAAAACAGTTGAAACTATTAATAATTATCAATGTGACTATACATTATGTTACAAAAAAGATATCTAAAATTGACAAGACATACGACCAATCATGGTGACCCATTCTCGGAATTTGTGCTCTGCATTTAACCCATCCAAGGTGCACACACACAGCAGTGAACACACACACACACACAACATGAACACACACCCGGAGCAGTGGGCAGCCATTTATGCTGCGGGAGCAGTTGGGGGTTCGGTGCCTTGCTCAAGGGCACCTCAGTTGTGGTATTCAGAGCGCTGTACATTCACTCCCCCCACCTACAATTTCTGACGGCCCGAGATTCGAACTCGCAACCTTTCGATTACGAGTCCGACTCTCTAACCATTAGGCCACCACTTCCCCATAAAATGCAGCATAGGTACTTCAGGAAATCAGCAAATGATTTTCTGAGCAACCTGAAAGTAGCTTTTGGAACTTTTGGACTTTGGAAGTAGCTTGTGACTGGGAAAAACGGCTAAACTATTGTTGCACCACTGGGAGGGGAAAAACAGTTTTTCATGATTTTATTTCCACCAAGCTAATGTGGAGTATCAACAATGGCTCATAAATCACTGCAGTGACAATATGGGTTTAGTAAATCCCATCATGCGCAGCCACATTGGATGAACGTTCCAGCTGTTTTGGGTGAACGCCAGATGTCTGTTTTTTTGCGACAAAAAAGGCCCCTGTAAGGCGTTACTTACCCAGCTAAGGTGACCAGAAGGGCAAATACCAACAACTGTCCAGGCCATACCAAGCTTTTTAAAGACAGCCATTCTATTTTAAAAACACTGGATGTGGTACTCGGTTCCACTTTGCCCTGGCATTTTTTGCAGCTGTTTTATTGGGTGCAGTGGGGACAATGGGTTTCCTTGGGTCAGTGCTTCCTGTCTGCTTCTGCCTCATATCTAGTTCATCACCCTGTGGTCCGGCACTCTCAGCATAGGCAAGAGAGTCAACACGCACAAATATGATATGTGGCATATTCCCATCGTTGACGTTTACAGCTCTCCCCTGCAGGGCAAAGATTTTCTCACTGTTGCTTTTCAGACATTCATTTTAGATCAATGTTTCTCTGCACCTTTGTGGGCACTCAGGTCAGCCAGAGAGTGGGAATTGCTCAGTCAGTCAAGCTGGTATATTGGTAATATGTATTTTGAAAGATTTTCTGAAGTACCTTGTAAATACATTGGTATAAGATATAGTAATGTTAGTAATGGTTAGCATGATCATTACTAACAACACTAAATCATATACCAATGTATTAAGCTAGTACACGTAGAAGAATGTATGTTCCAAATGAGGTATATTTCGTCCAAAAGGATCGTCAAAAAGCTAGACGAAGACTGTTAATGACCTTGTACTCTCAAGCTATATAAAAATTAAATCTGAAAATAAAAGTATTATATATAATCTGTAATATAAAAAATAATTATACAACAAAATATTACATAATAAATTCTATAATAAAAGTGCCATTGCAGCACATATGAAAGAAAAAAGTGTATGTGTATACACACACACACACAGACATATATATACATACATACATATTATATAAATAACACTTACCCAGCTTGCTCTATTCTATCTGTTTTTCTTTTTCTTTATTATATAATAAAAAAACCTTGCTAAGTATACTGCGTTAAGCTAACTGAGACTTGTCATTGCGCTTGCATGTTGTTGCTCTTTTGTTGATTTTGATTGCTTCCATTCTCCTCATTTGTAAGTCGCTTTGGATAAATGCATCTGCTAAAAGACTAAATGTAAATATATACTCACACACATACACATACATATATATATATATATATATATGTGTGTGTGTGTGTGTGTGTGTGTGTGTGTGTAGCACACTATCCCACTAAGTGCTTGATTATAAGTTTTCAAATGTCACAAGCTCAGCTCTTAGATCATCAGATTTACATTTAAACAAACTATAGACTCTGTGGAAAACAAGCTGGGTGATGAGCCTGGACTGGACAGCATCTGAGGACAGCAGTGTCCAGTCAGTCATTCGCAAGCACGTAGCCCAAAACACCTGTGTCACCTTGATGCTACAGGACTCTCCATCAACACCAATCAGCAACAGGGTGCAGGGGAGGAGGAGGCACTCCCTCTCTCTTTCCTCTCTCACTCTCTCCGCCGGGGCTGGAGGAAGGGATCAATACCGTGAATGGTCCTCCTCCCCTTGCTCACTACTCTCATTATTATTTTCCACCCTGCCACTCGCCATTCCATGAATAGTCGATACCAAACCAACAGGCAGGAAATGAAGGAGCAGATGCTTAGTTCAATTCCTGGAGTGAGTTTTATTTATCGAGAACCGATTCAAACCACACGAGATGGACTTTGTTCGCTGCTGGGGATTATAGAAACTTTATTTTTCTCTATTTGAAGACTGATGGATTCTCTTTTTGGACTTACTATGCTTGTCCACAATGATGAAGTCATTTGTTTAATATTGTGGTTGTAAAATTGCACCTTTTTTGAAGGCTGTTAGTTTCAGGTGATATTTAAAAAAAGAAAGACATTCATCTTTTCACACTGGGAGCAGTTTGCAGACGAACCTGTGCGGAGGGAAGCACATGGTCGACTAAGTGTGTTTTTTTCTTGTCAGGTCATCCCAGCAGTCTTTTTTGAATGCTTCAGAGAGAGCCGCACACACTGGAATAGCTGGGAGAATGTTTCTGTGGGCTGGAAGCAAAGGAGCTCAAGGATCAGGAAGTGAGAGAAGGTAAAGTACAATGACTCGATTAACTAACTAATTAACTGAACTGTGACAGCACTATGCTAAACTATCATTTTCTAGGATCTCTGTAATGAGGTTGCATGTTTGATTTCATGTTGATTTTACGAACATGGGGATAATATGGTAATAAACATAATTGTGAAAAAATAGGATAACACTTTATTTAAAGGTGTTCTTGTTACAGTGCAATTACACATTTAAGTACTGAGTAATATTAATTAACTATATGTACTTACTATATGGTTAGGGTTTGGCTAATGGCTACTTGCATGTAATTATGCGTAATTTATTGTTATTATAATAGTAAGTACATGTAACATGATGTGTAACAAGGACACCAAAGTGCTACCAAAAATAGATATAAATTGAAAATCTAATTATAAAATATAAATATATAATACTAATAAAAATAATTTTCTTTATTAAAAAAGTGACCATTCTTTTTTTTTACTGTCAATAACCAACAAATGACTACTTTGTCTAAATAAATGAAAAATAACACAACAAAAACTAAAATAATTTGATTAAAAGGGAAACTTGTACAGAATAAATTATATTCACTTTGAGATTTAACAGTGTTGTTAAACTATGAGTGCATATAAAAAAAGCTTTAAGTGAATACTGAATGGCTCAAAAGTCATGAAAAAATATAAGAAATGAACATGTATGAATTAAATATTTAAAAGTGGCAATGCATTTACAACAATTGTGAATTTTATTTCAAAATGAAAACTTGAATCAGCCAACATTTGCATCCCTAGAAAATATGCAGCTTCTTCTGAATAAAAATGACTCTCATCATTCTTGAACTGATGCATCAGTTTATTTAATGCATGGAAATTCACTCACGATCATTAGCAGTTTTACATATAACTGCTGTTTTACACTGATTTAGCAGTATCAGAGAATATAATTTCAATGATCAAACTAATCTTGGATTCTGACGTAAACTAATCACAGGGCTGTGAGTTTGTAATGCTTTTGACCACTGTACTCACAGAAATTATCAAAAGGTCACTGATAAAGATAGACAGGTTAGACAGCTTGCCTTCTCACCCATGCATAATCTTCAAAAGCAATATGACCTGCTGTCAAAACATGATTAAAGAATCATTAGCTAAATATTTGGAAAGGAACTAACTATGCATAGATAATAGGACAGCGGCGGGTATCTGTCATTGGAGTTCTGAGCTAAACCTAATCCTTGGCCTCAAACATTTTTTATGTAATAAGGACTAGTAAAATTATTTTTGAAGCAATATCTTGTTATATTAGGTTTGGCACACACCATGCCTTATATTAGGTTTGGCACACACCCTGCCTTCATTAATCTATGTTTCCCCCCCTTTGCGTGTCTTGTGACTTATGTAACTCAAGCAGGACCTTTTATCAGAAGGTTCGCGAGCATGATATTTTGGAGAAGAGAAGGACGGTCACAGCGTTGAAGGCTGGAGAGGACAGAGCCATTTTCTTAGGCCTCAGCATGATCCTTTTCTCGGCCATGATGTACTTTGTGTTAGGCATCACAATGGTGCGCTCATACTCAGACAGGTAAAGATACCCAGAAACCTTCTCAAGAACAGAACCGCACAAAGATACACTGAAACCACAGAATTAAAGGGGCATTCAGTAATTTATCCCCATTCAAATGCTGAATTGAATAGTAAGACAAACACAAAGAGGAGGAAATACTGGGCAGAGCAAACTCACTGTTCACCAAGCACGAAATATTGCAAGAAAGTCCTAAATACTAAATTGGGGCTGGGAGTTTATATGAGGGGAACAGTCTTCATAAAAGTTTAGATGGTATTTTTTTCATCGTACCTGCATGTTAATGCATATTTATGTAGTGTTTAAAAGGGCAGTGCTGCTTTGTTTACAGCGGTAACCAAGAAAATACTACAGAGAGTTTCATGCAGATATATTTTATGTAGCATAATTTCACAAAGCTGAAGTCAGACCATTCCGGTTTAGCTTTAAATTTTGAAATGATACTAATCTAATTGACATCAAAACTGCTCATGCTACATGTAACATGCTAGGCACAGTCAGGGAAAAACCGTGATAAACCATGAAACCGCTAGAATCCTAAAACTAAATCAAAATAATCCAGAACTACCAAATACATTTAAGTAACCTATAAATTGAAGAAACAAATGTATATGTTAATGTATTCATATTTAAATTTCATCACAGATGTATTTTTGATGTCTGTATTTCAATGTCATTTCTGCTAAATATCATTTTCACATTTCTAAGTTTGGAAAGCAAATATAGTGAATGTTATTTTGCATTATAATTCGCTCAAACTGCAAAAAAAAAAAAAAAATACAAAATTGTAAAGGAGTCATCGGATGCAAAATTCACTTTTCAAGTTCTTTGAACATAAATGTGTGTTGGAAGTGTTTGTACACATCCATCCTATAGTGAAAAAAATCCACCCAGTGTTTTTTTTTTTATCTCTATTTTAAAATCCCCTTTCTCAAATCAGGCTGTTCTGAGAGCCCTGTCAGAATGATGTAGTTCTGCACAGACCCCTCCCACGAGAGTTGATTGACAGACCGTCTTACCTTAGACCCGCCCTGAGTGAGCTGTCATCAGTCCACCATTGTGTCGACAAGAATGTCTCTGATTAAGCGATTGAGGTGTTTTGTTGTTGGATGTAATAATGAATATAGCAGTCGTCATTTACCCCCGACATCTGAGCCGCTGAAGACGCAGAGGATTAATGTTACTTTCATTTTGAAGAGAATGCGCTGATCCCCGATCTACATATGCGTCTCTGTTCGCGCAAATCATTCGTGATCCAGCTTTATCTACAGAATAAGTGAGTATAAGGGTTTTTATGAATCTTTGCAAATCGCCTTTCCTAATAATGTGCTAGTTTGCCAGTTCCACGGCTGAAGTTTTGTATGCTCCATAGATATATATACCTAGATTATCTGTTTCTGGGCCGCGATACGTAAGCCACCCGCCATTTTGGAACGGTCTGCGAATCTTTGAGCGTATTGACTACGTGCGTCTACAACAGCAAGTTATACTCTTGTTTATCTTTGAATATTCAGTGATTATTATAGTGAATGCGAGATGGCTGACGCATCAACGTATCTGGAGCGGTCGAATAGGGAATCTACACATATCTATGGTCTGCTCGTCACTCCACAGAAGAGAGGGGTGGAGTCAGTAGAGCTCATGAGCATTTAAAGCAACATGGACTAGATCAGCGTGCTGAAAACAGAGCTGATTTTCACAGGGTAAAGAAGGTGTATTTTACACTACCATTGAGAAATTTTAACCAAAGTATGTTATAGACTTTTCATTAAGACCCTAAAGAATCATATCAACTTGTAAATTGGGCATCCGATGACCCCTTTAAAAAAGGAAAATCATTTCCGCATTTCTGATAGATAGTCGCTCAGTTACAAAAAAGCTTCTGCTTATGAAATGCCCTCCGCTTCTGCTTATGAAATGCCCATAAACATGATCGCAGTGTAAAAAAAAAAAAAAAAAATTATATTGTCCACAATGCACCAAACATTTGCCGATTCCATCTCTTTTTGACCGTAACACGCAGATTAGCGAACATTACAACATAGGAGCCGAATTGAGTTCTGTAGAGCTATTCCAAATACCACTGACCCACCACAGATTGCACACAGATAAGCTGGCATACACTGTAGTCAAAGGCAATTAAAGAGGCAGCTGAGCCATTGGAATAGCCAAAGAACACAAGGTCTGTTATTCATAGAGTAGGAGACAAGAGGCCTGTAACATGTAATCATCGGCCACCACAACAGAGGACCAAAATCACCAATGTGTACCCTAGTGAATATGGAAGGTGACCCTGGAGTACAAATATTGTACTTAGTATGTCACGATGGCTAAAAATAAAAGCAGCTTTGATTATATAATTTGTTGCAAGTTACAATGGGATGTCTATAATAATGAGCTGTTATGTCTAGAAGAATATTAGCAAAATATTTAAGACTTTAATTAGCTATGTCAATTTTGTAGGCTTCTGTTTCTCGATATATGGTGTTTATCCATTATCTCAGCAAATTACCTGTTTATAACTATGAAAAATTTGGATAAGCACTAAAACTCTTATAGAAACAATGACCAAAGATTAAATCTAGCTCTGAGTGCACTTATTTGTTAAGAACTTAAAGTTGAGGTGTAAATTTCTTGAAGAGTGTAAAGTTCAAGCTCACCTATAGTCAAAGGGAAAATAAGTCTTTGGGTGGAAAGGGGCAAATTCAATGACGATGCCAACACCACATTAGAAAAATGCAGCCAAGGGCGGGCTTTCGTAATCTGCAAAATATAAATTACATTTATACTGAAATACATATAAAAATTTCTGTAATTTGATGCATTTTCAAATAAAACGGCAATTTCACGACAAAAAGACATGATTACATTCCTTAAATACTTATTAAAATCATGAAAAGTGGTCTTTATGGGCTAGAGAGCGGTATACATAATGAGAGGAACTGATCATGTCAGCAGAAAAGGAAAGTTGTTTTAGATGTGGAGCAATTTTCATAAAATAAGATTATGATTAAGTTGTTTTTTGGAATAATGTGCATTAAAAAAAGTAAATATTGCCAACTTTGATGCTCAATCTACCTCCAATATACGCCCTTCAACAACACGCTTAGAAAACTCATTAGCAAGTAATTTGACTTCTCCACAGGTTAAGGTTCACATTAAGTCTCAGTCCTGCTCCTAGATCTACCTCCCTGCAGGGTTTCATTTCAGTTTTAATCAAACACACCTGAACCTAATCAATATTAAGGCACTTGAAAATTTGAAACTGTAGGAAGTTAACCACCAGCCTTCTCGCTTCATCTTGTATGATAAATGCATTTAACGCCATTATAAATGATTTCTTATCTTTTTTTCTACTTCTCTGCCCATTTCTTTTCTCTCAGCGTTTGGACAGAGGAGTCAAACTGTACAGTAGTAAACTCTAGTGTAGTTGCTGAGATTAACTGCAGCTACAGTTGCGGCTCAGAGTGCAGGAAGAGCTCCAGGTTTCCCTGCCTTCAGGTATACGTCAGTCTGAACTTCACCGGCAAAGTTCTGCGGCTATCATACAATGAGGAGGCCCATGAGGCCCACCCTGAGGTACACCACACCTAACCATATGCGTTAAAGTGTTAGTTCACCCAAAAATGAAAATGATGTCATTAATTACTCACCCTGATGTCATTCCAGACCCGTAAGACCTCCTGTTCATCGTCCGAACACAAATTAAGATATTTTTGTTTGACTCTGAGAACTCTCAAACCCTCCATAGACAGTAACACAACAGAAATGTCCCCATGTCCAGAAACGTAGCAAGGAGATTGGTCAAATAATCCATGTAACATCAGGGGTTCAACTGTAATTTTACGAAGCCACGGGAATAGTTTTTGTGCAAAGAAAACAAAAATAAAAATTGTATTCCAAATTTTCATCTGATCCAGATCTAGCATGATGACGTTGAACACATGCTTTGTGTTCAACATCATCACGCTATGTGTTCAATGTCATCACGCTGGATCTGGATCAGTGCTTTTTCAGTTGTGTTGCTGTCTATGGAGGGTCTGAGAGTTCTCAGATTCAAACAAAAACATCTTAATTTGTGTTCCGACGATGTATGGAGGTCTTACGGGTCTGGAACGCCATCAGGGTGAGTAATTAATGACATCATTTTCATTTTTGGGTGAACAACCCTTTATCTATATATAGAGGGATATATCACATGTAAATAGTGATGCATGGGCAGTTCTTCTGTGACACCATGCACACTTGTTATTTTAAAGCTTCTGATTAGAGTTCAATTATTTTTGTTATTGTAAACCAATAAGATTGCTTCTGTTAAATGAAGCAAAAGTAAATTTTAACCTGAAACAAACCAGATTATTTAGATAAGTTACCACATTAATCACCCTTTTGGGTTGTTCAACAAAACATTGTGTACAAACCCCACTAACTAACTAAATAAACCCTTCTGGGGTATTGGTATTGTTTGCATGTTTCTAAAAACGTGTAGCAATGCAAAAACCATCAATCAACATATTTTCCTCACAAACTGACAACGTGTGAGTGTACATCTCAATGACCTCAATCATTGTTTTCAAAAAAGTTTTAAAATAAGTATTATGCTAATGTACTTAATATTTATATAATAATACAATTCAATAGTGAAGTCTTTTTCCTTTAAGAGACAATTGCATTACCCAAAATCTTCCAAAAATATCAACATTTTATAAAAATATAATGTTTTTAATTAATTTGATGTATGTATATTACGTTTAATGTATTTTTCAATAATATATTTACTGCTGTCAAAAATATATTTAAAACAAATTAATAAAAATCCACATATTTGAAGGTACTGGAAGTATTTTTTTTTTTTTTTTAAGAGAGATTACAATTAAATTGCCAAAAACAAAAAGATGATATGAGCAATCATATATCAATTTCATCAGGGCTCAGAAGTGCTTGTGACCTTTATGAGCAAACATTTACAGAAGCAAAAACAACCCCCCTAAAAAGACATCAATCCTGGCTTGTTTGTCTCTTTGCTTATATATAGACAAACTAATCACCCATTAATGTAATTTTAATTAATGTAATTATCTAAAATTACCAACTCACAATTTGTCCCTTCTGAACATGATAAATGACCACGATTAGTGCAGTACACAAACTGAATTCCTTTCTAGTAAATGCACTTCCTTCTTTCCCTGCAGTGTTTTTACATCCCAAAGTGCAGCAAGGATCCCACGCTGATGCACAGCATTGTGATGAACATCTCAGACCGCCTGAAGACGCACCAGCAGGTTCTGTGTTACCATGACCCCTCGGAGCAGCAGGACAGCGTCCTCCTGACACGCCTCTACGGCCGCGGGGCCATCATTCGCTCGCTCCTCTGGCCCACGTGCACGCTGGTGGGGGGCACACTCATCATCGCCATGGTGAAGCTCACTCAGTACCTGTCTTTTCTGTGCGAGCAGATCAGCCGCATTAAAAGGTGAGACTGACGGTGTGCAGACAGATACCTCAGACCAGAGAGACAGATACTTTTGAGCGAGATCTAATCGCTGTGTTCCTTGCAGGATGGGGTTCTATTCCCTAACAGGAGCTTCTCACAACAGGGTCTGCACTCGGAAGTTTAACGGTAGCATCCAGGATGGGGTTTGAATAGAGGTTTCCGCATGCGATACTGTCAACGAACCTGTTTTCTACCCCTCAGCATATAGCGATAAAGTGTTTCCACTCTCGTGGCCTTCTTCTGATGCTCCATCAGCCTTGTTAATCTACCGGGTTGTGTTGACTAGGCTGAAGTAATGTTGTGAATGAGAACTGCCTGTACCATTGACTCTATAGAGCTTCTAGTGGTCGTAGCTGGAACTTCTGACAATAAGACTGGGTCAAGTCCAATCCTGAAACTCAAGGGTCAAAATATGTGGACATGTTGTGGTGTCAATTTCACTTTCTGACCAGCAGATCGGGGACTCCGTTCCAAAAAGACGCCACTGTGTAGCGATACGTCTTGACCAGCTGACACTTATGTAATCGCAGAAATTAAAAGTAGCATGTATATTCTACTGCCATCAGTGGTGACTGCTGTGGTGACTCAAAGCCAAAGGTCATATGTTGATTGTGACTATACTGTATTTCTTAAAGGTATAGTTTACCCCCCCCCCTCCAATTAAAAGACAATTCTGTCAATTTATTCACCCTCATGTCCAACCTGTATGACTTAATTTATTCTATGGAAGACATAAATATTTTCCTAACACTTTACAATATGGTTTCATTTCATTTAGCTAAATTAGTTTACATGAACTGCTCTAACAATGGACACAATTTCTACAGCATTTACAAGTATATTTGGTAAAAATATACAAGTAAAAATTGAAATTTTCTAATTTCCATTTTTGGGTGAACTCCCTTTAATGCACAATGAACAAACATAAGCAATAGACAATTGTATTAATTTGTATTAGTGCTGTCAAATGATTAATCGCATCCAAAATAAAATGTTTTGTTCACACGATATAGGTGTGTACTGTGTATATGTATTATATATATATACACACATACATACACACACACACAAACACATGCATATATATTTAAGAAAAATATGTTATGTTTATATGATAAACATATTTATATATAATATAAATATTTACATGTAAATACATGTAAGTATTTTCAAAATATATACCGTATGTGTGTGCTTTTATATAGAAATAATACATATACACAGTATACATACATATATTATGTAAACAAAAACTTTTATTTTGGATGTGGTTAATCGTTTGACAGCACTAATTTTATCATCTAATATAAAAAAATATATATTTATCATATTTAATGTTAACTAATGCAACTAATGTTAACAAATGAGACCTTAAAGCTGTAGTCTGTACATATTTTGGTTAAACATTATCCAAAATCTATATTTGAGCAAGTACGTAACCAGCCAGTGTTCAAAACGATCGCCTTACTTTAGCCTGATTCACAACGGTTAGCTTATAATAATGTTTTCTAATTTGAGTGGTACGGGTAGGTTTCCGTGGGACATTCGATCATGGCACTGCGTCATTACGTCACGTCTGTAAACATAAAGAAGTTGACCCGGCTACAAGGCTATCACATGTGAGGATCCATGTGATATCGGTTTTCAAACAGAGATGGCGACAAAGAGACAAAACTTACGGACTGCAGCCTTAATGTAAATTGATATTTTAAAGAACACCAAGGTCTAAACGACATTTGACCCCATTGACTTTTATTGTACAGAGACATTTTAAAAAAATATCTTTGTTTGTGGGCTGGTGAATCATGCAGGTTTGGAACAACATGAGGGTAAGAATGACAGATTTGCAATTGTTTTTTTTTGTTTTTTTTCAGATGAAAACCAGTCTTGTCCTAGTAGTGCACCATTGTAGCAGACCCAAAAGCTGTGTAACAAAATCTAGTGTGTTTTCTAGCTACTTAGGCATCAATACACAAAGTCAAGTATGTTCTAAAAGGTGGGTGGCGACAGTAATGCCAAATCCTAATGGGTTGGTCACAAAGCAAATCTTCTAAACCAGCTAGACACAACACAGTAGAATAGAACAGAATGCAGCAGCCTCAACATCTGCAATGTACATGAGGAGGAAAAACTAGACCTCCGTATTTTACATCTACATACACAAATCATTAACAAACCAGAGCAAATGAATAAAATAATGTGTCCTGTGTGAACGGCACCCAAGACATTTCAGGAACACTGCTATTCAATCATGTATACTGTCATTTCAGTTAAGTTCTGCATTCAGTATTTGTGGGGTTTTTGTTTTCTTCAATAGAGTGATTTATTTTTGTTGACTATTAACCAGGAATCTTGTATTGTCAGTTGTTGATATATGGATGTAATTTCTATGGATGTAACCCTGCAGGTGGATTGATTGATTCATAAGGTTTTGCATAGAGAAACAACAGTGCCTCAATTTTTTTTAGACATCATCTACAGTTACTGAATAAATTCAGAAGCAGTACTCCAACATAAGTATCATCTGACATTATTCTTTGAATAGGGGATACTGGGGCTAGTTGTCACAAAGGCTAAATACAATTTCACAAATATCTGTATTCTGTAGCAGTGATTTTGTATGTTGGTTTCAGAAACCCACCAAAAATAAGTTAAATATATATATATTTTTTGTCATATATATATACATCTTATAGTTGCTAGATAAACAAGTGAATGATAACAACTATTTGAGGCTAGATATAATACACTGAACAAAAATATATGATTGGGGCAAGTATTATGAAGTTACAAACAGCATATTTATAGAAAGAGATTTTTTTAGCAAAACAGCAGTTTGACATTTTTGTATGTTGCCATTTAATTTTCTGCTGTTTCAGTGTGAGCTTTTTATAATTTTTTTCTGAAAAGCCTATAAGATATAAAAAGAAGAAAAAACAGACTTGTTTCCTTTAAAATACACTGACCATTTGTAACACCATGCCGAAAGCATGTTAAAGTATTTTCAGTATTTAAATAAGTATTTTCTGGAGTAAATATTTATGGAAGCCCGTCTCTGCCACTGAATAAAAAAAAAAAAAAGTTAATTGCGACTTTTTATCTCATAGTCTCACAATTGTGATTTTTTTCTTCAGAATTGTGAGATATATCAGCCCGATCTCACGGCAATTCGTACATATTTTACAAGGTGGCTAATTCGTACGAATTTGTATGACCTCACTTGTACAAATTCATACAAATTTTGCTAAATCGCATGTATTTTACGAGTTGCCACTTCGTATGAATTTGTTACGAATGACCTACACCTAACCCGCCTCTAAACATTACCTGTCACTGGGGTTTAGACAAATCGAACCAGTGAGGTCGTATGAATTAGCCACCTCGTAAAATATGTACGAATTGCCGTGAGATAGAGTTGGATATATTCTCACAATTGCGAGTTATAAAGTAAGAATTGTGAGAAATAAAGTCAGAATTGAGGGATATAAACTCGCAATTGTTAGTTATAAAGCCCAGTTCTGAGGAGAATGAAGACTGATATGTTCTCAGAATTTCAAGTTTATAACTCACATTTCTGACTTAATAACACGCAATTGCGAGTTTATATCACGCAATTCTGAAAAAAAGTCAGAACTGCGAGGGAAATTGTCGAGGGCTTTCATAACAACCCTGCTGAAAAAAAGAATAGACCCCTGCCCAAAACACAATAGAAAATGTTATGGATTTAATGGGAATTGTATTGGTTTTAATGGAAAATATAATGGTGTCTACTGGTATGTGATGGATTCTATTGGTGGGATGTTAAATCCTATTGGAAAAATGCCCAAAACACACTACAAAAAGGATTTTTGTAATGGTTTTACTGGGAAAAGCTAATGATTTATAATGGTATTTTAATGGAAACCGTTGGAATTTTTATGATGGTTTCTATTAGGCTTCTATTGTTTTTTTTAGCAGAGAAAATAGCCCCAGTCTCCTCAAACATACTAACCACATGTGTCATTAACAAATATCATTGTTGTTTTTAGAAGCAATAAATACATTGTCCAAAGACGACAAGATAACATGTCAAAATGAACATTCGGATATTCATTTATATACAGGCTGGTGTTATGACTTCAGCCTCAAAAGAGATTTGTTTTTATGTTCAGCATTGTTGATGGCTAAGTCTTATGTTGATTAATACAACTCATTCTCTTTGTCATCTCAAATGGTGAATAAAATGTGTTGCGTGTCCTATAAGTGTTAAAGCATATTAAGATTTACAACAGAAACTGTCAATACCCTTGTACCTTGTTAGATTATTAGCCTACAGTCTCCTGGTCATCTTGTGCCAGTTTCTAATCAGCACAAGGAGCAGCGGAGGAACTGATTTGACTGTCCTTGGGAGATGGATTTGGCCTGAATGGCACCGGATTGGCTTCTCGAGAGAAGTACCTTTTTAAAGTGCAATCAGGAGGTGACGAATCAGGCTGTGATGAATCGGACTCAGTCTGAAATTAATCAGTCCACATCCCTCTGCGACCCCCCTACACACACACAAACAAACACAAACACACTTCCTCCAACCCTTGCTAACGCCATCCTCATAAATAGACCCCTCTAATGTTGTTTACCCACCAAATGACGGTTTTTTTCTTTTAAATAGATTTAATTGTTATAGCAAGAGAACAAAGACGCAATTGAACAACATCATGATGTCCATTATCCATGTCCTTGAAAACAGCATATAAGAGAACGCTGGAGACAAATACGGCAGTATTGTTAAACCCAGAGGATGACGGAGTAATTTTTGTGCTTTGTCTGATTTGGTTTGCAGTGACACACTATTGGTCCCTGGCCCATGCAGGCTGATGGGATCTGTCTGGTGGAGAATTTTATTGGCTCTGTAAAATGAGCTATTGCTCATAACTCCAGAGTAACTGCCAGTCGAAATGATGGGATATGGAGATGAAGTTTACTGGGCTCATAGGCTGTTTTGAAGATGACAATGTTTTAAAGCCTCCTGTCAAACATTCCTACATTATACACCATCAACTGAACATTAGCTGGTGTTTAAAGGGCCTATATATAAAATTATAAATCATACTGTTTTACCAACTTTGTAAATATAACTTTGTGGTATGTAGCTAATTGTCACTTTTTGGTTGCACGTTGTTTTTGTAGACATCATTAAAATTATTTATTAAAACAAAAAAAAAACTTTTTTTTACTTGAAAGAAAATAAACCTTATTATTTTGATTTCACACATTACACCTTGTAACTCGACATGGATGCTATCATAAATAATGTGGCTAGAAGAGCAGAGATGTGCTATTGCTTTTCAATGCAATCAGACTTACTATTTATACCTGGCAGACCATAAAAAAAAGAAAAAACACTCATCCATATAATGGCATAAATGGCCCCCACGTGACCACATCAGTAGATCAATAGCATCTAAGGTAATATGTGATTCAGAGAAGCCATTCAAACAACAAAGAGCAAACGAGTCTATTCTTGGTGTTTCAGCTGCCCCCTTTCACCTCTGAGCACAACAAACAGGGTCTCTCTATCTTTCTCCACTCTCTGGGAACAGGAAACCCCAATTCCTACTGTTCCCCTGGCAACAGAACATAGTCCTGACCTGATGCACACTTCCACACAAATACGGTCCTTCCTGTGCTCAGGCCAGACAGCTGTGCTGTTTGTTAGAAAGGGACATCTGTGGGTCTTCTCGTGAGGGACAGAGGACACAAAAGGAGGAAGCAGTAGAAGAAGAAGCTGGTAATTACTAATCACTGCTGCTCATAAATAGGGTTTGGTTTAGAACAAACCCTTAATTCTAAATGATGAACTCTGGTGCACCTAAAAATGTGTGTGTTGGTCTTTTTAGAAATCTGAATTAAAATGTTCACACCTCACAAAAAGTAGAGTTGGTTATGAAATTAGAATTGGAAGGAAAATAAATGCAGTTTACTGATTTGAAAATGAAGGAAATTTAACAGGTAGCTCCCATCAAAATTCAGATTGAAATCCAGAAAATAAAATCTGTAAGTCAATGCATGAGACCTTTAAAGGTATAGTTCACCCAAATTCTGTAAACATTTATTCACCCTTATGCAGTTGCAAACCTGCAGGTGAACTTCGGGGATCAAACATACAAAATATCAGTTTAAAACAATTTACATTTTTGGGTGAACTGTGCCTGAGAGTTGCATCATTTATTTCCGTATGAACACACAGCGAGCTCCTCAGAGCCTTTAAGCATGTAAATAGCACCTTGCTCTTTAATATGTTGGCTTTTATTTGATGGGACCACTTAGCGTGTAGCTTCTGCTCCTCTGTGGCTGGGTCATTCAGGCTGTTAAGAGGCATGATGGCAGTATCCGGTGTGGTGGTGACAGTCACAGCACACGTGTCTGGGGTCCAAGATGTCACTGCCTGTAATATGAGCCCATCGTTAAACAACCTCCCAGATGAGCTGCAGATTTTACACAAGAAAGGGTTTTCAGCGATTACATGCCATTAAAAAAATAAATCTCCAAACACAAAAAGTATGAATTATTTGTATAAACACAAATGTATACGTTCAATTAAAAATTTCAAAAGAGTATGTCATTATACCTACATAAATTTAAGTGATTAATTCACACACTGGCCAAGATCAAATGTAGGCAATAATTAATGAAAATGACTTTCACTTGTCTTGCCATTTTTTTTTTTTACTATTAAAAAAATAATTTCCACCTGGATAGACTTTCTCATTAACAGATTATAGGACTATAGTAAAATGTACACATAGGCTTTTAGTATGCAATGTTACTCTCGTACTGTTCCTAGTAGTTTTTTATCTATCCCACAGTGCATCACTTCTGTACTATGTGGTTGTTTAGCGTCCTCTGCTGTCTGATGTTTGTATTTCAACTGTGAGTATGAGTTTGCTATTTTATATTTCACTCACCCATTAAAATACATAGATATAATTTAAATTATTTTAAGCATACACCTTTAGATCACGTTTTTTTAAAGATCAGAAACAAACTTTTGACTGAAAGTGTAAATGGATGCTCATTGAATACTTTACATATGTGCGTGCACGTGGCTATCTAAATGTATAGACTTCTACAATTTATACAGCTAGTTATAAGCAACCTAACCCCTAAACCACACCCTATCAGAAAACTTTTTTTTTGTTGCATTTACACAATTGTCCCAAAATAGGTCAAGTAGCTAGGTTTGCACACACTTAACAATGAGTGGCTCATCAGCAATACATCTATGCAAGATTTTGAGAGCAGGGAAGAGTCCAGGAATAAGGAATACACTTAATATGCCTTAATTACTTAAACTATATCACTCATTATTTTGAGTCTGACAAGACAGATTTAGGGTTCAACACGTTTTGTGGCACATCCACGATGACACTTCCACAGTTGCTAAAAAAGACACCAAATTAAATCAACTGCAAGAGCTAACTGTGAAAGTTAGATGTATGTGATGGTATTTGAAGGCATGTGTGCAAAATGTGGGTAGCGTTCAAAGCCTAATATGGAGTATTGACTTACAAACACTAAAGCCCTGGCCAGAGCCTTGCGTAACAAAACTATCACAATGCTCACAAGAGCACAGCAACCCACACACGCCAACAACTAAATAACCCTTTCACATGATAATGCTACATCAGATAACAGAGCCAGTAAACACACATACATATATATATATATATATATATATACACACACACACATATATATATATGTTTGTGTGTTGTGGTTTTTAAAAATAAACATTTAAATTAAATACCATATTTAAAAAAATTACTTATTCTGTTATCTCAAAATATTAATTCTGTTACTTTTGTTTTGTAATATAATAAATAAAACAAATGTTATGAGTTCCCGTGAGATACAGTTTAGTATTTTGTTTTGGGGGTTGTTTTCATAGTCACAGATCTACAGTGCTTTTTAACACACTCAAAAGTACAAAGACAAGCTGCCCACCCAATCCACCTGCATGTGAAGATTCTCACTAGGCCTACATCAATCCTCGTGTGAATTGCTGTGGGGTCAGCTGGATCCCTTTGCACTGATGCGAGAGCAGAATTACTCAGACCTTGACCTTCATAAGTGCAGACGTGATATTTGAACAGTATAATAATAATGCATTGTCAACCGACATGGAATGATATGATGAGTTTGTTTGCGCGTGACAGACTCACAAGGATGTGGCATCATGCTGTTGCTGTCTCTTGGCAGGATTCTTTCTCTAGTGAGTCTGTGCCACTAAAGTGGAAAGAAGTGTCACACAACCTCAGGCCCAGTCAATTCAGACGCGAAAACGTGGCGCGAAGAATTTGAATAGAAACCTGTGGAGCTACTCACATTCGACCCGAACATTTCCCGGCAACAAGCGAAGATAATTTTAATCAGCGAGTGTGTCGTTCGCCGACCAATAAGATTTGAGTTCTGGGTCACGTGACTGCCTGGAGCTGCTGCAGATATTTGGTGTTTAGTGGCACTAAAACACTGAAGGTTAGTTCAAATCATGTCGGAAAGATTGTATTTAGGAGTTGGACGCACATGAATGCAACCACTAAATCGTAATTATGAGTAGGAAACTTTAAAGTTTATTTATGTGCCAGTTTCCGTTTTGGGGGCTTGGCAGGTCAACACGTTTTTTTTTTTTTTACAATAAAACAAAATAAAAAGTTATGTAATAATGATAAATTACATAAAGGTTTTAAAAAAGTAAAAAACTGATGATTCTTTATGCATCATTTTGTGGATTTATTCATTAATGCACTGGGAAGTTCGCATAAATAAATAAATCCACAAAATGATGCATCACACTATCTAAATGCATTTAAAGCCCTTGCTATTCCCAGACAATCCATGAAAAATCCACTTTTGTTAAGAGCAGCAGGAAACAGTGGAGTGGCTAAAGATTGCGTGATGCTTCACTGTAGTCTAACAGTTGTTCTCTATTGAAGTTTTAAATAAACAACAGCGAATCCTGCTAACCACAAAATTTAGCAAATCATTCTAACATTCATTCGATTCAACAGGCCTGACTGCTTTGTCAAGCATTTTCTTTTTTACTTACCATGAGATGAATGGCCATGCTGTTATGTTGTGCTCTCCAGTGCAATTAGTGTAACAACAAACCATTATCACGGTTTGATTACAATTCATCGACTGAACTACCCAGAATACCCATTGCTACCCGTCTTTTAAAGTCATAATGCTCACAATGATGGATCACGTAATGAATTTTCTATTGATTACCAAGCATTTGAAGCTCAATATCCACTTCTGTACTCGGTCTAGCTTGACGGTTCTCATCAAATTTTATGCACAGAATACACGAGTAACACAATTGACCTGGCAATGTTAACTTGGCTCAATACGTTTCAGATGTATGGTATCAGAAAAAAGCTGATAAATAAGAACTACCTAAAACTGCAAAATAATCAATTTATATATGTGGACAGAAAGAGTAAAAACTACTAAAAAAGGTGCAATTTAGGAAATGAGATGTGTATGCAATTTGGAAATAAATCCCAAGTGATACAGAAAGCACAATATATTTTTATTGAATTTGTCAACATGTTTTATGCAGGTTTTTTGTATAGTTATACTATTGGAGTTTAGCAGTGCCAAAATATAAACACCCATTTTATAATTTTTTCCTCATTATCTCTTTAACATTGAATTAATTCCTGATTTTTTTATCATTGTAACAAAAATGCAAGCATGTGAGTATGTGTATAAAAAAGACAAAAAAAAACTAAAGTCCAACAACAAGATTCCTGTGCCCATCAATATTAATTACAGGTAATACTTTTAAGGACCTGCCTTGACTGTGTTTTCTTTTCTTTCCTAACAACAGAAAACGAGAGTAATAAATTCTTGACTAAATGTACATTTGTTAATATCCATGGGCACAAGGAGCACCTTGAACAGAAGGCAAAGGGGGCTGCATATAGTGCTGCAAGACTGGCCAGTTGTTCCTGTAGATCTTCTGCTCGGTTGATAACTAAAACTCTTTCCCCTTTGCTCTGTGGAGATTTGAAAAACTTTGAATGTTTTTGTCCACAAGAACCAAAGCAACACCAATCTCTGACGGGAATTAGGAACGTAGACAAGGATCCTCAGAACTAAAACAAAAAATATAAAAACAGGTCACATTTGAAAATGACATTTCTCGCTCATTTAAACATGTGATATAAATGTAACATCTCAAACATACATTCTTGAGGAATTCCTCTGCGACAATTCGGGCCCGAGCGTTGACTGACAGCTTCATCTCGCTGATCTCCTTGTCGATCTCCTCCATGAAATGGATAACAAAGTCCACCAGCTTGTGTTTGTACATCTGTTCCGTGTGGAAGTTGGTAATGAGGAAGCTGATGTCATAGCCCTGAAAAGCACAAATGAGGAAATGAGAAAACATGTTAATCTTGTTAATAGTTTAGATGGTTGACATGAACAACATCATTCAGCTATGCAAGTCGTAAGATTTATCACACATAAACGTGCATTTTTTCTCTTACTCCTACATGACCCCACTAAATCAACTTGACATGCATGCTAGTGACGGGTGCTTTCGAAAAACTCTGAAAATCTTTTTTTTGAACCAGTGATTCGAAGCATGCACCAAACTGCCAAAGTCACATGATTTCAGTAAAAGAGGCTGTTACGTCATAACTGTATTTAATAGACATTCTAAGACACATTTGTATGATAAAAAGGAAAAGTTGTAGTGTTTAAAATGAATGAAATAACACATTATACAGACACTTATTATTTAATGATATTAGATCATTTGTGAGCCTCTCTGTAAAATCCAGGCTAAAGTCTAAAAATCTAATTCTGAGATAACGAGCATCAAAGTTTGGATTACATGCATTCATTTCACTATGATTTCAATCTTTGACATGGCCTTACTCCGTCAATATTAAAGATACCAATAACATATTTTTCACAGAATGTTCTTTACAATATGTAGGATGATTTTATGCTGAAAATAGTAAATAAAAAAATGACTTTAGCTGGGTTTTCACAGAGAGGGTCACATTTGCTAATTGCATTTAGTTGATAACACTTTTAATAAGCTTAGTTTCTTATTCTTTTAATGAATTTCATATTTCTTCATCCCTGGTTTGTTCCTCGCGAAGAAGCTCACCTCAACAGCTTTCCTCCGCAGGATGAAAAAGTTCTCTGCTCGCATCATCATGAACCTCATGAATTTATGGCACAGGATCTTCTCAATCTCGTCAGCCTAAGAGAAAACCGATACAATCTTTCGAAGATGACAGCAAGAAAAACACATTGATCTTATGCAGTTCAACTTGAATGTCTTACCTGTTTGACAGCGAATGCTGACCCTCACTGAGTTTATGGAGCCCTCAATCAGGACCTTCTCCTTCTCATTGCGGCTTATGACCACAGGCTGCAACAGAAGCTCTTTGCTGCTCCTGTATTGAAACACGTACATTGAGCATATATTAAAATACATCACACATAACACACACGAAGGATGTGGGCTTAATGAGTGATTTCCTCACCTAACTTCCACCTCAGGCTTGTTGTGTCTCTCCACCACCTGAGAGGAGAAGTTCTCCAGACACAGGGCTGCTTGAAGAGTGGCGCGCACCGCATTCAGATAGGGTCGCAATGTTGCCGTCTACATACAAAAAGGAGAACATTTAATTGAGCAAATCTTCATTCTATAAGCTAATAGTCCATATAATAATCATAAACACACAGAAGCGTGATTGTCAGTGGGTGGAAGAGCAGCTTTGTGTTTGGCCATTCCAGTGAGGTCGTGTTCATTTAGGTGAAGTGCCAATAAACCGCCTGAATGTCACTTATTGACAACTATTGGCTGTTTTAAATTAATTAAACACGTGCCAGTTATTAAATATTGTATCTGTGCAGTGTAATGTGCATTTAATGTTTTCAATCTGCCAAAAATAGGTTTTGCCTGTAAAATCACTGACGTTAGCCATCTAGCATGAATCAAGACAGACTACCATCACTCGATCAAATAAACCAAAAAACACTGCGGCGACTGCATACAAATAGTTTACGCTAAGGCTGTTTATTGCGTCATTTGATTTCTAGCGATATAATAAAAACAATCAAAGGAACTTTAAGAAATGTAAATCTCTTACCATTGTATATGAGGTCTGTGGAGGAAGACGGAAGTCCGCACGCCACGCCTGGAAATCAGAAAACACGCCTCCATTGCGTTCGCATTTTCCCGTAATACACCTATTAGAAGGGCATTAGGGTTAATCATTAGATCGTGTTTTAAATATATATGAGTGAATTATATATAATTAAATACATTTTAATTCAAATACAAGTTTTCTGTTTCTATTTTAAGCGCGTATATTGAGATAATTACATAAAGACCAAAACGACCGTAACATTTCACAAATATTCTTATGTTTACGGTCAAGCCCAGTAGCAATCTTACATTTATTCGCTTTTTCTTCCTTATATGGCAAATAACACGATAGGTCAAATACACTGAAGTCATACATGTTATGGTCAAACGATATCAATGTGTTGAAATAAAACTGAACTCTTTTGTGGTTTTAAACAACGCACGAGTCTTGAAAAAGAAATCATCTTTGATTATACTGTTTGGACTCGCTTCTTTCAGGAATGTACCATTCTATACGCTGCGATGTTATTTGGTGGATGTTAACTGCCGAGAGGGGCATTTATCTGATATTGAAAAATGAGTTTGCAAATAGTGCATACATATTGGTCAAACTGTTTTAACACGTACGTTGATCACACTAAAGCCACTTTTATACAGGTTCGTGTTATTAAAACTTAATAGGCGAGTTGTGTCCCCCTGTGCTAAGATAATGGTTTAGTCAGTAATGGATGCCCCTTCATCGGAGGTAAACAATACAATTTTATGAATAAATGCCTTGTATGAGCTCAGTTAGTGTTCTCTTTGGTGTTTTAACATATTGTTTGATTGACGACATACGTCTTTTCATTGCAATTAATATACATATTTATTGATAAAGTGCAACAAATCGTTGTCTGTGGTTTGAACAGCATGCAGCAGAATTAGCATGTAGCTGTTAGCTAAAAGTGACTGCTCATAATCACACACATGTATCATATATATGCGCCAGTACTACATAACAGAGTGAAATAAATTACAGGGATGCAATGTATTAAATAATTAAAATTTCACCTATAAAATCTTATAAATAACATCTACAGAAGTCCATCTCCTGGGTTTGCTTGCATTACCTCGGTGCAATCCTGCTTTTACCACATGACCACCCCCCCCCCCCCTGACCTTTTCTAATACTCTTTTATTCAGATATAGCTTCCTGTTCATGAGAAGATGAGTGAACTGAAGGACTGTCCACCTCTGAAGTACTATGACTTCAAACCTGTGGACCACGTGAAAGTGTGTCCACGCTACACAGCTGTACTCAGCCGCTCAGAAGACGATGGCATTGGCATTGAAGAGCTGGACACACTTCAGCTGGAGCTGGAAACACTCCTGTCCTCTGCAAGTCGACGTCTCAGGGCGCTGGAAGAACAGAGACAGGTGAGCAGTGTTTTTCTATTTGTCTTCTTCCCACTCACTGCCTAAAGTGTCTAAAGTGATTTATGTTTACTCTCTGAAACAGATCCTTACAGACTGGCAGGACAAAAAAGGGGACAAAAGGTTTCTGAAATTAGGGAAGGATCCAGATCTCGCAGCCTCTTCTCGCCATTCTAAGCCCAAAAAACAGAAGCTTGATGGAAAAGGAAGTCATGGTCCCGGACCTGGGCCAGGTAGACCGAAGACTAAGAACATACAGACCAAGGTCCCGGACTTTGAATTTGAAGTCGAACCCCAAGATATACCCCGCAACCCCAAAAATGATGCTCCCAACAGGTTTGTTCAAACTGAGATGCATGATTTATATTTATTGGAATAACCAGATAAAAGATATCTGGTTTTGCCATCATGTCTCCTACAGAAACCCTTGATATTATACTGTTTAAATGAAATTTCAAGACTTTTTCATTTCATGCTTTATTGATTCCAGAGGAGACATTAAGTTATGAGTATTCAGTCAAAGATATTTTTTTTTAAATACAGATAAAATATTATTTAAACACTGATCAAAGTCTTACATTTTTATTCAGCAATTAAATGCATTAAATTGATAAAAAAATAGACAGTAAAGACATTTATAATACAAACATTTACACAAGATTTCTCAATTTTTTAAACAAATGCGGTTCTTAAAACTTTCTATTTTACCAAACAAATATATCTTGTTTTCCACGAAAATATTAATAAATGTAACATGTGAATATTCTTAAATATTACTACATAAAAAAAACTATACTTAAATATAAACAGCACAGCTACAACATTGATAATAATAATAAATGGATCATGTGGCACTAAAGAATGAAGTAATGGCTTCTAAAAATCAGCTTTGCCAATAAATTACATTTTAAAATATATTCAGTTAGAAAAAAGTTATTGTAATACTTAAACATTTTAATATCTCACAGTATTGTACCTTATACAATTTTTACTGTATTTTCGATCAAATAAATACAGTTTTGTTCTTTCAAAAACATTTAAGAAATCTTACCGACCCCAAACTAGTGAATGATAGTGCATTTAGTAATTTGTGGTTATATATGTGTGTATAACAGATTCTGGGCCTCGGTGGAGCCTTTCTGTGCAGACATCACAAATGAAGAGATCAGAGTTCTGGAAGAGCTGCTCAAACCCCCTGATGATGAAGCTGAATACTACAAGGTAAAGATCTTTTAGAAACCAGTTCCTGCTCTACATTACTGCAGCCTTCTCTTTCCTTTTCTTCAACTGATTCTGTATTCAGAGAAACGCATGTTGAATGGCTTTTGTGTTGGTTGTTCACTTCTGAGCCCTCACTGTTGGCTTTCTTTGCAGATACCAGCCCTTGGAAAGCACTATTCCCAACGCTGGGCTCAGGAGGACTTGTTGGAGGAGCAAAGAGAGGGGGCGAGAGCCAACGACAAGAAAAAAAGCATGATGGGTCCTCTTTCTGAACTGGATGCTAAAGGTAATGGTGTCATTTAAGATGAGATTCCAGTTGCAACATTGTCATTTTTTGTTGCGTCTAGCCTTAAATCTGTTGCTTTTATCTTCTATTATTCTGGTTTGTGCAGATGTAGATGCCCTACTGAAGAAATCAGAGTCTCAGCATGAACCTCCAGAGGACGGCTGTCCTTTTGGCCCTCTTACTCAGCGGCTTCTACAAGCACTTGTTGAGGTCAGGGACTCATGATGTGCTAAAATAAGTACTTAAGTTTAGAGCTGCCACTAACTACTATTTCTATTTCAATTAATCTATCGACTAATTTATCGATTAATCCAAACTATTAATTTCCCACAGAAAAATCAACAATTTTGCTTAAGAATATTTTATTAAACCAAATGAAATCCAAATTTCTATGAAATCCTTTTTTAAAGCAAAAGTAAAGTGCAACATAAAGTGCAAGAAGCAAGTGTCCATCTCATAGTCCAAATCACTGAAATCAGTTCAGTATTATAGTGTGAGAATTACAACATATCCACTTGTTCTAGTCTACTACTAATACAATTATAATCAAAAAACACTTTTCAGAGGAGTATTTACCAGAAATATTATTTACCAGAATTTATTTAGGTGAAAAATGTAAATGTGCAGTATTTCTGAAAAAAAAAAAATAAAATACTTTGTAAAAATATAAAATCAATTAATTGGAGAACCATTAAAATGGAATCTAGAAAATAATGGAAAACAGAATTTGGTACAGATAAAACTGTAAAACTCAATTAATTAGACGTTTTGATTAATACAATTTTATTTAACCATTAAAACAAAAAAATGAAAATGTAAATAAAACGGATTTCATAGGGCCCTATAATTATAATAAATTTTTTTGTGGTAATAAAAATAGATTGTAAGTGAACAATAGTTTTTGAAATGACTTTAAATACATGTATAATATCAATGATGCAATGATAACTAGTTCAAATAAAGTATAAAAAGCAAGAAATCATATTATTTTATTAAATTAAACTGTTAAAATAAATAATGTATTATAAACAATAGAGCTAATGTAGATTACGCATAACAACAAAGGCCTGCAGGGGGCGCCGACGGCCTGATGATTACTTTTACACATTACTGCGCGATCTAATCCTCGTTTAATATTGACCAAGCACTATTTAATTCAAAATTCCACTTAATCTTTAATATTTGGCCATTTCTTTAGGACAGAAATGCTATAGCCGCTGTAATTAAATGAATATGTGGACATCAAAACGTGTAAACTCAGAATGAGTGTTTGAGCTTTTATTTTGAAACCGCGATGTATCCTCCTGTGTTTGTGTAGATTTATAAATGATTTACCTTACAAATCTGATGAAATGGCGCAAGTTGCGTTCCCAGATGAACGTTATAATAAACCCAAACTCACAACAACATGCAGAGAGGGAGTTTGAGACGCTCCACGTGTAAATAATAACAGTTTCTGCGGAACTACTTTGAACAGAGCCGCTGGGTGAAGCATGTACTTAACCTACACGCATGTAAATAATTAAAGCGCATATACTGTATTAGAACTACATCGCATATAATTATTTAATTAAATCGTAGCATTTGTAAATTCACAATTGTGCTTAATTATGATTTATAAATGGGTGTTATATATCATGCAGCCTTGGAAAATAGTCTAATAATGTGTTTTATGGATTCTCGTCCGTGAAATGCGCCACTTCCGGTATTTCGCCGTTAGTCAACGCGAGCAAAATGAAGTCGATGATTTTTTTTAAATCGACGAATCGCGACAGCCCTACTTAAGTTGTGCAATATTTAGTCAGCTCAGCTTATGTTTTAGTCATGTCCTTTTTCAAATATGTAGGAAAACATCATATCCCCTATGGAGGATTCCCCCATTCCAGACATTCCAGGGAAGGATGACGGGGCTGGTACATCGCCTCGTAGCCAGGGTAAAGCCTTCAGGTAAATGTTTTATTTTATGATTTAGTCAGTTAGTGATGTTTACTTATTTATTTAGACTATTTTTGTTTTAAAATGTTGAAATACGTGCCTTATGCTCTCCAAGTCTGCATCTATTTGATCCTCAAATACAATAAAAACAGCAATACTGTGAAATGTTACTACAGTTTAAAATAAATATTTTCTATTTTAATAAATTTGAAAATGTAATTTATTTCTGGGTGATCAAAGCAGAAATTTCAGCATCATTACTCCAGTCTTCAGTGTCACACGATCCATCAGAAATCATTCTAATATGCTGATTTAATGCTCAATGACAGTAAATGTTTTTTAAATTGAAATATTTTTAGTGATATACTAAATATATACTTTATACTTAAGTAGTGATATACTTTAGTGAATATAAAGTTCAATATAATTAGCATTTATTTAATTAAATAATTAGCACAATATATAGCATTTATTTGAAATATAAATATTTTGTAAACATAATAAGTATTTACTGTCACTTCTGATAATTATGCATTCTTGCTAACTAGTTGTTCATTACATTTCAGATATTTTTGCGCATTTTTTTCTTTATACTAGCGTGAGACTATGAAGTGTCTTTTTGTATTCACCTTATTTTATTGAAAGCAACATTTTTCTAATCACCAAATAAGAAAAGTTGTAGATAACTAGTTGTTCAGGCAACCCACCATCTAGTTGATTTTGATAATAGCATTTATTTTTTTCCCCTTGTATACTAGCAGACACCAAACAATTAATTATTTTTACATTATAAAAAGTGAGACTATGAAGTGTCCCTTTTTGAGCTAAATTGGCAATATCCATTCTCTCTATCTTTGACTATTTATAGTCAACATAAATCAGCACTCACAACTTATTATACTTCTAGAATGTGATGCATTTTGAGTGAGTGAAACAGAGTATTCAGTTATTTTGCCTGGGTGACATTATCCATAAAGGGTTGCTCTTGATGAATAAAGTAAAGCTGGTGTACTCTGATGAGAGGCAAGGTGTCGGCGGAGAGTCTGAAGACGAGGTGCTGGCCGAGCTGCAGAAAAGACAGGCTGAACTCAAAGCGCTAACCGCTCACAACCGCTCGCGCAAGCAGGAGCTGCTCAAGTGAGTCTCAGATCCAGATCAAAACAGCTGTCAGCACAAGATGAAGACTAGCTCGTGAAAATGAGCCTGTAATCTTTCAAAGAGTTAGAGGGAGCAGTATGATGCGACAAGTTATGATTTTCTGTCTATAGTTTTACTTAGATGATAACTTGGAGAGCTGTATTGAAGAAGTCAAGTGTGTATTTTTAGATATATCTTTTGGTACAGTATTTTTTTTTCCATTACACTTTGTGAAATACCAGGATTAATGTGAGATTAGGAAAGTCACCTTTTACGTTTCACCCTGTTCATGCAGGTTGGCACGGGATGAAATGCGAAAACAGGAGCTTCGACAGCGGGTCCGAGTGGCTGATAACGAGGTCATGGAGGCGTTCCGTCGCATCATGGCAGCCAGGCAAAAGAAACGCACTCCAACGAAAAAAGAGAAAGATCAGGCATGGAAAGCTTTGAAAGAGAGAGAAAGCATTCTCAAACTCTTAGATGGATAAATATGACCAGCAGCTTGACCGTGGCGTGTTTTCTTTAATGTTTGTTGGTTATGGACACTTCATAAAGACAACTTCAACATTCAAACAGCTTGAAGAACAAGTAAACAAACATTTAATATAATGTTCATATTTTTTGGTTACTCTCCATACAAAGTAAGACCTGATGTTACTAGTTGTGCTTGTGATAATAAAGATGTTTGACACTAGTTTTCAAGTGCCACTGACTTGACTTGTTGATGCCAGAATATTATTATACATTTAATTAATTTTGCCTTTATGTACAGTTCCCATTTGCAGCTGATTAACATAGTGGATTGATATTGTTAAAGGAATAGTTCACCAAAAATGAAACCCTTGTCATCATTTCGTTCCATCACCGACTCTCCTGTGGAATATAAAAGATGGTATTTTGAAGAACGTTGGTAGCCAAACCGTTTCGGGGACCATTAACTCATTGCATGGACAAAAACCGGCATTTCTTCTTTTATGTTCCAAACAAGAAATAAAAATCATACAGGAACAATAAGGGTGAAAAAAGAGACAGAATTAAAATTTTTTTGAGAAGTGTTCCTTGAAATCTGTTGTCATAGCGTTGATAGTATTTTGTTAGCCTACTACACGGCAGGAACACGGAAATGTTAAGTTTTTATATGATTAAAAAAATAAAGGTATTGTACATGGAAATATTGGGTTTGTACATTCATATGCTATCGTTTATTTCAGTTCATGTTGAATTCGGTTCTATGTGTCTGATTTTTGTAAACTTATAAACCATCACATCGCGGTTGCATGTATGTGTGTGTTTGGAAATAAAAACTAAATTACTAGATTGTATCACCGCTTTTCTATTCTGTATGCAAAGCTTTGGTTTGAATTGTTATGACTGGCTGTTATAAGAGAGGGCGCCATTTCGTGTTTACACACTTGTCTTCAGGGAACAGTACCATCGTTGCTCTTTCTGCTCTCTTTTACCTCAGAATAAGGACTTGTTGCGCTGGTAGGAATATCCTTTACGACTTTATGTTTGTACTATGTATTATCTGTTAGTGCATCAGTGTCGTGTTTGCCAGTTTATGAAGACGCAAACTGGTTTGCAGAAACCGTTGCATGCGACTGTACATTAGCAGTCCATCCGCTTCACCTAAAAAAAATAAGCGTTGAGGTGAAGTTTTGAGGTCAAATTAAACTGCGTGCAGCCTCTTGCGAAGTTAAAGAAAGGAAACTGATGAAACCGTGATGTTGCTCAAGTTTTAACGACCTAACAGCTACAATTCAGCGAAAGAATTGTTCATGTGAGTCGGTTCTTCTTGATGAAATGGTAAGTTAGAACGAATCATGACTGAGGTAACTGTCGGGAGCGGTTGTCGAGTCAGTCAACATGTCACTGGTCCAACTGAGAACCGTCTTCGCACATGCCTCATTTCTAATAAACAGAACTATTTGGCAATCAAGAATTATAAGAAAAGTAAGGAACTTCCTTGGCCAATACTTTATTAGACGATTTCATTGAACGTCAGAAACCGCGCGATTACGTTTTACGTAATGACGCAAAAGAATCACTGAATCGCGTTTTCGAACCGTTTGAAAGAACCGATTGGCAATGCGTTTAGAAGTGCTTTGATGGCTTAATGTTGCGTTAAGTAAATGTTTTTATGGCAACATTTTGAACAGTGAGCACAACCAAAGCTAACCATGAAAAAATAAAGATAGAAAAATGAAATACTAAGATAAACAAGAATATTAATATAAAAAGTTAATGTACAGATATGTATATCAGCATTTTTATGCAAATAACATAAATGTTGTGAGTTGTAAATCAACCAACTAAAAAAGATTGACGAGAGACTGAAGGCTTTTGCGTAATGTACAGTAATTTTGCTTTGTTATTTCTGGTTAATTTTAAATAAGCAAGGTAAGTAACCAATTTCTGTTTTAAAATAAGTAGTTTTTTTGTGTGTGATGCCCATTTACATTTGTGAATAAAGAATTTAGTAATGTAAGTAAATGTACCATATTGAAAATCCTGCATAATTATTGTAGAAAAACATTCGCTATACAAATAAATGCAAATTCCAGTGTTTGTGTTGTTTTAATTCAATTTTCAAGACAATTAATTTAAAGCATTTAGTAAATGCATTGCCTAATTTAAAATCACGCAGGTTTGGCATGTGCCAGAATGTGCGGGAGAACGGCTTGCACTCTTGCGGCGAATGAGCTTAGTCGTGCGGCTCATTATCGGGACAGGACAGGACAACCACACAGGCCCCGATGGAAGGACGGAGACACTGACAAATACCAGCCATCATACAACAAGAGTCCTCAGTCCTTCAGCCCCGTACTGCTGTCCAACAGACACTTCAACAAGGCATGTCAAAACATCTATGCACAACGTTTGTCCCTGAAGAACAGCTGTTTAATGAAGCGCTTTTCATAGGATGCCCCTGTAGATGAGTGTGTGTTGGCAGCGATGCGCTGGGGTCTCATCCCGGCGTGGTTCAGAGAGAATGACCCCAGTAAGATGCAGTACAACACCTCTAACTGTCGCAGTGAAAGCCTGCTAGAAAAGAAGTCTTACAAGGTACATAAGACACACTCATTCATTCAACATGAGCAGTGAAATCTCATTGGTCCAAAGTTCAGCTCAACATAATAAATTCTGACCTTTAAATCAAAACATACTCATTATTTTATGACATCAATTAATCAGAAACGCAGTCTAAATTTTACATGTGTAGGCTATTTTACTTTTAATTGAGTTTGAAGTAGGCCAACAGCGCCCCCTACAGATTAAAACTCCTTAGGCTACCGAACGGGAATTAGGACCCGTTACTGTTTACTTTATCACAGACCGAACGCGTCATTCTGTAAGTGCTTTCACAGATTAAATGCAGCGATCCAAAACAGTGAATCGAATCATGATTCAGACATAAATTTGCTTCAAGAATGACCACACTGCTGACGTGATCTAATCACTAGCACACCCTGAGTACATGTGAGTTAACCCATTCCTCTTATCGGCAAGACATATCGGCATACTATTTCATATCGGGCCGATCCCGATATTTACATTTAAAGCCATTATCGGCCAATTCCGATATCAGTCCAATAATATCGTGCATCCCTAGTTATTTTACAATAAACATTATGGCCTGGTTTCACAGACAGGGCTTAGACTAAACCAGGATTAGGCCATAGTTCATTTAGGACATTTAAGTATTTTTATATTAATGGGCCTTAGAAAAAAACATTACTGGTGCACGTCTTGAGACAAAACAAAGGCACTGATATATTTTAAGATCAGTCAGTGCAAGTTTCTTTCTGTTGAAACCGCTCAGACTTACATTTTAGTCTGGGACTAGGCTTAAGCCTTGTCTGTGAAACCGGGGGTGTACATATTTAAATATTATATATAGTAAATTGATAAAGTGAAAAAATCTTACAAAAAAAAAACACTTGAAAAAGTGGACAGGCACTGCGGCACTCTATTATGTATTAAACACCAACTTTCTTCTAATATTCTGTGGACAGACAAATGACTTGTTGCTGAAAACTTATTGTACAGGATCCTCTTCTGAAAGGACAGCGCTGTGTCATTCTAGCCGATGGCTTCTATGAATGGATGCGAACGGAGAAAGAGAAACAGCCTTTCTTCATTTACTTCCCTCAAAGCCAAGGAGGTCAAGTGCCTAGTCAACAAAATACACAGAAAACAAAAAGTGACCAAAGTTTGGACCAAGGAGAGGTTAGCCAAAGTCTGACAGTCGTAAGAAGTAAATTTGTTAACTTATCCCGGTCTTACTCATCTGTTTATTCCTCCACGTGTCTACAGAGTGATCAGGACGACAGTGACTGGACAGGGTGGCGTCTGCTGACAATGGCAGGACTCTTTGACTCCTGGACTCCTCCTTGTGGTGGAGAGGCGTTGTATACTTACACTGTTATTACTGTAAACTCCTCTCCGAATCTTCAAAGCATCCATGACAGGTTGAGTGCATAAATATGATTCATGGAGTTTTCACAGAGTCATACATCTTTTGTGATGGGTCAAATTAACCTTAAGTTAATGTGTTGTGTAACAGGATGCCGGCCGTGCTGGACGGAGAGGATGAGGTAAGACGGTGGTTAGACTTTGGAGAAGTAAAATCACTGGAAGCAACGAAATTGCTGCAGCCAAAGTCCTCCTTAACCTTTCACCCCGTCTCCTCATTGGTCAACAATTCCCGCAACAACTCCCCAGAGTGTCTGCAGCCTGTAGACCCCACAGTTAAGAAGGTGAACATTTGGGCATTTTTAGAAAACAAATGCACTTAAAACTATTTTTACACTAGTTTATTCATTTATCCTCTATTATTAAATGTAAAAAAATAGGGTTTGAAATGATTGTTTTTCTATTTGAATATATTTTAAAATGCTATTTATTTCTGTGATGGCAAAGCTGAATTTTCCAGTCTTTACTCTGTACTCTTCTTGATTCTTTGATGAATAGTAAGTTGAAAACAACAGCATTTATTTGGAATATAAATATTTTTAACATTATAAATTACTTTACTGTTGCTTTTGATCAATTTAATGCATCCTTGCTGAAATACATTTTCTTTAATTATCAAAAAAATACCCCAAACCTTTGAAGAATAATCTGCTAATATTTTTATGATGGATTTTCATAGTTTAGGATTTATGTTCTGGGTATAGGACAAGAGTAAATGAAATGTATACATTACAGACATTTGAAAGGATCATAAAGATCGCAAACCATTATTCAAATTTTTGACATATGAATGTGAACTTCTTGATTAGTTTTAAATACTGATCTCCCGCCTTCTACCCTGTCTAGACCGCTCAACCCACTGCCAGCAGTAAAATGATGATGAGCTGGCTGAAAACTGCCTCGCCAACTAAGAGGAAGAATCCTGATGAAGACTCTTCAGCTAAATCACCTGAAGAGAAGCAAACCAAGCCGGCTGGGCCTCTCCAGCAGTGGCTGCTGGGATCGGGTTCCAGCAAGAAACCAAGAACTTGAAAACAATCACAATGTTCTTCAGAATGACCAAAAGATTGAAAATGCACCTTGACATGCCTAAAAATGTTCTTTAAAGTAGTAGTTCAGTAGTTCACTAATAAAATAGCTGAAAATGTATTCACCTCAGGCCATCAATATGGTTGATGTTTCTTCTTCAAAACAGATTTGGATAAATTAAGCATAACATCACTTGCTCATCAGTGGATCCTGTGCAAGTGAATGGGTGCCGTCAGAATGAGCATTTAAACTCCCGATAAAAAACAAATTCATTAGAAATGAACTATTATTAAGACATTTTAACTTTAAACCATCACTTCCGGCCAAAATACAAGTCCATAATAAGTCTTCCTCTAGTTAGAAAAATCCCCTCGTCCTCTCATATAAAAATCCATCAATATAATCATTTAGAACTGTTTTTACTTGTGAACAGTGCTTGATCTGTGTGTATTTCTCTCCTGATTTAGACTAGATGACTTTTTCCAGAGAAAGCAATATTATTGAGAGGACTTTTATTTATCCAGCAGCAATGGTTTAAACGCTACAAAAAAGTTAAACATCTTGATGGATTTTGTTCTTCACAAACATGCAGCTTTTCACTTCAGAAGACTTTAATTGATGGACTGGAGATGTGTGGATTATTTAGATGTTTTTAAACTCCTGTTTGAACTCACATTCTGACGGCACCCATTCACTGTAGAGGATCCGTTAATGAGCAAGTAATGTAATAATAAATGTTTCCAAATATGTTCTTTCAATGAAGAACAAACTCATCTGGATGGCCTGAGGATGAATTTCTCCTTTAAGACAGTTAACAGTTCATTTGCCAAGTAGTCAGTATGTAGTAGTGTGTATTCTTCCTTTTTATACTGTATGATGAAAATAAACATGCAACTTATAATAGTTGATTTGTAGACATGTCATTCGTTCCAGTTCACTTCTTAATAACAATGCACACAAAATACAGTTTTATTCAACAACTTAATTTTATTTCCATTACATTGAAATACATTTATCTTGAACAATGTATATGCTGTGCATTTTTTTTTATTAAATGTCATGAACAATTCAGTTTTCCCCAATGTTGTCTAGTTATGTTTATTTGAATGTAATGCAACACAGATAATAATAATTACAATAATAATGAACAAACAGACAGGAAAAGATCCGAGTGATACGGAGCACTTAAATTCTCTACCATCCTAAGCTACTGGTAGAGTCCGAGCAACATATGAAAGAAAAAAAACAAACGACAAGAGATAGTCTACGCCACTGCTTGTTCATGGCAGACTCGCGGTGATTCGGTCATGCTGACATGAGGATTGAGATAAAAAAAATACATAGAAATTCTAATTGTCATAATAGTATGAATAGTAGATAATTTAGATGTAATATCTAAATTTCCCATTGCATGGTTTGCTATTCATATTTTCCATTAATTTACAATTTTCATTCATTTCCATTTTGAGGACAGCGATTGGGCGTACACTGGATTAATTGACTGCAGTTCTCAGACGTAAAAGCGGGGGCAGTGGTAGACCTCCAGTGCTTTGGGACGTCACAAACTGAGGAGCGTTTTCATGTTCACGACTTTAAGATGCAAATGTAGCATGCTTTACGCCAGGCTGCCATTTTATTTCAAGCACATGATGAAGCAGTTGAACATGGCTTGTAGTTATGGTATCAACGCACGGCTCTGATACACCCCCCATCTTTCAGCGTTCACGTCAAACGTATTCCAATTGCACTGCGGGACTGGATCATAAAAAGTCTCAAGAGCCATTCAAGTGTTGTGAAGAGTTTCAGTAGGACTTTTTACGTGGGCGAGGCGACGGTTCTGCGAGGTGTCGGGGTTCGTGTACGAAAACGCGTGTCAGATTGAGCCTCTTGAGCATATGTGGGTGTGTGTTTGTGTCTAAGGCTGTGAATGAGAACTGTGTAGGATACTGAATGAGAGGAAGTCTGCTGGTCTACAAAGGCCAGTGATTATATCGAGTAAAGGGGGGGAAGAAAGAACGCGAGAGGGGGTGAGGCAGAGAAAAGGCCAGAGAGGCTGAAATGTTGCGCCCCCTGGAGGTCCTCAGCAGCTACACGCCTCTGCTGATGGCTTGGCTCTATCGTTCCGGTCTAGTTTAATTGGCTCAGGGAACTCGTTGTATAACTCCACTTCGGTTTCCTACAAAATAAAAAAATGGGTACAGATAAGTCCAAAGTATACTTTAGTTTTGACGCATATACATACAGCCAAATACACAGCCTTTTAAAGTATACTCCATTTGACAGAAACATAGGCACTCGACATGTGAACGAAAGTTTCATCCTTGTCTCTGATTCTGAATTGTGAGATATAAACTCAGAATTCACATGAAAAAAAACTCAGAATTCTTGCAATTTTGTGCAAAAGTGTGAGATAAAAATGCAATCTTTTCATTATCTTTTCTATTTTTTATTCCATGCTGGGGAAAAAAACTATTGCAAAATGTAAACTCAAAATTACAAGATAGGAACTGAAAAAATATCTACAATGACCTTTTTATTTTTTTATACCAAATAAACATTTTTTTATTTTCAGAAACAGGCTTCTTTACATCACTGTTAAAAATTGTACTTGTTGTCCTTGTTTAAACTAGAGCTTGTATCTCTTAACTCGTTACGCAATGTTTTGATGTTACCATCTATAGTTTGTTGTTCTGTCTCACTGATTTCTTATCGACTAAGAAAAAATGGGCTTTAGCAATGTTGCCTCTTTGCAGACAAACTAATTAATGCAAAAAACCAAGGCGCATGTCTGCTGAGCTCATCTCATGCACAATTAGAAAACTCTTGTCTGTGTGCAAACTATGCTAATGATGATATTTGCATCAAGTGTATTGTTCGTAAGCATACTTTGGGCTTCATCACTTTTCACACCCAACGCAACACGTATTTCAACAAACATACCTGTTTGAGTGCATTGCGCGCGATGGTCTGGAAAGCCTGCTCTACATTGATGGCCTCCTTTGCACTGGTCTCAAAATACGGGATGTTGTTCTTACTCTGACACCAAGCCTGTGCCCGCTTGGTTGTTACCTGAGGGCGAAAATGTATGAAAGAAGCAAAATGTGAAATTTACAGAGACTGTGATTAAGGTCATAGGTGCATGATTATATTCAACATGATAAAAAGTTTGTTTGCAAAAGCCTCCACCATGACACTAGGCGATATGGCTCAGGTCCTTCAATGTACACAATTGTTTCAAAGTTTAGGGCAGTAAGAATGTATTAAATGGATTAAAAGTTTTTTCAAATAAATGCTGTTCTTTTGAACTTTCATTAAAGAATCCTGGGGAAAAAAGCATAAGTTTCCACGAAAAGATGAGGACCAAATCAGCATTTTAGAATTATTTCTGAAGCATCATGTGACACTGGAGACTGGAGGAATGGCTTGCTGAAAATACAGCTTTACCATCACTGGAATAAATTATCTTTTGAAAAAATACTTCATTTATAATACCTGTAATAATGTTTTAACGTATTTTAGATCAAATAAATGCAGCCTAAGTGAGCATAAGAGACTTCTTTCAAAAACAATTTCCAGTCATATTAAACTTAATTTTTTTATGCATGCTCGATGAAAAATCATAAGTCTTCTCCACAAGTTATTTGAGGTGTCATTCACTGAAAGTTCAGGGGTTTAAACGCTTTACATGTGTATTCTGATGTACATATGTATATATGAAATATATTCCGGACACACTGCTATATGTACATGGGTCAATAACAAAACTTTTATTTTTACAATCTATTAGTTTATTCTAAAATGCAATTCATACTCACAATAGCCCCTTTCACACATACAGTCTACTGGTAAATTACCATTAAGAGATCATGTGTGAACAGGATCTTTTCTAAAATACCGGTAAATTCTTTCCGGCAATTTATCTTTCTGATATGAGCAAGTTGCAACATTACCATGTGGTCTGTGTGAACGCAGAGCGAGATTACTGGTATGAACACACACAAGTTCAGAACATGCTGAAATAAACATCTACTCTGGGCCAATCATAACATTCTGATGCAGATGACGCATCCCACACTGTGTAGTTCGGTTTGAAGCTGTCTAATATGATGTCTACGCCAAAAGCAGCTGCATGAATTTGAATGTTTGACACGATGAAAACATCAACAAAAACACTGACCACGTATACCCCTCCATGCTTACAAACACAACACAGAGATACAGCCGTCAAGAGGTCATTTCTGGTTAATGATGTCAGAGTATTGACCGGTATTTTGAAACTGATGTGTGAATGGTGCTTTACCAGTAAAAAGACAGAACGTCATTGCCTGTGTGAACAGTGCATTTTTGTATTTACTTGTAAAATTGTTCTGGTAATTTTATGGCAATTTACTGGTATTACTGTGTGATGGGACTTATGACTTAAAACAGTTTACATGATGAACATGTTTTCATTTATTTTATTTTCAAAATTGTCAGGGTGATACAACGGTTTTAATATAATAAAGAAGAAAAATCCTCATTAAGAAAACATTAAGTAGCTTGTCATAATCTTTTGTTTACATTACAGAAAAATTACAAAACGGCTTTAATTCTTAAAAATATTTTGAAAACATTTATCAAATTAAAGTCATGTGGTGCGACCAACATGCTAAAATAACAGTATAAAACGTCAATCTCAATGTACCCTTTACAGCAGAAATCATTGCACCCACCTGTCTATTCTCCAGATCGATTTTGTTGCCCAGCACCACAAAGGGGAAGTTCTCTGGGTCGCGCGGGCTGGCCTGGATGAGAAACTCATCCCTCCAGCTGTCCAGTGTCTTGAAGGTGTTTGGGGCAGTGACGTCGAACACCAGCACACAGCAGTCGGCACCGCGGTAGAAAGCCACACCCAGAGACTGGAACCGCTCTTGACCTGCTGTGTCCCATATCTGAATGAAATACCGAACACTCACATGAACCTTCTTTCATATATGAACATTCAGTCAGGCTGCATTATAAAACATTCTTACAAACAGACAGATTTATACAGTATGCCATGTGCTTATTATTTTTGTGTTCCTCAGTAGAAATAAAAAGTCATACATGCTTGAAACAACATTAGGGTGAGAAATGATAACAGAAATCACAAATAAAGCCTTCTCTCAGTCTATAAAATGAAAAACATAAAGCTAGTTAATATAATGAGATGACACACATTGGTATAGGGGAAAAGAAAAAAATACTTCAGATGCTTTCATGTTTTATTTCAAAGCATCACATGCATCATCTCTACCTGCATTGTGACAAGTCGGTCATCAACCATCACTTCTTTTGTCAGGAAATCTGCTCCAATAGTAGCTTTGTACTGATTACTGAACTTCCTATTCACATACTGGTTCATCAGAGATGTCTTCCCAACCCTGTTGAGACAAAACATTGTTTAAACCAGCACCTGGCAGAACAAAACCCCCAAAAACTGGAGAACCAACACATCTATTTGTGACTGCAGAACTATGAGTCATACCAAATGAAACGCTCTATGAACATTAATACTGTAGGCCATAACAAAATTTACATTTCCTTTATGAAACAACCTACTTTCTTGAGAATTTATACCCCACTCACAAACGTTCCCATCTGGAAAGCTCATAAGAGATCATGAGGAAATGAAAGGCTTTTAGGAGGTTTTGTGTTTTGGTGGTTGACACGACACAACATTTATATTCCCAGTGCGTCGTGAATCATCTAAACATAAGTTAATACTGTCAGTCAAACAGTGCACTGGTAGAGTGTAATATGATGTTTTTATAGCAGTGTATTTATAGTGCATGTTCAAACAACTCGATACACAATTTTGAGCTGAACACCTAAATGCACATGTGGGGTATATATATATATATATATATATTTAAGCCTTGTTCAATGAGCAGTATCTTTGCTAGTGCAGTACTTTCCAGTATTTCTCAAGTATTTTCCTATACATGAGCTGTTTGGCTGTGTGTGTGTGTGTGTATATATGAGTCACATGTTTGTTCTGATTCAGCAAGCAATTTATTAGAAAGATTCAAACGGAGTAAAAATAACTGACTCGGGTGTTTGTGAATACAAAGATCATGCTGCATGTTTGTCTGCAACAAAATCAACGCAACAGAAAGATGTTTTGTCCCTTTACTTTATTATTATTCATATTTTGCTGTACCCTCTAAGCACAAAACTTCACAACTCAAATTTACAAGCGCTTTTCTCATGCTGCTTAATATTTAATAGCGTCACTTCCGAATATAGCACTGAAAGATGCATTACATTGAGTTAAAATATATTAAAATCTTTAATCTATTAATATTATACTACTGTTTAACAGAATGCTCTAGAATTTCCCACTTAAAGGCATACTTCACCCAAAATGTTTAATTCTGTCTTCAGTTACTCAGCCACTGACTTCCATATTATGAATTTTTTTTAAATAAAAAAAAAAAATACCATGGATGCCAATGGCCACCGTCAACTGTTTGGTTACCCAAGTTCTTCCAAATATCTTCTTTTGTGTTCAACAGAGAAAAAAAAACTCATACAGGTTTGGAACAACTTGAGGGTGAGTAAATAATGACAATTTTCATTTTTGGGTGAACAATCCTTTTAAAAGCTAAATGAAAGTGGCAGTAACCCTGACTTTATTACAAGGGCATTGAATGTGGAAACTCACCCAGAGTCTCCAAGAATGATCACCTTCAGAAGAACTTTCTTCCTTGATGTCATAGTGTCACAGCTGGGGAGGAGAAGGCACAGATCATGAAGCCAACAGCACAACTCGTATGAATAAAAAGGAAGTGAAAGCCAAAACTGGTTGTACTCAAACAGGCCTATTTCAAGGACATGGAGACAGGACAGGAACCTTGTAGCATGCAGTAAGCTAACTACTCAAGTTAAAAGCCCAATCACTAATTTAATTGAGTGTGTTGAACTACACACTCCAAGTGTGCTATAAAAGCCTTTTTGTTTCAATGACAAAACCCATGATTCTGCTTGCACTCTCAAACAGGTCATGTGCAGTCTAACTACCAAAGTCACGAGAAACGCACTCTTACAGACAACATGTACTGTTAAACACACAGACGTCCCTTTTTAAGCAAAGGGCTTGAACACGCCATTCACTAAACGCTTCTCCATCTTTCAATCAGTACAGATCCATCATCACTGCTAAACACTTTAGGAAGTTAAATCAAAATAACAGCGTTGCGTGGAATAGTACATCCTGTAACAACAACCACCAAAAAAATAGCTGGAATTAACAGAGGATCTTAGGTCACATGATCATATATTGTAGTGCATGTCAATTCACAACATTTGAAATGGAAGAGCATGCCGCGATCATAAATTATGACGACTACAACTTATTTCATTAAGCTGTATTTTTTCCTTATTATGGCAGATAACCATATTAACCCGTATTAACCATACCATATTAAAACTTAATATAATTTTGTCTTAATAAATAAAACAATTAATACTAAAGACCAAGATTGTTATACTGCCTCCTGCAAGCTGGAGGTCACATACAAAATAAATTATTTAAAATGCTAAAAGTGAATTTAGGCATCACAGTATTATAATGTACAGTATGAAAAATGGAAATATACATCAAATTTGCTAAAGATTACATTCAACAGGCAATACTAATACTTATTTTAATGATTAATTTATTACTGTTAAAAAAAAACAGTGTTAGATAGATAGATATCAGCATATTTCATTAAATAAATAGTGGTTCAGTGTTGTATAGAAAATATTGAGGACTTTTTACTAATAAAACCAAGAGATGTTTTCCTCATTTTTTAAAAAGAAAAGTTTTGAAGCTTGAATTGAGGAACTGATTAAACAAAAAAAAATAAGGCAAGAAGGCTACCTTTATTTTAAGATAATTAGCTCAATTTTGCAGTTTTATTTTAGAGGTGATTGTAAGTTCCCAGCATGCTTTGCATTTGGGTGGATATGGAGAGTCAATTTTAAAAATTAAATGCAATTTTATGCGTTTTTGAGTGAAGGGAAACATCTATTAATGTTCAGTTTGACATTTGAAAGTTTCTGTTACATTGAAGTTTCCATTGTGCAGTGCAATCGTTACCACTGTGCAGTATAGCGCTTATGGTTATGGATACTACTCCTTGTTCAATGAGCAGTAGCTTTGCTAGTGCTAGTGCAGTACTTTCCAGTATTTCTCAAGTATGTTCCTATACTTGAGCTGTATACAGTCTTTTAAATGTAAAAAATACCTCAAAGTCAAATACAAACAGGCCTCACTCAAAATCACAGACTTTTGCGAATCAACTTAAAATAAATGAGCACATTTCACAAATTATATTAATTGTCATAGATTAATTCATTTATTTTACATGATTTATTCAGGTAGATACCATTAAAAAAATTAAGTAGAAATATTGTTACTATAAATTTTTTTTTTAAATAGCCCGTTCTATCTGTTTTTTCTTCTGGCATAAAAACATTAAATTCATTTATTTTTTAATGAATGAAAATTAAACAAATCTTATTTTTTGGATAATAAAAGGGATTTAGGCATATTTCCAACAAGGGATTTTGGTCCATATTGACATGATTGCACACGCAGTTGCTGCAGATTTGTCGGCTGCACATCCATGATGCAAATCTCCCGTTACACCACATCCCAAAGGTGCTCTATTGGATTGAGATCTGGTGACTGTGGAGGCCATTTGAGTAAAGTGAACTCATTGTCATGTTCAAGAAACCAGTCTGAGATGATTTGAGCTTTGTGACATGCTGCATTATCCTGCTGGAAGTAGCCATCAGAAGATGGGTACACTCTACACTGTAGTCATAAAGGGATATGCAACAATACTCAATACAGCAACAATACTCAGGTAGGCTGTGGCGTTTAAACGATGCTCAATTGTACTAAGTGGCCCAAAGTGTGCCAATAAAATATCCCCCACACCTTCACACCACCACCACCAGCCTGAACCGTTGAGACAAGGCAGTAGGGATGGGCGATATCTTATCGTTTGCGATATACCGGTAAAAATTCTCCCCACGATAAGAATTAGTCTTCCCGCGATAATAACGATAACGTCTAGTTGTTTACATATTTCTGTGTGCGACAGTGCGGAGCGACATCGCGGAAGGCAGACGTGAAACTGAGGAGTTTATCACTAAATTATGAGCTCGAGCTCCTTTTAAAATCTGTAACTGGTTTGGTTATAGCTGTACAGTGCACAAAAAAAATCGGTCTGAATAAATGTAGTACAGTATGTGTGCGATACAGTTTTGCATATGTATGAGCCTGTTTACAAATCTGTTGTCCAACAAAGATATAATTTATTGACATGCTTTTCCTCCAAATTAACAATAACATAGTCGAGTGTTTGAAATACTTCATTTTGTGACCAGACGTGGTTTCATATTACAGAATGATAGTATTATATACAGTGATAAAGGCTATGTCGATTAGCATTGCATTATAAATATACTTTCCTTATAAAAATACCCAAGATTGAAGAACACAGACAAACTATATATTTTGTGCAATCGTATGTTTATTGTCTTCAAGTTTCATCAGTTAAAATTTCTCTTATCTTCGTTGTGCGATTTATTCAGCGATAACTGGTTACCTTCATGGAGCGTCTTCAGTAGTATTACTTCTGCTATGGATTTGTGAAATTTCTGCGCAAGGGCGCCCTCCGGCGTCCAGTATGAATTAACCAGTCATTGCATTACGTGTGTACTCAGTAATGCTCACAACACCCTATTTGGGGTAAAAACAGAAAAGATAATACTTTTCTCTAAAGAAACAGGATTCCCTGAATTATCGTCATTGATATCGTTATCGCAATAAATGCCAGAAATATCGTGATATATTTTTAAGCCCATATCGCCCATCCCTACAAGGCAGGATGGATCCATGCTTTCATGTTCTTTATGCCAAATTCTGACCCTACCATCTGAATGTTGCAGCAGAAATCGAGACTCATCAGACCAGGCAACATTTTTCCAATCTTCTATTGTCCAATTTTGGTGAGCCTGTGTGAATTGTAGCCTCCGTTTCCTGTTCTTAGCTGACAGGAGCGGCACCCGGTGTGGTCTTCTGCTGCTGTAGCAGGGGCTACAGCATTACGGTAGGACACCTACCCCAGAAAACCTTTTTTTTTTATTAGCTTCCTGACAATTATTTATGTCAAATTTCGTATTTTTTTCTTGTTAATATGCCAGTTAACATTCATAACACTGTTCAGCATAAAATGTGAATAAGTGAATATGCAAATTACTTTTTGCCACAAGGTGGCGCTTAAGAACAGCAGAATATAGCCGCTACATAACACGATTACAGACTTTATATGGAGGAAATATGAAACGAAAATGCCATCAAAACTATCCTGGCTGAGATTTGAGTTTACAGATATAATTTAAACACCATAAATCACAAAAAAAATAATTATTCATAATCATTAGAGCGAAACAACACGACATGTTGGCATAAATGTGGATTGTTTGGTGATTGCTAACTGCGTTTTTTATTTTGAAACATGCCGTGCTCACGTTTAATTAATTAAATCACAGCCGTATAAAGTTTAAATGATGACCTTTAAGCAATAGGACGATTCCTATTTTTCCATCCCTGGATTTAAAATTGAGGTTTTGAAGCAGCACCTTAATCTAAAACCTTCAGCTGACACATCTAGATTAACGATTACATCCACGCAAGTTACTGAACTCGTACTGTATGATGTTACAGAAAGATGTCCAGTCCAGTTCCTTTCACACAGCAGTGTTGTTTCTCTATGTTAATCTGCACGTTAACAAAGACATTCTTGTACTGGGCTAATGTTACTTTACTAGCAAAAGGAGCGAATGCATTGATTTTGCATTCCGTACAGTATATCGGTGGAACACACGGAACATACCAACTACACAAACTGTGTGGGGGAACCTAAACTGAACCATTCACTTTATAGGCTACTACAATCAAGGCACCGCTGAAAATGAGTGTGTGAGTTTGTTTACGACATTGTCACTGCTGAAAACTCCAATCATAAATAATTATTCGAAAGATATAATTTCCCTGCAGCCAGTTGGCCCCCTTTCCAGTGTAGGCCCCTGGGCTTCAGCCCCTTGAAGCCGGTGCATTAATGCGCCCCTGGCTGTAGCCCATCTGCTTCAGGGTTTGACGTGTTGTGCGTTCAGAGATGGTATTCTGCATACCTTGGTTTTAACGAGTGGTTATTTGAGTTACTGTTTCCTTTCTATCATCTCTAAGCAGTCTGCCCATTCTCCTCTGACATCAACAAGGCATTTCCGTCCACACAACTGCCGCTCACTGGATATTTTCTCTTTTACGGACCATTCTCTGTAAACCCTAGAGATGGTTGTAAGTGAAAATCCCAGTAGATCAGCAGTTTTTGAAATACTCAGACCAGCCCGTCTGGCACCAACAACCATTCCACGTTCAAAGTCACTTAAACCCCCTTCCTTCCCCATTCTGATGCTCGGTTTGCTTAAATGCTTAAATGTATTGAGTTGCTGCCATGTGATTGGCTGATTAGCAATTTGTGTTACCAAACAATTGAACAGGTGTACCTAATAAAGTTGCCAGTGAGTGAATTTTAAGTCATTTTAAAAGCTATTGTTCACTTACTATCTATTTTTATTACCACAAAAAAATATTATTATAATGAAAGGGCCCCATTAGGGATGTAACGGTATGATAATTTCTTGTCACAATTATAGTGACAAAATGTTCATGGTTATCAGTATTATCATGAAAAAAATCATGATACATAAAATGTGCTGGAGATGTTAAAAAGTACAGACACATAAATCAATTCACCAAGTTTTATATTTAAAAATCAACAAATAAAATGACTTTTTGTTTGCATAACCACTAAAACAATAACATCACCAATGATGTTTGTATTTTAAATGACAACTTGACAGACAACAGTTTCATAGCATGTTAAAATATCTAATGTAAATGTTCAAATAAAGCTTTGAAAAAGATTCATAAAAAGGTAAACCTCACATTTCAGCCTTAAAATAAAGAAAAGGGTTGTCAAATTTATAATTGATTAATAAATGATTATGTATTTGATCTGTTCCATAAATAATTATATATACCTTATCTGAAATGTTTAAATGTGTAGAATACACATAAGCTTGTTTTTCAGCAACCGGTTAAAATCTACAGCAGGGCATGCAAATTCAGTCCATTTTTGGCCAGACAGAAACTGCACACAGACTGAATGTAAATAGAAGTCTCTGTAAATCCACTCTCTGACAGCAAGGTGGCGCTTTATATGGAAAAGCTGAATGACAGCTGTTTGGGGGCTTGACGCTTACCTTTTTCACAAGGAGCACATGTTGAAAAATTTAGGAGAAACAAAAAAATAAACAAATCCTTGTGTGTGCAAAAAACACAAAGCTCTTCTGATTCTGATATGTTGTAATTCTCACACTATAACACTGAACTTTGATTTCAGTGATGTGGACTATGAGATGACACTTGCTTCCTGCACTATGTTGCACTTAAATTTTTCTTTAAAAGAGGTTTTAATAGAAATTTGGATTTAATTTGGTTTAATAAAATATTCTTAAGTAAATTTTTTGGTTTTTGAGGGAAATTAATCGCTTAGATTAATCGATTGATCGATAAATTAGTCAATAGATTAATCGAAATAAAAATAGTCGTTAGAAGCAGCCCTAGTTTAAAGACAAGATATCAAATAAGCATATTTCTACTATAATAAAAAGGGTATAGCAATACCAAATTTCTAATGAAAAAAAGTTAATTTGACTTTCTTGATCTAAATCAGTCTCTAGACTTCTAAACGAGCAAACAATAATTTCAAACTGGCAACAGAATCAGGAGGAAAAAAGATATCTGCTTATGAGTAAACAGTAAGATATTATCCACCTATCCAGCTGTTATATTAAGTGTCATATTGGGTGGGGGGGGGGGTGCTGTTTCAGTGTAAAAAACATCTTTAACATTAAACACTTTCCCTAGTTTCACAGACCAGGCTTAAGACTAGTCCTAGACGAAGATGTGAATCTGAGATGTTTTAACTGAAAGAAACTTGCACTGACTGATCTTAAAATATATCAGTGCCTTTGTTTTGTCTTAAGATGTACACCAGTAATGCTTTTTTTCTAAGGCATGTTTATAAAAATTACTTAAATGTCCTAATTGAACTATGGCCTAATCTTGGCTTAGGCTAAACCCGGTCTATGAAACCAGGCCTTTGTAAATCCACTGACATGGCATATGATCATAGGTTCAAGTGGTGAAACTTACAGACCTATTAGTACCTTTTAACTTCTCATCTTCATATTATGTAACAACTGGGATAAAATCAGATGTGGAGTGGATTATGTAATTAGTCCTTCATTTAGTAGTGAAAAGAGCATCCAACTGCAAGGTTGGGCTATTAGGTTGCATTTTGAAACTCAGAACATCAGAGGGAAACTCAGAACAGCAGGACAGTTTTTTGCATGTCTGTACAAATCAAGGCTTTCCATGTCATGGCAGGTTCATTAGCTGAACAATCGGTATGTTGCTAAACAGCACTACAATCCACTGAACAAACTGTACTTTTCTCACAGCCTAGTTTTCATTAGTGTCAAAAATTAAATATAGTGCTACTGTGACTAAGTCTATGTGCATGTTCAAAAACCAGAAGATTTTGTTAGCTATAATCAAGATAAGGCATAATTTTTCCACATAAAATGCAGAAAGGTTGAGAGAAATAACTATTTTCTGACATATACCGCTCAAACCTTGAAAAAGGCATCTTTCTACACCAAATATCAAAATCCGACAGACATTTCTTATTACTATGCTGATCCTACATAAAAGCTTATAGCTTATGTTCACTGACAAATACATTCAGGTTCCAAATAAGCAAGGCATCATGAAATGACCCTCAGGAATGAAACAATTGCTTAATTTTCTTTAAAAATGGCTTACATTGAATTACAATATCAAAACAATACATATAGTGTTAAACTTCAAGCAACAGTAAATACTAAAAAGCTGCTGTAAAGAAAAACCCTCATCAGGGTTCAGTAGGATCCACAAGTGGACTGAAGAGCTCTTCCACACAAACACCATAACTCAAAGTCACCTACCTGGAACACTTGCTGACTCTTAAAAGACATTGTTTCTGTAATACTACACAACCATTCAGAAAAGATGTAATTGCCAATAAACTAAAGAAATACATGGAAAGAAAGGGAAACCCCAGAAAATAACCAGGATATTGAAATATTGCTGATGTCTTTCCTCTGGTCATTTTACGTTTCAACACTATGGTTGAAATACAGCATGGTTGAAATGAAGTAATCTCATGTGTACCCTGGCCAGCCCATATTATACATAAAATCACTATAAAGTCTTTAGCCTCTTTATGGTTCATCTTCATGACAGTTCAGCTCTGTCTCAAAACCGAACAAGCTGCCTGCATATTTGGGCATCAAAGGCATGTGCAGCATTTTTTTTATACTAGAAACATGACTTGGATGCCAAAATTGAATTCTAGCTCCCAAATTGTATTGTCTACTGTTTTTAAAAATCATTATGTGACACAGAATGTATTAGGCAACACAACATGTTCGATAGGATGCTTCATCATCTCCACAGCTTTATCACATAGACCTTAGTCATATTTAATTTTTGACAGGTGTGAAAACCAGACTGTGAAGATAGAAGTACAGTGCATTTAATGTAGTGTGGTACCATTTAGTGTACTACAACACACCGGCTGCTGAGTTGACGAAATGTCTCTCTGATAAAACTTTCAGTGGACAAAAAGCCCATAAAACTATTTTAAAAGTTGTGAGTTGTGAAAATGACATGATCTAGGATCTTTAAACAGTGCATGGCATTTTCCTCACAGCCTAGCTTTCATCCGTGTTATTTTCAACATGCTGCTGAAGCTGATTAATTCAGTTTAATTTGTTCAATTCAGCAAGCAGAAATTAAAACAGATGTATCCCAATTTTGTTGTAAACAAGCAGCTTTCGGTTTGTCTATCTGAGTGGGAAAATTGACCTCACACGAAATTCCTAAATTTTCATTCTAGAGCATTTACAGTGCGGTGTGGTTTTATTTACAATAGTTTGGTTAATTTTCGCTGATGCATTCCAGTCATATTAATAAGAATACATGTAATTGGGAAGTTTGCAGAATTTGTATGGTTCACCATGGTCATGCAAATTTGCCATTACGACCAACAGAAGCTCCTTGTTTTGATTTGTAAAACCATATTGTGCAAATTACATACTATGTACTGCATATACTGTATTAGCAGTAGGCCTATACTATTCTGAACTGTTTAGATTTTGAGACACAGCCCACGACTGTCAACAGTTTTACGACTCCATATTTAATCTGGAACCCATGACACTCAGGAAAGTCGCATCACATGGTAGAGCACTTTCCTTTAGCATGCATGAGAACAGAAGAATGGCATTTATTTCAACAGCACATTGACAAATAATCAAGTGCGTACTCAAACTGACATATCATGCGCGTCTTATAAATATAGACGCTGCTTTTGAACTATAAAAGGCGTTATAGTGTAGGCTAATGGAGGCTTTATCCTTAATGTAAACGGTTGTTTATTTAAAACGGCTTATTTCGCAATACTCCACACCTGTTTCAGTGTGCTGTAAACATACAAGCAGATAGTGAATGCATGTGATGCGGCTGCTGGTTGTGCAATCATCTGTTTTCATATAAAAGCAAGACGGCGCTGTAAAACCCATATCTGATCGAGTGTTACGGTGTTAGAGGCATTTAATACAAATGTATTTATATGTATATAACGACCTGAGAAACAGTGAGGTGTTTGAAATGAAATACAGATGTACAGCGACACAATCCAGCGCGACTGTCAGGCCTGTCAGGGTAACTAGAAACACCTGATTATTAAGGGCCTGAACAGGGACAGACCAACATCACAGCGTAATCAGCAAATGACTGATTTTAACCAGAAAGTAAGCTTATACACAGATAAATGATTATTAAATTATCTCAATGGCCTTTAACAGCATAACAAATGAGCTCGTTTGCTAACGTCAGTTAAGTTAGCTTAACGTTACATGTCAATTACACCACAAACAGTCTCTGGATTGAACAAGTACAAGCATACATATTGATTTTACAACTCACCTGGTTTATAAAGCAGGGGATCTAGCAAATATCCGTCTGTATTAGTGCTGTGGTGTAGCCTGTGAGCTAAATTGCTACCGTGCCCTTACACAAGCCTGATGTTTCTGAAGAAAAACAATATCTTCAGCCCCTGTCGCCAGGAACACTGGGTCGCTTAGGCTAGTGTATGAGTGAACTAATCCGGAATCGGGGATACCGAAACGGGTGCTGTCGTTATCGACCCCTGTAAAATGACGGGTCTTTTTTTCTCTTTCTGTTTCGGGATCTGCTTTAACTTCCTCCAAAACAACCCTGTGAAAGCCAGAGATGTCATCACGCAGATGACGTCCTCGCGCAGGCCCCACAAGACACGCCCTAAAGCGGACCCTCTTCTGAAGACGTGTTTATCTCACTTTTAAAAGGTATTTTTAAGTCATGTTTTTTGTATAGACACATACTTTTTTATTGACCACAAAATTATTGACTACAAAAATATGTCAGCCCATGTCCACCACATTAAAAATCATTCTTTGTCAAATCATAAATATGACATAAAAGCCATAATTATGACACAAATAAATCGAATTTTTGTCACAATGACTTTCTATGACGTAATTATAACTTAGCATATGAAAAGTTTGACTTATGTCATAATTGTAACTTCGATGTTTTTTTTTTCTTCTTATGCAGTGGTGGTCAAAGTACACAGATCAAGTACTTGAGTAAAAGTACAGATACGTATACTAAAATATTATAGTGGCTTTTTCAATTTTACTCGTGAAAGTACAAAAGTACTCAATTTTATGTAATAAAAAAGACTGATAGACAGATCATTGTTTGGTCAATTTTATATAGATACTTTATGTTAATTTTATATTAGCACATGTTTTATGAATACCTGGGTTTTTCCAAAATACATGTAACAAATCCCAATAAAATGTGATAATTTGCCCCAACCAACAGGCACCCTTATTTATGCATGCAATGCATATGGTATGTGTATTTGGTGTTATTTTTAATATGAAGAAGACTTATTTAACTTATTTAACTTTACAGCGCTACAGATTCCCATTTATTGTACACATTAACACTTTATATAAAGATCAAAATCACTGTGGTAAAATCATTGTTGTAGTTAACCGCTGTGAAAAATACACAGATCAAATTGAACTGAAAAAAAGATGTGGGTCTTATTTATTTGAAACTGCACTAATTGCACGTCATTGAACAAATGCTATTTATGCAAATTGTTAACTTCACTGCCATCCCATATTATATGTTGTACATATAAACTAAAATACTGTGGTAAAATGTTGTAGTGTAATGTGAAAAATACACCAAATTGAACTGAAAAAAAGATGTGGGTCTACTTTCGACTGCCTAATTGCACGTGAACACAAAATGCTAATATTTCACTTGCTAAATTATATTGTACTGTATACAACATTTTATTGTTTAATTTGATATATTTTATATGAATGTACTACTTGTTTTGTCTTTGGAACCTTTGATGGAATAATAGTTCCCCCTGCTGGACCTATTATGATGCCTTACTGGATTTTATTTTGAGCATTTAATTCTAAATCAAACAATTCTAAATCCAAAACCAGAATCCACATCTCAGAACAGGGAGATTAAAGTTTCTAAGAGCAGCAACATAAAATTGCTGTCATTTGCCTTTAAATATTAATAATAATAAAAGGGGCAAGAAACGTAAAAATATATTGACATTTCTATGGCAAGCCCTTTTAACATTTAAAACTTTTTTGGACTATCCATAAATATAATTTCGGATAGTCACAATTATAATTCGGAGAGTCATAATTATAATTCGACTAGTCACAATGACAATTAGATATATCTCAAATTATAATTGCACTAGTAAGAAATCGAATGAGAGATATCTCTAAATACTTTGACTAGTCATAATCTTCCATTGACTTCCATTGAAAAATATTTGCAGACATCTTCAAATGGTTTCGACTAGTCGCAATTTCAATGAAGATATCTTTAAATATGATTTGCCTAGTCAAAATCCATTAAAGATATCTACAACTCTAATTTGACTAGTCTTTAAATGAATTGCAGATATCTACAAATGTATTTGGGATAACTTAAAAAAAATTCAATTAGAGATATCTCTAATTGTATTTTGACTAGTCAAATCATATTTAAAGATATCTTGAATTGGAATTACGACTAGTCAAAACTCATTTGAAGATGTCTGCAAATATTTTTCAATGGAAGTCAATGGAACGATTATGACTAGTCGTAATTGCTTTGTAGATATCTGGAATGTAATTGCAATATAGATATCGGAATTACAATTGTGACTAAAATTATATTTATGGATAGTCAAAAAAAACTTTTAAATGTTAAAAACGGCTTGCCATACATTTCTCTGACGAGCGCTGTTGTTGTCATCACGTGACGTCAGAGGAAACGCCCGCCAAACATGGCAGCGCCCGTAACGCGCGTGCGATAGTTGCAGATCAACCACTTCACAATGTCACCTGCTTAATGCCGAAGTCGTCGCGTACAATATGGACAGGCGAGAGTTCACAGCCTCCCTTGTGGTAATGCACATTTTATGTCTATTACACGGGCTAAAAGGAAAAGCGTGGGGATCCTTCCTCATGACAACAACTCTGCATGTGAAATACATACCGTTTAATGTAGTATAGTAACCGTGTTTTCGTGCTGATGTGTCAGTGTAACGTTACACTCTATCTGAGGCTTTCTTGTTTCAGTCATCTCAGACTAACGTTAGTCCTTTTCAAAGCAATTTTGATCATGGTTATGATGACGGAGATGACTGATAAAGTAATGACGAAAATAAAAGTCTTCATAAAAAAAGGTCTGCCGTGATCAGCAAATAAACAATACCCACATATAGTTTATTATTTTATTATTGTTATTACTATGGTTGTAGGTTTTGTTGTTGTTTGTTGTAGTAGTAGTGTTATTTAGTTATATTGTTTTGCATTGTTTTAGTTTTTAAACCTTTGTAGTTTATAAATAAATAAAAAAAAACGTATTTTCCCCTTGTTTCTCAAATATGAAATTAGTTAATCAATTATAATAATTATTTTTATTTATGATTTCTTTGTCGAGGCAGTTGTTTGGTCTCGTTTAGTTATTACAATTTAATTTATTTTAATTTTTTACTTTTATCATTTTATCATCTTCTTTCCCTTTGTTTCTACATCCTAATTATGAATTTGTTGGACTATATTGCGCTACATAATAATAATAATAATAATACAGTCAATAGTGCTTCATGTAATTGACAGCTTCAACTTGTTCTGGACCAAAACAGGATCAACTTAGGTTCAAATTGTGTATTTTATTTTTTTGAGTAATAATAATTCAGTCACAGAGTTTTCACTCTCTAGCATTGGATTGTAAAAAGAGTTTTGTTGGCAGATCCATATGTACAGTATTGCATATTGTTAGTCTGAAATGTTCTAAAAACCCAGTGGGTGAAAAATGGGGCAATCATAATGAATAATTAATTGGATAAAAAAAGTGGTATTCTATATCTCCGCTTCATGTTTTAGTAGCCATATTACGCAGAACAGAAAAGCTGACTCTTCTTCTCCTTAAAGCTCTTTAAAGAGTCATTTGTGGTAAATTGTGGCATTACTATGTGGTAAAAACGATATATGGCACTACGGTGATTTATTGCATTGCACCAGAATTACAGCATCTTATTATACTGTACTTATATATAATGATGTATTAAAACGGTATTATTGCTTTTTGTCCCTTAGGCAGGCGGTTGTGCGGGAATGTGTGTAGATCTCACTCTCTTCCCTCTGGACACCATAAAGACAAGGTTACAGAGCCAGCAGGGCTTCTACAAGGCGGGAGGCTTTAGAGGGATCTATGCAGGGGTCCCGTCTGCTGCAATAGGCTCCTTTCCCAATGGTAAGTTTAAATACCTTATTATAAACATGAAAAATGGCTGCATGTTTAAAAGTTTACTTTAAAGTCTTTGGAAGATTATTATAACTGCATGCTGCAAGGACTTTTGATTATGATAAATAGCATATTTAAAACAGAATTGCTGGAATCACTAGCTCTCAGAATATGCCTACAAATACATATGCACATTTTAGAAAGTGCATGCTATTTGAATAGTTTGCCTCAAATAAAGTGTTTCTTCTTGGTTGCAGCTGCTGCATTCTTCGTCACCTATGAAAGCACCAAGTCTTTATTCACAGGCTACAGTGCTACAAACTTGGCCCCCTTCACTCACATGCTGGCCGCTTCACTAGGAGAAATTGTAGGTGTCCTGTTATTCTTCTTCTTTCTTTCCTGTTGTTATGTCCTTTTTATTTATCATAATTTATTTACCCATCGCAGCCCAAATGAACAGTGTGTCTGTCTCACAGACAAATATGCAGAAAGCTTAGAATGTGGTTTTTGTTGGCTGTTTTTTGCTCTTGGTTAGGAGCCGGGTCACAGACGACCCTGTATTTTCCCACCAGCTGGCCAAATAGGATCTTATTGTTGTCTATTGACATAGCTGTTTTTATAGAGAGGATTCTTGCAGTTTTGTTAAGGGAGATTTTGGAGGTTGTGTAAAGAGCACCTTCATTTCCTCTGCTAGTGAAACTCTGTTTGCTGAAAGTAATGCAGTTCAGCTCATGTCACAAAAATGATCCAACACAGAAGCAAAAGGTTTGCTCTTTTATTTTTCCTTACTGGACTGTGGACACTCCACTTTAAAATGTGCTGCAATATTTTTTTTTTGTTTTGTTTTTTGAATGAGTTTAATAGTTTTTCCCCTCGAGGATAGATTTAATTAATAAAAAATTGCAGTAAAGACATTTAGTTGTTGTGTCTCAGGGCCGCCCACTTCTCTAGATCCAGTTTGCTTTATTCTTTCAGGAAAGTAGTGTATGAAATAGCTTCATCCCTCAAAAGAATATGAGACTTTAAATAAATAAATAAGAAATCTTACAAACCACAAACATTTTAGTGTTAGTGTACATACTTGTATTCATAAAATAAAGGTTGTGAGCAAAAACAGCCGTTTCTTTCAAAAACTTGAAATTGTTGAAGATTTTTTTTTTGGCAGATAATTTACATGCTTTCAATTTTTTTATGTCTTTTGGAATCAGTTTGGAATGTGCGCTCATTAGATTTCTGTCCTCTCGTCTCTGTTTAACATACTGACCAAAATTGTAAACACAACACTTTTGTTTTTGCCCCCATTTTTCATGAGCTGAACTCAAAGATCTAAGACTTTTTCTATGTACACAAAAGGCCTATTTTGCTCAAATATTGTTCACAAATCTGTCTAAATCTGTGTTAGTGAGCACTTCTCTTTTGCCGAGATAATCCATCCACCTCACAGGTGTGGCATATCAAGATGCTGATTAGACAGCATGATTATTGCACAGGTGTGCCTTAGGCTGGCCACAATAAAAGGCCACTCTAAAATGTGCAGTTTTATCGCACAGCACAATGCCACATATGTTGCAAGTTTTGAGGGAGCATGCAATTGGCATGCTGATTGCAGGAATCTGTTGCCCATGAATAGAATGTTAATTTCTCTACCATAAGCCGTCTCCAAAGACGTTTCAGAGAATTTGGCAGTACATCCAACCGGCATCACAACCACAGACCACGTGTAACCACACCAGCCCAGGACCTCCACATCCAGCATCTTCACCTCCAAGATCGTCTGAGACAGCCACCCGGACAGCTGCTGCAACAATCGATTTGTATAACCAAAGAATTTCTGCACAAACTGTCAGAAACCGTCTCAGGGAATCATTGTCCTCATCGGGGTCTCAACCTGACTGCAGTTCGTCGTCGTAAACCGACTTGAGTGGGAAAATGCTCACATTCGATGGTGTCTGGCACTTTGGAAAGGTGTTCTCTTCACAGATGAATCCCAGTTTTCACTGTACAAGGCAGATGGCGTCTTGTGGGTGAGCGAGCGGTTTACTGATGTCAATATTGTGGATCGAGTGGCCCATGGTGGCGGTGGGGTTATGGTATGAGCAGGCGTATGTTATGGACAGTGAACACAGGTGCATTTTATTGATGGCATTTTGAATGCACAGAGATACCGTGACGAGATCCTGAGGCCCATTGTTGTGCCATTCATCCACGACCATCACCTCATGTTGCAGCATGATAATGCACGGCCCCATGTTGCAAGGATCTGTACACAATTCCTGGAAGCTGAAAACATCCCAGTTCTTGCATGGCCAGCTTACTCACCGGACATGTCACCCATTGAGCATGTTTGGGATGCTCTGGATCGGCGTATATGACAGCGTGTTCCAGTTCCTGCCAATATCCAGCAACTTCGCACAGCCATTGAAGAGGAGTGGACCAACATTCCACAGGCCACAATCAACAACCTGATCAACTCTATGCGAAGGAGATATGTTGCACTGCGTGAGGCAAATGGTGGTCACACCAGATACTGACTGGTTTTCTGACCCCCCCCCCCAAATACAGTAAAACTGCACATTTTAGAGTGGCCTTTTATTGTGGGAGACACCTGTGCAATAATCATGCTGTCTAATCAGCATGCCACACCTCTGAGGTGGATGGATTATTTAGACAAAGGAGAAGTGCTCACTAACACAGATTTATGAACAATATTTGAGAGAAATAGGCCTTTTGTGTGCATAGCAAAAGTCTTAGATCTTTGAGTTCAGCTCATGAAAAAAATGGGGGTAAAATCAAAAGTATTACGTTTATAATTTTGGTCAGTGTACTTTATCATATTTAAATCTATTCAGTAGAATTTAGCAGCAGATTTTCCTCGACCTCATTAGAGGAGAAATTCCATACAAGGGCTTAATATATCACCATTAAATTAATCTCCATACGCAGCTGTAGTTTCCATTTTCAAGTGACAATATAACAATAAATGTTGTAATTGGGTCGATCATTTCAGTTTATTACCAATTAAAATAACCGATTGTTATTCCATCTACTTCTTAATAGTGTAGAAGACACTCTGGGTGAAAAGTGGCTTTTTGCTTGGAAAATTATAGAGCGTATATAATTACATGTTAATCACAGCCATTAAACAATAAGTCAAGTGAAAAAAAGCAGCTTTAACCAATACCCAAGATACAGTCGAACCAAACATTATTCAGACACCAGATCATTTTTGTAGTAATATGTTTTTTTTTTTTTTTTACTAGTGGTTGCAGGACATTATAGTTAATTTATGTGAGTGAGGATAGCAAAATAAAGTAAACTGTGACATATCATACCAAAAAATTCTTCATACAGTGGACTACCAGTAAAATTAATACAAAATGTACAAATGAAAATTTGATCTGACCATGTTTTGCATAAGCGTTTTTTCTTTAATTGCTAAAGCGACCTTTTTACACCACAAACTGAACCAAATTAAACATTACTTGGTTGACCTAAATTGGTATCATCTAATTGTGTACTTAAATTTAACAGCTGACAGCTATTCCACCTAATTCATTACATACCTTCATTAAAGTTGTCAGACATTATCAAGATTAATTTGTTCTGAAACTGTTTAACTCTGAGTTCTTGTTATATTTTATTACCATTTTCTAAACTATAGCGAATAAACTGATACACGCTTAAAAATAAAGGTGCTTCACGATGCCATAGAAGAACCTTTTTGTCCAAATGGTTCCTTAAAGAACCTTTAACATCTGAAGAACATTTCTGTTTCACCAGAGGTTATTTGTGGCGAAAGGTCCAGTTCTTTAAAGAACCTTTGACTGAATGGTTCTTTGTGGAACCAAAAATGGTTCTTCTATGGCAGGAGTCACCAAGTTCGGTCCTGGAGGGCCGGTGTCCTGCAGAGTTTAGCTCCAACCCTAATTAAACACACCTGAAGCAGCTAATCAAGGTCTTACTAGGTACACTTGAAACTTCCAGGTAGGTGTGTGTAGGCAAGTTGGAGCTAAACTCTGCAGGACACCAGCCCTCCAGGATCAAGTTTGATGACCCCTGTTCTATGGCATCGCTTGAAGAACCTTTTGAAGCACCTTTATTTTTAAGAGTGTAATGTGAAAAATGTTGAATGTGTCTGAATAAATTCTGGTTTGACTGTATGTGAATATGAGGTGAAGTTGAAGTCAGGACTGTTGATAACCCTCTGCCTGGTGCAGCAGGATTTGCACACTTCAAAAGGAGGATTTTAACAGCAGAGCCCCAGCTGAATCCCAGTGTGTTGTGGGTACACGTTGCCCCGTTCAATGCTGTAATCCTGGAGCTTAACCACGAAAGTCTTCCCCTCAGGCTGTCTGGAGCAGAAGACAAAGTCATCTTACTTGCATAACTCCTGCCATTGTATAACTTCTCACTAATAGGTTTTCTAACTGGAGATGATTTGACTTGTTAGTTTAACATTTGGATTTGGAGTTTTCTGGCCCTATTTTGCATCAGTCAATTGTGTTTCTTGTTTGTGCAATAATCACTTTGAGTATTTCATATTACTTTGTACGTTTCCCCTATACTTTTTCAGAATCTTTGCCGCTGCTGTACTGTCATAGTTATCTAGTTGACCCTTTAAGGTTAACACTAACACACTAATCAAACGCAATGAGGATTCAGGACTTTAAGCTCAGGGATTCAGATGCCTTTGTAGCATCAAATATGCCTCGTAACAGCCTCCCATCTGCAACCAGAAAGATTTTAATTGTCTGGAAACTTTATCCTCACTTTATACACCTTCACCAGTCTCCCTTAAGTCCAGCTTGTCTCTTCACACAACTATATAAAAGGTTTCTATATGAAAGAAATACGGCTGATGAGTTATCGAAAGTGTTCAGCAGCAGCGTCTTTACAAATAGAAATGCTGTAAGTTTAACAGCTTCAAAAACAGCAATGTTAACTCCTCACTAATGAAACAATTAATGTAGCTTTTCAGTTGCAATTTGATCAAAAACGTTAATTGCAAAGCAGTGCTGACAACAAGTTTCTCTGTCTGTGGTTTGTGGTTTCTCTGTGGTTTCTCTGTCTGTGGTTGTTGGCTATAAAGAACTTTGAAATAGTTGAAATCTTTTTGCAAAGTGTTAAGGAAGCTTAATGCAGTTAACAGGCCTGGAACTACCTTAGCTGTGCATTTACTGAAAAACAATTGCACACCTTAGAACACTCTTCAACCAATCAGAATAATGTATTCAACCGCCTTGTGGTGTAATATTTTGTAATAATAGCAATAGTGATTTCTGTCACTTCTTTCTCTGTATCATTGTATGTGTGTATTCGTGCTATATAAAGAATGCACTGGCTGATGCTATCTGTCAGAACCAGTGCAGGCTGTTATCTGGCCATTATGTCAGATTTATCTTCATTCCCGTTTGCCCAACGCGCTCTCCAAAAGCTCATTTGTCAAGCTGAAGGAGCACTTTTCGTACATTTATAATCCTTGTCTCTCCTTATGGCTGTGGGGTGAAAACAGCATGTGGCATGATGTAGAAGAAGCTTGGCACAGCAAATAGTCCATGCATCGCCCACGAGAATACGATTGCCTGTGATTTATTGTTCAAATCAAACCTGAGCATTGTACTGTGGCTCATTTTCAGCCTTTTCACACCCCCTCTTCTTGTTCTCACCTGGCAGGTCTCTGAAATATAAAAAAATAGACAATTGAAGTGTTGGGTTAAAAATGTTATTTCTGCACTTGCATTGTATTATTAAAGGACGAGATGGGGGACGTGTCAGGAACATATTATATTGGTCAGCGCAGATAGGTTTTGGAAAGACAGCGCTCCATAAGGACCAGAAAGGCCGCTGTTGTTGTTGTTTTTTAAAGAACCTGTATGATTATCTGTGGAAGATTGTTCCAGATGCCTGTTGTAATTCAACTTCCTGAGACTCTGCTGGGAGGCGCGTGTTCCGAGTTCACGGACCGTTCGGAATGTTCCAGCTGTTTCTCTTGATGTCTGGATCGAGTCACAGATGTGAGAGCGACCATAGAATGTACAAGTGGTTTATTTTATGCTAATAGAAGTGTACTGAGATTCACAAAGTGGCTTCAGGTTTGTGGGTAAAAAGGCAAGTGTTGAAAAATACAATAAAAGTATTATGTTATAAGTTTTTAACTCACGTTTGCATTCAAAAAGTTGGGGTCTTTTTGTTTTTTTTTTTTTATTTTTTTTATAACATTATCAACTCACCAAAGCTGCATTTATTTTATCAAAATACAGTAAAACTGTATATTAACAAATTGTGTTACATTTAAAAATTAGTCACATTTATTATTAATGCCTTACAAAATACATTCTTGTCACAGACGTTCAGTCAATTTTCATCTTCGTGGATTATTAGTTTTGTTTTCATGGACTTTTGATTGTTATCTTCATTCACATGTTTTCTTTTGTTCAGTTTTCCCACCACTCTTTAGTTGTAACCCATCTAACAGCTCAGGTGTTAATCATTTTGTCATTCATTTGGTTTGTACTTAAGTTCCTGTCCGCACACTCTTGTGATGTCTGGAATTGCTTGTTTGACTTTTTATACATCTTTGTCTTCATCTTTTACTACAAGTGACAATTCTAAAGTGTTATTTCATTTTAACCACAGTTATAATACATTTACATAAATTCCTCGGTTACACCTTGGAGTGTGTAAGGTAATTTAAGGCATGATATAACACGTTAAATAGCATGGAGATCTTGCATTTTTACTCTGCAGCCTGGCATAACCATGAATAATTACAAATGATCATGTGTCATTATAATGTAATATAATTTTAACTATAGTTAATAAAAAGATATGACTTTACAATGTATAATATATCATAATTTTGTTTCTTGTAGGCAATGCACAGAAACAACCATGGTGTTAGGTATAATTAAAAGGTATTATGCATGTTTTACAGTGATTGTTTTTATATCTATTAAAATAAATGTTAATAAATAATAGTAGTGAAACTAAATATGTTTTACTGTTTAAAACTTTAAAGTGTGGAGGCAAATCAGAACAACTGAATTGTGTTTGCATGTCTTGATCGGTGTGCAGCATTCAGTCCCTCTGCAGGTGTGTGTTGTACAGATTACAGAACAGCAAGAGGAAAGACAAACGGCTCTGAACTGATTCACCTAGTGCTAAAATCAGCAGTGTCCCTCGCTTTAACTACCCCGCTTCTTCATCGACCTTCCTGTCGTGGAGAGTGCTGGCCTCTGGTCGTCGCGTCGACATGGAAATGAGTTTAGTCCTCAGGGTTCCCACGCTTCAGCAGCACAGGACGGGAAGAGCAGAGGCCAAATGACTACCAGATAAAGATAAATGTATCTCACAATAAACAGTATAACTATTAGACCTTAATTAGTAAAACTGCCTTAAAGTCATTACCTCTATAATCGCATGACTGGTATACTGATAGGTATACTTTCATAAACGGCGAAACTCTTCGACTTCCTCTTATTTTAAAATGTCCTCAGCGTAGTTTTCCTCCTCACTGCTCTCTGTAAATTACCCAGTAATACACAATGCTGGTAATTGATCTGATATAATCTCTCACCAGTCCTCCATCAACTCCCCTGCGAGATGATATGAAATTGCTGCTGCGCGCACTCGCGCACGCCAATTCAATTACTGCAAGAATTACTTGTCATCTCCACTTCCCTCTCTATTTACTGCCGTAATTTTGATCCTTTTGAGAATTACACGAGGAGACACGATGTTTAGTGTTTCATAAATGTTAACCCAGCAAAAAGAGAATGTAATGAGCTTAGTAAAATGGGCCCTGTCAGTTAGCCTAACAAGACCGATGGTTGTCGTTCCCCCGGTTGACCACTGGGTGGCACTCTTGCTACACGTCTTTGCCTTTACATATAAACCTTTCCTACTGACCTTCTTTTTCTCAACTTAAATACTGATTCCCTCTGCTGGTTTTTCCACATTTGTGTCACGCCGGCCGTACCATAGTCTTGCATGCTGTTCTGTAAGCTAAGTGGCCATTCATTCTGTAACTGCAGTGTGCAAGAAGGTGCTCTGTCGCCTGCCAGAGTCATACAGAGTGCAAACTACCGTAGCTTGTTCACACACACCGTGCCTATAGGCTGTCAGCTGGGCTCTCAGCAGACCTGTGCTCTCTCGTAGTAGCACCCCACGGCCGCTCTGTCATTCAGAAGAGATTACATCTAGCACCACAGATCCAGTGTGAGCCTGGGGGTCTGGTGGGGGCCCCGGTGAACTCCCTGTGGTTGCGGAGATTGCTTTCCATCCTCGGTTCGCGCTGGTATTTCCGCCCCCCAGCATGGAGAGGATCAGAAGCAATGCACCACAAGTGTAGTTTTGGAGGGGGATGCGGCCGTGAAGAATGAACTTGAATAATGCCACACTTCAGCTATCGACAAAGCATGTTTAGTAGTAGAATTATATAGGAGACTATATTTTAGCTGTTTGTGTGTGTGTGTGTGTGTGTGTGTGTGTGTGTGGACTTATTGTATGAGTTGTTGGCATTTTTGTCATTTGTGAGTTTTTAATGTTAATACTGCAAGAAATGGCAAACTGTTGTATAAACGCTATATACACGCTCGTAGTCGTGAAATATGGCTGTATATCGGCACGCTGTGATTAAAATGAACATCTTAATAATGACTGTTTATGTACAATTAAATGTTGTTGTGTTAATGGTCAGATGTTGTGATGTATTCTAATAATACAGGAGTCTTATTTGCCAGATAATTACTTTTTTAAAGACTTTTTTAGAAATCATCTTAATCACATTATTTGCAACTTTTTTGGTATATAGATTCTTCAATAAAAATAACATAAAAAATTTTTTTTTTACGATATGTAATATTTAATTTTCTATTTGTGTTATTTTTTATTATTGATTTTAAGAAGCATTTGACATTATATACACTGTGTATATACACGTGTGTGTGTGTGTGTGTGTGTTTGGATAGTGGTCATATTTCAAGCAGTACTTGTGCACACAACTTTTTTAAATGCATTTTTAAAACAAATTTTAAAGTAATTTATATATTACTTAAGTTTTTACTTATTATTTTGAAATGTATAAATTTCAAACCAAATGTATTTTTTCATTTTATTTAAAAATTAAATAATTTAATGTGTGTATTGATGATCTGACGATAGCCGCTCGCATCTTAGCTTACTGGATGAAGGACCATCACCTTCAGCTCAGCCTAGCTAAGACAGAACTGTTTGTAGTTTCAGCAAACCCATCACTTAATCACAATTTCACATTCCAGTTAGGCTTATTTACCATAACTTCTTCAAAAACAGCCAGAAAACTTGGAGTTGTAATTGATGATAAGCTGAATTTCTCAGACCACGTTACTAAAACTGCCCGGTCCTGCAGATTTGCTTTATTCAATATTAGGAAGATTAGGCCCTTTCTTTTGGAACATGCTCCACAACTCCTTGTTCAGGCTCTTGTTCTGTCCAGACTTGACTATTGCAATGCTCTCTCTTGGCAGGTCTTCCAGCCAATTCCTTCAAACCTCTACAATTAATCCAAAATGCTGCTGCAAGATTAATCTTTAATGAGCTGAAAAGAACGCACGTCACACCTCTGTTCATCAATTTGCACTGGCTACCAATAGCTGCTCGCATTAAATTCAAGGCATTAATGTTTGCCTACAAAACCACCTCTGGCTCTGCACCCCTTTACCTAAATTCATTACTTCAGACCTATGTGCCTCTAGAAGCTTGCGTTCTGCAAGTGAACGACGCATTACTGTACCATCCCAAAGAGGCACAAAATCACTTTCACAGACTTTTTCATTAACTGTTCCCATCTGGTGGAATGACCTGCCTAACTCAATCCGAGCAGCTGAATCCTTACCCATCTTCAAGAAACGGCTAAAAACACATCTCTTCCATCTTTATTTGACCCTCTAACTCTAGCACTCTCTATTCTAATTTTATTTTATCTATCTGTCTTTTTATTTAAAAAAACACACACTCGACTCTCTATCAATTGCATATTTATTCTGTAACTGCTTTTCTTGAAAAATTAACACAAGCTTTCTTTTTCTATTCTATCTACTTGTTTCTTTAAAACAAATACAACTTTATACATGTACTTCATTAGGCTAAACCAAGACTGGTCATAGGGAAGTCGTGGCCTAATGGTTAGAGAGTTGGACTCGTAATCGAAAGGTTGCGTGTTCGAGTCTCAGGGCTGGCACGGAATTGTAGGTGAGGGAAGTGAATGTACAGCGCACATTTTTTTTATCTTTGCCCACTTTGGCCTAAATTGGCCTCTGACCATCATGGCCTCCTAATCATCCCCATACACTGATTGGCTTCATCAGTCTGTCTCCTCTCCACCAGTAAGCTGGTGTGTGGTGGGAGTTCTGGCGCAATATGGCTGCCGTCGCATCATCCAGGTGGATGCTGCACACTGGTGGTGGTTAAGGAGATTCCCCCCTTCTATTTAAAGCGCTTTGAGTGCTTAGAAAAGTGCTATATAAATGTAACAATTATATTATTATAAATATCTGCCGTTCTTTTTTTTTTTTTTTTTGTTAACCTTGAAAGGCTTTATAATAGGGAAATTAGTTTGGCTGTACTGCTCAGACAACTTGCAAAATAGTAAAACCAACATGACAAAGAATCGTGATAAAATCGTGAATTGTGAATTTAAAAAAAAAAATTGTGATATTATATTTTTTTCCATATCGCCCACCCCTACCCCAACTGCTCCCCCGGCCGCGGCATTAATGGCTGCCCACTGCTCCGGGTGTGTGTTCATGGTGTGTGTGTGTGTTCACTGCTGTGTGTGTGCACTTTGGAGGGGTTAACTGCAGAGCACGAATTCCAAGTATGGGTCACCACACTTGGCTGTATGTCACATCACTTTCGCTTTTATAGTTCTTGCATGTTGTTGCTCTTTTGTTGGTTTTGATTGCTTCTATTGTCCTCATTTGTAAGTCGCTTTGGATAAAACAAGCGTCTGCTAAATGACTAAATAAATAAATAAAAATATGAATCTGCTATTATATATAACTATACATTTGTTATTTTATTTCCTATTTTCAAACAGCCCTTTCATGTACTTGAGTATTTCTCTTTGTCTGTGTGAACAGTACCATTTGACAAATTGATGAGTGTTCTCTTCCTTTTACACAGGTCGCCTGTCTGATCCGTGTCCCGACTGAAGTAGTAAAGCAGAGGACACAGGCCAATCCCTCTCTCAATACCTACCGGGTGCTGCTGAATACACTACAAGAAGAGGTACTGTATGTGTTTTCCGTCAGCTTGACTTACAGTGCACTTGAGCTTTCATGTTACAGAGCAATGCACAGGTGGATTGATTGATAAATAAGTCATTTTGTAAAGCAACCAGATGAAAATACCATGTCTTTTTGTTTGCTTGGAGATGACAACCCTTTCTGATTTCTCATTGCAGGGTTGCAGAGGCTTGTACAGAGGTTATGGCAGTACAGTACTTAGGGAGGTAGGCTGGCTTTCCTGTACACATCAAGTACTGGTACTCTGTTATTCACATAATTATACTCATGCTTTGATATTGACATTTTATTTGCATACCTCTTAATGCATGGGTGCGTGCAGGAGGGTACACACAGGTTTTGTTGTTGTTGCAAAATCACAAAAAAAATTCAACATGAACATATATTCAATGTTTTCATTTTATTACGTATGTCTAGTATTTATGTAACTATTACACACTTGTTTAAGACTTCAGACCAAACGCTCAGTTAGAGCAACTACACATGAGCAGAACGAAGTGGATTTCAGATATATGTTAAAGGTTGTAAAACAAATGAGAATGGAAAAAAGCAACAAAATGGTCAAATATGTTCATGTAGGAAAACAACTGAAAAACGGCTGTTGGTGTGCTTTCTGCATATTCACATGACACTGAGGTAGCTAAAGTGGCCGATCAAAAGTAGTCTTTTGTTTGAATTGTTTGTAGGTAAATATCCTCTTCATCCAGTGCTGTTTGTTCTCTGTGATCTTAAGCATCTCAATACTGTCTGCTTGTTTTATTGACTGAGAAACAACTAAAGATGAATCCGTGAAAGAACGGTCCAAACAAAAGCAAAATGCATTTTGCAAACCTGTTTGGCCAGTTCACTGAAAAGAATCTAAAATGTAAAAAAAAAATCCATATTAGAAATTCAAAAAATGATAATCGAATCCCCTCATGTCATTTCTAACCTCAGTCTCAGTGGGTTTTTTTTCGTCCATACAATGAAAGTCTAATGGGTCCAGTGTTATTTTGAACCTAACTGACTTTCATTATATGGTTAAAACAGTTCAAACTGTCTTCAAACTGTATTTTTTGTATGTGTGTGTTCAGCAGTGAGTAAATTACATAATTTTTATTTTTTGGGACCCCTCAAGCAAGAAGTTGCCACTTTTCAATTCTGAATTTCAGATTGCTCATTCAAATATCTTTTTTGGATTAACAATTTATGTAGCTAATGAAACTAATTAGCAATGGAACAAGCAGCAGACAGAGCAACCATAAGGTGAAACACACCATAGTCCTCCCACCCAAGAGAATATGCCTTTTTAAATAGATCTCTCATTCTCACCCTTTGATTAATCATCTGCTTCCTCGCGCACCTGCATCGCATGATAATGTGTATAGAGTTATTGGCAAAGCTCATATTTTCTCATTTGTTTTCCAAATTTATTTTCTCCTCCATGTCACATACTGACAGAAGACAAAGATAAAGGGAGTGAAATATTCGAAATCAAAGAAAGCTTGTTGTCTGCATGAAGGTGACTCTCATTTTTTCGTGAGGTGATATTGTCTCTCACTGCGGGGCCATCCTGTACTTATTTTCCGCCTCACTTAACAAACGTTATTCACGCAAACTCCATCTGGACATAAAGAGAAGAGAACAACAAGCTTTTTCTGATTTCTCCAAGGGCTTCTGAATAAATGAATACATTTTGGATGAGAGCGGGCTGCTGAGGCTGAATACTAAGGGCCAGATAAAATAGAGGTGCCGAGAGGTGCACCGCTTCTTCCTTGAGATTGGCTTTGACGTGTGTCAGGAAGCTAATTCATTTTCTCGGCCCGCTATCTTATCCAGCACCGCAACCCTGTCAGGGTAAGTTTGTTTACTCTGGATGTCGAGTCCTCCTCACGCAAGGATTTAATTGGGGTCTTCTCCATTATGCAGATTCATTAAAGAACCCTGGACAAGAGGTTGTGATGAGATACAGCCCACCGATACGCGCTAGTTGATCACGAGAAGAGAGATTGGATGGCAAGCAGTTAAATGACAAACTAAAAGGCTGGTGTGAAAAGGAATTCTATGATACACGATGTCAAGATAAATTAATAGTCAAGGGTAAATCATAACAGTTTACCGTCAGTGTTTTTGAAAGAAGTCTCGTATGCTCACCAATACTTCCAATTTAATTTAATTTATATAACTGTTTTCTATTAATGTTTTCAAATTTAATTTATTCCTTTGTGGCAAAGCTGAATTTTTAGCAGCCATTACTCCAGTCTTCAGTTTCACAAGATCCTTCAGAATCTTGTGATATATATATATATATATATAAAATGTAAAATCTTTACTATCACTCTTGATCAATTTAATACACCCTTGCTGAACAAAAGTATGATTAGTTTTTAATCATACTGACCAAAAATGTTTGAATGGTGTTGTATCATACATTCGTTTAGTCTTCTGAAGTCATTCAGTCGCTTCATGTAGAGAACGAACCACAAAATACTAAATATTTCACTTAACGGACAGTTTCACTATAAATATCTGACCTATTGTTGCTCTCTTAAGTTCAATGCTCAATTCATGAATGAGTCGTTCTTTTGTGGCAACTCTTTTTAATGATTCTGAATGATTTGTTTACAAACCAGACTGACTCTTGAGTTCTGCCTCAGTAATCCAGTTACAACGGTTAACGGGAGAAGATTTTCAGTGAAAAATGACTTCAGTTTGTTTCTGCTCCTCGCACAAAGCTACCACCTGACTCCAAAAGACTTGGAAAATAAAGACAAGACTAGGGCTCTATCTCATACTGTGTTTCTTGGTCTCGGCCACTAGAGGGCATAACAGGTTTAGGGCAAATCTGAAAAGATCACGGCACTCAGATTTCATCAAACATCACAACTTTAATCAACTTTATGAAAGCTGAATTGAATGTAAGACTCTTTCCTCTGGCTTACTCTTTTGTAACCTACGCTTATATCTCTTGGCCTTTTTGCCGCAATGAAACCGTATAGTATTAAAAATAAATGCTATGGATTTTGTAAGTAATGTATCCATCATGTTGACTGAGAGATCTGATCATATCGCTTTCTCGTGACACTCACCTGAGAGGAAGTGTGAGATTGAAAGAGGCAGACAGACAGAAGAAGAGTGCTGTTGGACATACACTGGTTGCCGTCTGACAGAGCTCATTGTATATCAGCACAGATGTGAGAGCGGAGGGAAGGGGAGGAGAGGAGAACTGGCAATCCTGTAAGACTGTAGTTATGAAACAGCTACGGCTTGAGCTGCGCTCCTGTCAACTTCTGCATTAGTTGTTGCTGAGATGTCCAAAAATGCATTTCCTCCGATTCAAACACTGTTAGAAACTTCTGCCATCATTTACTCACCCTCATGTCATTCCAAACCATGTATTTTTTACCATTCTGTAATATTGAAGTATATACGTGAAGTATATGAAATTAATTAACCACAATTATTTTTGTGATTTCAATGCTTTAAGTTTTTAATAAAACAATAGTTGTTGAGAAAATAAAGTATATAATAAAATAAAAAAATTTTTTTTTTTAAAACATTTTAAATAAGTTAGAATATTTTATATTATTTAAATAATATAAATGTTCTTTAATTGAAATAATTTTAATTATCATGCAGCCACCTGGTTGAGAAGCACTGATAAAAAATAAGATTGTGTTTTGAAACAATTAGCATTTACCTGAAGTTGTTATTGCATTTAGAGGATTTGAAATGCAGAGTGTTTTTGAATATTGTTATGCATTTAGTGTTTGAGGATTTGTCAGAGTGTGTTTTGTGTCGTTCTTCTTTATTGAAAGTGAAGAGGATTTCTTGTTTTGTGTCGTTCTTCTTTATCAAATGAATTCAGATTCCTCTCAGTGTCTTTCCTCTCTTTCTTGCTCCACCCTTCCTCTGATCTCTAGTTGACACTGAAGGCAAAAAGCTCCAGAGGTCTTGGACCTGCCCGAGATCAATTTGTCTGACTTATCCCTCTGTTTATGTTGCTGTTGTTCATTGGTCACAGTGGACTGTGTGGCTAACAGGTGGAAGTGTGTATGTTTGACCTGCAGTGCAGTGTGGATTTGCTTCTCTCTTCTTTTAACACAAGCACAGAGAGGATAAGAGGCAGGGTATGCGGTTTTCTTTATGCTTGTCTGGTGGATTCATTCTACAATCAATTTCCTGTCAATTTTCCACAGTACTTTGGTCTCCCATTTAAATTCTTTCAGTGCCGTTTCCAATCATTTGCAGATTGAGAACGAGAACGTTATTTTGACCCTTTCAACAAAGTCCTTTTAAACAAGGGCTGTAAAATATTCAACCCAGTATTTATGTTGCAGGTCACTAGAGCATTTTCTGTGACTTTGGCATATGGGAAGATTCAAGTTATAAATACACTACTGTTCAAGTTGTTTTGTTTTGGAAAGAAATTAATACTTTTACTCAACCAAGGATGAATTAATGTAATTAAAATGACAATAAAGACATTTGCACTGTAACAAATAAATGTTCTCTTAACTTTCGGTTCATCAAAGCATCCTGAAAAATATAAATTTATGCAAAATGTTAAGCATCATGACTGTTTTCAACATTGATAATAATAAGAAATGTTTCTTGAGCACCAAATCAGCATATTAAAATGATTTCTGCAGTATCACGTGATACTAAAAACTGGAGTAAGTCATCTTTGCCATCACAGGAATAAATTACAATTTTAAATGTATTAAAATAGAAAATAGTTATTTTAAATGTAAATTTTCCACAACATTACTGTTTTTACTGTCTTTATGATTAAAATAAATGCAGCCTGGGCAAAAGAAGGAGCATAAGACACTTATTTTAAAAACGTACCGACCTTAAACTTTTTATGGCAGTATATGTTCATGCTCGATATAGTTTTAAACAATATTTGGTGAAAATTAAGTTCAATTGCTTTAGACAACTCTAGCAATACTGCAGTGGGTTTCTGAGGATTAAACTTTATTTGTCAGGGCTGGATTTAATATAACTTCAATCAGATGTTTTCAGAGCACAGCCATCCAGGGCCCGTATTCATGAAAAATCTTAGTGCTAAGAGTTGCTCCTGGTAACAATATTCTAAGAAAATTCTTAGAAATGTGGATGTTTCCTCTTAAAATGAAAGAAAAGATCCTAGTAAAGAAAACAGTAATTCAGAAAGCATCTTAACCCTTAAAGGAGGTCTTAAGATCCAAAATTGTTAGGAGTACAGACGAGGACTTTTAAGAGGCTTAAGAGTTTCTTTAGCGGTGGAGAAAATGGACGAAACATGAAGAGGGAGAAGAAATGTGTTGCACACACATGCATGACAGTGAGTTAATAAAGACGCTACACATTAGATCGTGCAGGGATCATGTTTGTGACCGATCTTATTAAAGACATGCTAACATCTCCGACACCGCGCAGAAATGCCATAGAGCGCCAGCAATGGATGTAATCACTACATTAACTACATTAACATATTTGGCAACTGGACAAATGCAACTATGCAGCAGTGATGCTTTGGGTCTGTTACAGCACTTTCAGAACCTTATTGTGTCGCTGTTCATTTCCTATAAAATACGTTAAGTATGACAGCATGGTAAATAAAAAATAAAGAATATATATACATATATAATGTGTGTGTGTGTGTGTGTGTGTGAGAGAGGGATAAGGGGACAGTAAAACAGGAAAAATTACGACTATAATTTCAAAGTCAAGGCTTATAATAGACCCTACTCTTAAAAGCGCTCTTTTATTTCCTTCTTGGACAACCAACCAATCACAGTCTTCAAAAGACTGTGTCATAGCTAGCAACGGGGTCAGCCCCGCCTCCTCACTAAGATCAAAGTTTTTGTCTTTTCCTCGCTCAGAGTTGCTCTCTGATTGGTCCTGGTCACTTTTAAGCTAAGAAAATCCTAGTTAGAAATTTTAAGCTAATTTAGGAGCTCTTTAAAAGGATTCTTAGAATCTTTAAGAATACGGGCCCAGTTCTTTAGCCCTGCCTCATTACTCTGTGATTTTTTAATTGTCTTTATTTTATCTGATTAGAAGGCATTAAACATGCTTGCCATGCACATTCCTGATGTGTGACGTGAATGTGTGAGTATATACATACATGTATTTGCATTGATCCGTACCCGTTTGTATTTATTGTCTCTCAGCTAGTGTTTATTTGAACTGTGGCATGTATGAGTGAATGATTTACAGCCACACGTGTGAAGGCACGGAGACTTCATTTCTATCCTCCACCTGAGCACATCATGCCTCCAGCTGAAATGTGAGAGTTTTGAAGAATGTGGTGTGGTGTCAGGATAAAGGTGCTGTTCCCATACTGGCATGGAGGCTTGCATGTCAACCGTGACGTGGCCGACCAGCTGTTGGTGAGAAAAAAGATCCAGCTCCCTCCAAACCTCAAACTAAACTGCTAATCCGGCTCCCACTGGGGCGATGAGCCTCATATTCCATATCTACGCCACTGACGACACTCGCACTCATTTAACTGACTGGTGCTTGCCAGGTTGTGCGCCATTTCAACTATGAGAATGAAGTGAAGATGCCTTTTAAAATTCCATTCAGTTCTAGAATTTGAATTGAGGTAGTGTGTGGAGTTAGAACTTGATTTGAAATATGAGAAATTAGAATTAAAATAAAAAAGACACTTTTAAATATTTTTTCCCCTTAAATTTATCCAGAAAATAGTAATTCCTGAAACATTAGATAATAATATTGTATTACTATTATTAAAAGCTTCAATAAATTAGATCACATAGTGTAATAATAATAAATTAATACAGTTTTTGAAATGCCACCAATAATTTACCATTTGCCAGTTTGTTTCACTGTTTTTAATGAATTCTCAAGATGCTCTGATTTACGCAAACTTCTTCACAGTGGAGCCAAACATAATGAGTAAAAACACATTTTTATCATAATCAGAATTAGCTTTATTTGCCAAGTGTGCGCAAACACACAAGGAATTTGTTGTGGTTTTTAAGAAGCTCTTGGTATATATACATGTATACATAATTATCTGACATGAGAACAGAAACATTTAAATATATACATTTATAGTTAACTGAAAATGTTTTTGGACATGTGGTGCTGTTTTTTCAGACTTAAAATGGCTTTGATTACTGTATTCATTGTCTTTAATTATTTAACTTTATTAATTTAACTTTAATATATATATATATATATATAAATAAGAAAAATGGCAAAATTTGTAAAAAGAAAATTATAATGATATAACAAATTCTGTTTGGTAAATGGGTAAAATTTGACAATAAGGTTCCACAAGTTGTATTAACTTACATGATTTAACCATGAACTATACATTTATAACAGTATCTATTAATCTTTGTTCACATTAGTTAATAATATAAATGTTGCACTCAGCTCCATTAAATAATATTAAATAGGACAAATGATGCGTTTTCCTTTCTCTTTGTAGTGTTACAAGCTGTTTGCATAGATGAGATCCCTAAAGTTGAAAAGACTAAAGTCTCAAACCCAAAGAGATATTCTTTATCAAAGTTAAGACTCGACCACGCCCCCCTAAAACGGCTCATTCAAAAATGCCCCCACATCTACGTCACGATGTGGACATATTTGCGTAATGCCGCACAAATGTTCACGCAAAGAAAGAAGGCATGGTTTCAGTAACCGCAGTAGTGTTGATGCAGCCGTGTCAGGGAGAAACTGTGTGTTTCTACGAAAGCAAAAGCACTTTATTTGGCCTTCCGAAAGTAGATGCATTTAGGAATCATTGGTTAAGATTTGTTTACAATACAACAGCACAACCCAAATCTTCGAATTTGTGCCATGCAATTTATGGACACAGTTTCATGAACTTGAGAGAGTACAAGGCTGGCTGTGCACGAAGGCTATTTAAAAAAAGAAGGGTTAATTCCGACTTTACTATGACAATCTAGCACTTCTGAACCAGTGACTGTATGTTTTGTTATTAGTTCAAGTATTTGCTATTGACTGTTCAAATGCGGAGTTTTGCGCGTAACGCGTCATGTGTGTGTGTGTGTGTGTGTGTGTGTGTGTGTGTGTGTGTGTGTGTGTGAGAGGGGAACAGGGTCACATCACAGAGGAGTGTGCAGCCCGTCAGAAATCGTCTTAATCGTGGCTTGTGTACTGCAAATACACACGAGCATCATCACTGTGTCTTGTCACGCGACTCTGTTCCCCTCTCGGGCTTGAACTGGTGGTAAAACCAACTTGAAATCTGAAGCTCGCGATTATGGTAAGGGGCGTTACATTTCCGACGCATGCTTGTGGTGTTTGGCCAATCACAATGCACTGGGTCAGTTGGCCAATCAGATCAGACTGCACTTGTTGGAAGTCAGTATTTGAAGAGACACGTTTTTTGGAGAGGACCTACAATAATGTACAGTATTTGAAAATAAAGTTTTTTTGAACACATGTCAACATATTCTGTTACACCACATACCATCATATGACCCCAATATGACCCCTGTATGATACAGAAATGAACACAGATTAATATATGCTATAAATATTTTTAATTCAGAATTTGTTAACTAATGTTAAAAAATGAATTATTTTGTTAAGTGACACCATGTTTTTTTATACAAAATAGCAAGCTTCAATCTGATTGGCTGGCTTTACGTGACTTAACGATAGCTCTTTTCTCAGAAGAGCTAGTCATGAAATTAAAGTTTGGTACCATTTGTTTGGTGCACTTGGTAGCATATAAAGCTTTTGTCAATTTATTCATGCCCTTAAACATAATTGTGCATGTTGTTTTTTTTAACAGACAGCCAATGTCCAGTCTAAGTATGTGGCTCTTGAGCAGGATAAGTTGCGGAGTGGACCAGACTTATGTCATCAGTCAGAAGTCTGGCTACGTGAGACTATTTGAGGCTTGAAAAAAATGACCCAAGGAGAATTGTGTTTGGTTTGCAAATGGTGCTGATGTAGTGTAGGGATGTTTGGGCCAAGACGTAGAGAGGTTTAGCTGTGTGTGTGATGAGTAGACTCTGTATGTGCCTCAGACTCGACAGAGTCAACTCTTTCCACTCTCCCAGGGACTGGTTTTGGCGGGTCATCTCACAAGGCTGTTGATCAGCATTAGAGGAATCCTCTTATGTGATAGCGCTGAACAAGACACTTCATTTGTCTGGGTCTTCCTGAGGAGTCGAATTGGATACAGACGTTCATATGTGTAGAAAAGATCTGTCTCACACACTCACATATAAACACTAGAGGTAGCAGCGTAATATACAGAGACTGATGTATAGATCATGTTGTTGATGTACGCTTCAGACTCCCATTCCTGTTCGACTCCAATCCGTCATCCTTTTGATTCATTCCTCATGCTGGGACTCCTGTCTAGCACTGGTGTTAAATTATTCCTTTACCCACAATGCTTTGCAGAACACGTTAGTCTCTGATAGCGTAACAATCACAAAACGAGCTCCTCTCGCCAAGCTCTCTGGAATGGGATCCTCAGAACGGCTTGAAATGTTGATATTTCTGTCCAGCATCATAACGATCATTTAAATCACCTCAAGCACATAATGGTTTTGTCGATAGATATTTAGTATGCTTTACACAGACGATTCTCCACCTGGTCCTAAACAAGAGCTCCACATGTGCAGTATTGGAGCTCAGACTGTGACACATCAGTCAGAAATATTCACACAATCTTAGGTAGGGCCCTATGATTTCCGTGATGCAGAAAACGCGGACGGAATCGGGGAATCCAGTCATAAAAACGGAATTTACAGTTTAACGTGGAATGTCACGGAATTTGTCAAAGTTTGGATGAATTAATCAAAAGTAGGTCGTTACACTTAAATCAAATCGCGATATGGACTAGTAACTTTAAATATTAAGCCGCAAAAGTCAATTTAAATATGAATCCTGCATGTTCTGCGCATCTCTGTATGAATGGAGCAGACGCGTGGTTTTGTTTACTACACACACAGCGTCCGTGATGCTCGTCTGCCATCTCAATGAGGACATAAATAGATGAACAATATCTCCAAAACTTATCTGAGAGTCACTTCACGAGCATTTTACCATTTAATTTGAGTAAAACTAGCATCATATCATATACACACAGAACTTTAAAGGTATTCACGGCAACCCGTCAAAATAAAAGTTCGGTTGAACTTTGTGCCAGAAATAGGCTATATTACTATTATTTAGTAGAATGTACGTAATACTACTACTACTACTGTTGAAAAATAATACAACTTTATTTAAATAATCACAAAATATTTACATTCTAATAGTAAATCCCCTTCATTTGCCAAAAATTTTTGTTTAATTTTCATTAATTAAAATATAAATTAAATCAATATTTTATGCCTTCATCTGATTACCAGTAAAATGTAAATACACAAAAAAAAACATTTCATAAGACTACTGTAAGAATAAATGAAAATTGTTTGTATGGATTCAAATAATTAAACATGCTAAAACACAGAATTTGGTAACAATAAAACATAAGGTGAGGAAAAAAATAAAACATTTCATACGGCCCTAAACATAATTTTTGTTATACTTTTAATAAATTAATGTTAAATTGTAGAGGTTTCATGATTTTAAGTAATTAGGCATGCTTTTTGATTAATACAATTTAATTTGACAATTAAAAAGGAGTCCAGAAAAATAAAAACGGAATGTAACAGAATCCAGAAAAATTTAATTTAAAAGTAAAACGGATTTCATAGGGCTCTACTTGGGTGTTTATTTTACATAGATACAGTCATCTGGTCATTGATTTCGAGTGTGTTTGTAGGGCTAAGTATCACTCACAGCCTCATGATACGATATACACAATAGGGGTGTAAATCGGATGGTTCGTCACGATTCGATACGCAATCGATTCTCATACCCAGCGATACGATATTTGCCGATACCTCAAAAAATTATATGATACGATTCGATACAGGAGTATATTGATCGATATATCGATATTATCATATTATACCTATTTTAAACAACCATCTACATTTTTATTAACTCACAAATGCAACCAAAATATTTTGTCTGAATTTATTCATCCGTGCTCAAAAAAGCGGAGGAGAGCTCAATTTAGTATTCGCGCAGAGTTGACGCGGCTGTCTGGGTGCGTGTGCTTCAGATTTGTGCGCGGTAAACTTCTCACACAGCTGCGCGACTGTTCTGCCAACAATCCCGAGCGTCTTATATGCTCGCCTTGTGCCTTCGGGCAGTCCTTATATCGAGTCCTGACACATGAGATTGAACGAGAATGCGCGCGTTGGTGGTAATGCATAGATGGACATTATATGAAAATGTGGACAGTGCCAAAATAAAGGTGCCTTTTTATACTACAGATATCGATATTTTACGCGTGGCATCAATGCATCGTATCGTCATACATTGTATCGATATATCGATCCATATCGATGAATCGTTACACCCCTAATACACAACTGGATTACAATTGAAATGGCAGCCGATGCAAAAGTGAATCTGAAGGATGTGTTGTGAATGTGTGTGTGTGTATGTATGTATGTATGTATGTATGTATTCGTGTATGTATATATCAATTTACATTGTAATAATATTTCAGTACTGATTTTTTTTGTGTCCCCCTGGGAATTTGAAAACCCCTGATATACTGTGTATGTGAATCGTATCTGCAAAGCCATAGATGGATATTTTTTTCAAGGGTACTTTTGTTTGCACGATGGCAAGTTGTTGATCTGGTTATCATCTTGCAGTAATTATTATTAGCCTAATATCAAATGTGCTTTAAGCCTTCGTCTGTCTCTTTTCTCCAGATATAAAGAAGGCTTTGTGAACAAGAACACTTTTACCAAAACTGGACAGGTATTTCATGCACACCTTCTGCACAGTGTCTTCAGATAAGGTAAACATCTTTATCAGGCTGAGGTTGCTGAGTTTATACAGAATATTATTGCTTGTTGGTTAATGTCAGTGTGGTTTAACGGGTGAATGCGCATCTCAAGCCCTGAGAGCTTGAACATCTTCCAAATTCTGTTGCCTGATAGTAGTGTTAAATAGCAGTTTTTATATTAAATAGCAGTTTTTATAAAAAGCCAAAAGTTGTCTTTTACTGTATATTAATATATAAATTAGTATTGTATACAATTTTATGTTTCTTAAGTTAGTTTATATTTTAAAGCAACTTGTTAAATGGTATAATATTTCACAAAACCTTTAGAGAAGCAAGACCATTGACTTTGTATGTTCTAGTTTTTATTGTTTTTATTTATTTTAACAGTAACAGGTTTTTGTTGCTGTGGGTTTGTGTGCACGTTCTGTTTTCTGGTTAGGTTGTTTTAATTAGCGTATCTTGCTAGGTCCTGGGGTTATGTTTGCTTCCCACAATTTTCTGCGTGTTTGCCTCAATCCGAGCAGAAAACCATCTCAGCCCCTCACATATGGTTTCAATAAGGGCCGCCGGTCTGGCTGGGGACCCAGAGAGAAAGAGGGGTTGGGGTGTGTGGGGGGTTCATGTCCCTCTGCTGGCCCACAGACCTGTGACCTGAGCTTGAATATGCCTCTGAGCAACAACGAACTAGCATGCTCACACTCACGCAAACTAAAGTCAGTGTTCAGATTGTGGCTCTAGGGGCTCCTCACTAACTGCCGTGAGGGAACACCGTGAGGGAATTTGATATATATATATATATATATATATATATCAAGTAAAAATAATAAAATGGTAGCACATGATCCTGCCAACATTTACACTTAATAAATTATGTTCTTATTTCCATTCAAACTCGTGGCCAGTTGGGCTGGATGTGTGTTGTATTTTTGTTTTTGTGTTTCTAATACAGAACAAGCAGGGTTCGGGTCTCATGTGGGCATATTTTACATAAATTGCTTTATTAAATGACTAAAAAAAATATGTTTTATTTCATTTTATTCCATAATAATTGAATTAATATTTTTTTGTGGCTGCCACACTTAAACCTGTTTATCAAGGCTGCATTTAGCCTATTTGATTAAAATACAGTAAAACAGCAGTATGGTTTAATATTAATTTAGAATAACGGTTTTCTATTTTTATATATTTTAAAATGTAATTTATTTCTGTGATGCAAAGCTGAATTTTCAGCATCATTACGCCAGTATTCAGTGTCACATGATCTTCAGAAATCATTCTAATAAGCTGATTGTTGTTCAAGAAACAATTATTTTCAACCTTGAAAGCAATTGTGTCATATAATGTTTTTGTGGAAACCGAGATAAAATTTTTTTTTTAAGGATTTAATGACTTGAGCATTAATGTATAGAAATGTACGCATCATAATTCAACCATCCATTTTTAGTTCACATTTTTTCTGTTTTTATATTATTACATAAATTATTATCATATCATTTTTTTACTATTTTATATTTTATTATATATGATTTTTATTAAAGCAAATTGTTAAGATGTTATAAGGATAGTATTTCACATTGATCATTTTTCTTTCACAAAACTATATGCAGATTTGCTCTTTTTTGTACTGTAAAAATATACACAATCTCACAATTAGTTCACAATTGTTATGTTTTTATGGAATATTACATAAAAATCTGTATTTTTTATTATTTATTTTATTGCAAAATGTTTAAGTTAAAACAAACACATTTTTTTTTCATTTTGTGTGCTTTGATCCTCCATATGTGATGACATGGAGAAAAAACACACCAAATTGCTTTTATTTAGAAATATTTCCTAGCTAATATAATTCTAATCTAATAATGCTTGCATCAGAAGGCAATAAGAGAAGGGAGTAAGTCCTCCCTCCTAGAGGGTGATATGCATTGCCCTTTTCATTAAAGAGCAGTGCCCTTGTAAAACAAGTGTGAGGTTAACCTCTAATTGCAGGGTGAGTTTCGCTGTCTCACACTGTGATTTATTTCCCTCGCGCCATCTCTCTCTCCGTCCTTCCCCAAACTCGTTTTCATCGTATTTCCCCTTCAGCATTCTTTTCAAAACACTCATTTTGAAGACATCTTTTTAGTTTTCTGGCTCTCCCCCGTCTCAGTAGTTTATCTCCAGGGCAGCGATGCTTATGTGTCCTGGAGTTGTGTACTTAACCCCAGTGGTCTCTGGAGAAAGATGGAGTCTGAGCACCGAGCTGCATGATAATGGGAGGTTGAAGGTGAACTGCTTTACGGGACAGATACTGTTATTATTACAGCTTGAGCGAGGCTCGGACCGGGAGCTCGTTCCGATCGATAATTATTCCGGATTTGGTTGTAGCATTGCATTTAAGGTTTTAACTAATTATCATGTCTCAGATGTGAAACGTTAAATAGCTTGCTGATTTTCTTCCACATGTTTGACCCAGCTATCAGCATTGCCTTCACATTTCAGCATGTCCTATGTCCAAATGTGTAAGGTCAACAGATGTTAAAGTAACAAATGTCTCATGCCAGATTTGATCTGGCAGGACAATATGAATGAACTCCCATTGTTTTAACACTTAATATAAATCACAGAATGCACAATGTCGTCTATTAGCAAGCATGTAATCATGGCCAATTCGACTACACTATTGCTCTCCTGAGGGATAGTATTGAACTAAATTGAATGAAATCATGGTGATGTCATTTCAAACTTCATGCTGGGAAGGCCATAAATGCGGCTGTGATTGGTTTGCTAGGTAAAACTTGTGTTTTTGCTTGGCTTAGGGTAAGCTTCCTTGTGATTTCTAGCCGAAACCATCACTAATGTCAGATAAATTGGAAAAAACGATATCTGCACAATGCAGAAAAGGGTTGCGTAGATGATTGGTGAATTGGGAGGACGCACCTGTTGAAGCACTGACTGCTGAAAGCTGAAGACTGACTGCAATGTTTAGTTTAGCTCACATAGCAGCGGCCCACGGCTGGAAACATCTGTAGGGAGCCGTCAGGTTTGGGGGTGAGAGGATGATGTCACTGCTTCATGTCAAATAACTGCACTTATTTAACCCTCGGAGAGGAGGAAAAGTATTGTGGAAGTCCTCAGCGTCTGCTGTTTCCATTGTCAAACTTTTGATTGTTTGCTTGGAAGAGGGTATGAATGACACCTCAAGTTTTATGGCTTGATGTATGATTTTAGAGGCTTTGGTTTTTTAGAAAACCCTTGTTCTAAGGGTTTAGACACTCTGCTGTGAGGCACTTTCATTAAACGTATTGTAATACACAAAAACAGTTCATTCAGGGTGCTTTTGTTTGTTCAGGAGGAAATGTCTGGCTTTGTACAGTTTACCTGTACTGTTATCCGTTATTGCAAGTTGTTGATCTGGTTATCATCTTGCAGTAATTATTATTAGCCTAATATGAAATGTGCTTTAAGTCTTCGTCTGTCTCTTTTCTCCAGACACAAAGAAGGCTTTGTGAACAAGAACACTTTTACCAAAACTGGACAAGTGTTTTTCAAGCACACCTTCTGCACAGTGTCTTCAGATAAGCTTCTAAACATCTTTATCAGGCTGAGGTTGCTGAGTTTATACACAATATTATTGCTTGTTGGTTAATGTCAGTGTGGTTTAACGGGTGAATGCGCATCTCAAGCCCTGAGAGCTTTAGTGTATTTTTTTACATTATTAGAACAAAGTTTATTATTATATAGAATTTTGGTATTTTATATTTTAAGTTAGTTTTTTATTTTAAAGCAACTTGTTGAAATGGTATGGATAATATTCCACAAAAGTGTTTTTTATTTTTTTTGTATATGGCTTTGTAGAACAAGAGCACGTTTATATTTAGTTCTTTTGTAAATTGTTATACTATTAAAATGATTATTTGTACTAATGCAAATTGTTAATGTTAAATAAATAATATTTCACATTTATCTTCATTTATATTTCACAAAACTTTTTGCAGATTTGTTATTTTTTTCCTACTGTAAAAAAGCTGTTAATACGATAATATAATCACTCATTTAAATAATCACTAATCAATAATCAATAATTAATCTCTTGATTTTTATATTTGGAAAGCAGATAAAAAACTATATTATAGTATTAGATTATAGTAATCAGATTTGGTGAGTGTAAAAAATATTTAATGAATATATAAAAATTCAAATGCAGGTTTTTCTTTTCTTTTTTGCATTGCTTACAGAACTACATTGTGGCCCTTTGGGGACCCTAGTTTGAAAACCTCTGTTAAAGGGTTACTCCACCCCAAAATGTAAAACCCCATGTCGTTCCAAACATGTAAAAGCTTCGTCATAAATGAAAGACATCATCAAAATAGTCAATTTTGGACTAGGACATAGGACTATTTTGATTTTGTCTTTCATACTTTTCTGGGCCTTGACAGTGTTATTTACTTGGTAGTCAATGGGACAGTCACAAGCCTCCCGGTTTTCATTGAAAATATCTTAAATTGTGTTCCGAAGACAAACGAAGCTTCTACGGGTTTGGAACGACATAGGGGTAAGTGATTAATGACAAAAAAATATTTTGGGGTGGAGTAACCTTTTAACCAATGAATTCTGAATTTGAAAACCTTCTGTGTCTCCGTTTCTCTCTCTCTCTCTCTCTCTCTCTCTCTCTCTCTCTCTCTCTCTCTCTCTCTCTCTCTCTCTCTCTCTCTCTTTTCCAGCCCATCCTTTATCTTCTCTCATACACTCTCTATCTTTCTCAGACTTTCTCGTGTGCCCCCAAGGACCGCCATCCATCTCGCAGGCACTGTCAGCACCTAATTGAACCGGCCAGGGGGCATCAGATGTCACATACACACGGATTATAAATTGACTCACTAAAAGATTTCGTCTGACATCATGCCCTGTGTGCGAGGCCACACTCCACGCTTTGGTGCTTCACGTGAAAGAGCCTCCATGCCACAGGTTTCTGTGTTTGTTTGTGTGCACGCATGCACCTGTACCTTACACTGGTCACTGTCAGACTTGAATTTCCTATTTTGTTGCCGGGGCATTCACCTGTTCGAATGAGAACAAAGGAAACAAACGGTTCGGCTGTGGACCTGGTAGCTTGTTGATAGGGGTGCGTTCTATGTTTTCACTGCTCTTTTGTTCACTTGTTGCATCAGCCTGGCACACTTGCTACGACGGCACAATGCATCCCCGGCCAGAAAATCCCCCCGCAATGTAAATATTATGTGACGGTTCTGGGAAGCGTTTTCGCTCATGTAAATGGAATTGCACTCTTGAATATTTGCCAGTTCACTGATTCCAAACAGTCCTTAACCACATAACCCCTCCCTTGCTTCTTCATTTCTTCTCTTTCTTCTCCCCTCCAGCCTTGAACAAGTCTTAATTTGTTTAGAATATTATTACCCAGAACCAGGGAGTTTCTGAAGTCTAATTGGCTGGCTGCATCAGTTTTCACCTCCTGATTGGCTGATTGGAGCATTCTAGCGCTCCAGGCTTGTCCAAGCACAGTCAGTGAAAGTGTTCATGTGAGGCATTCAGCCTGATAGTCAGAATTCCTCAGCAAGTGGATTCACATATCCAAACACAAAAGAGCATTGAACTTTTTAACATTGCTGATTCATGCTTTCTCCATACACTCATCCAAATGAAAATGTTTGCTGCGATGTCATAGATTAACCATTTGGGCTCCCCAAAGAACCTTTCAGTGAACAGTTCTTAAAAGGACTATTTTTTTGTGTGTGAATAACATTCTAATACTCTAGTGCTGCATGATAATGGTTAAACGGTTGATATTAAGTAAACAAATATAATCACGATTCTAGTCGTTCACTTTTTGTTGTATTTCATCAGAATTATTTTTGGACTTTCACGTAAGTGCAAAGCAAGAGAACATCAACTTGCATGGTTTGCTTGCAGTTTTAGTTGCATCAAACAGCCATGTGAAAGAAAACTGACTTGCTGTGTTACACTTTTATTTAATCAGAATATCTCAGTATAAATCACTAAACTCCAACTAACATGTTTGCCGGGGTTTTCAGATCATTAGCGTTTTTTCCCCCATTATGTGGACCGCACGTGTGCATGGTCGCCAGGTTGAGAAGATTATATAAACCCTGGGCAGAAAATTTATTGATTTATGAAAAAGCTCTGATTGGGGGATTTGAACTCCTGAAATCTGGCAACCGCAACCATGAAACCTTGCGCAAGAGAAGCAGAAATCACGATTAAAATGCAATTCATTGTGCAGCCTTAAATTAAAGAACCTTTTGTATAGTGGAAAGAGTCTATGGATGTTAAATGTTCTTCATCAAACCATAGCTGGCAATAAAGATCCTTTATTTTTACACCTATGGGCTAGAAATGTACCAATACTGTCCCATACCATTCAGATTTACATTCAAATTCGAATCAGATCAACAGATTTAAATGTTGTGGAATGTTGTGTGTGCCAGTCTTGGGAGCTTTGCACATGTTTTCTGTACAAGGAGGGAGCAGGCCTCTCTTTCTTAGCCAAGATTATATGACCATAGGGAAGCGTGAAACACAACACAGCCTCTTTCTCTCTCTCTCTCTCTCTCTAATAAAGCGTTTGGGGCATCCCACTGGCTTTCTTTCAGCCTATTGATTTTTCCATTATTTATGTGTTTTATTTATTTTCTAAACTGGCTCCCAGAGGAGTTTTTATAGCACTGGGGTTTAAATCACATTTTCAAGACTCACAAAAGATCAGCGATACACATCCTACACCATTAATATCAATCTCTGATAAAAAGTCATGCAGTGGCCCCAGAATACCCCCACTCCAACTGAACTGTGAGTTTTTACACTTGTAAAAAAAAAAAATCTTTGCATTTTTACATTGTTGTGCAATTTCAAGACTGTTGGTAGATTAAATAAAATTATTAATTTTAAAATTAGAATTATACTGAAAGTTTGTTTCTGTTATGCTCACCAAGGCTGCATTTAATTGAGAAAGTGAAATAGTAAAAACGGTAATGTTGTGAAATAGTGTCACATGATCCTTCAAAAATCATTGAGTTGCAGCTCAAGAAACATTTCTTATTATTATCAATGTTGAAAACCATTGTGCTGCTTAATATTTATGAGGAAAACATGATTTGTTTCAGGATTTTTTGTTTTGATGTATGAAAAGTTTAAAAGAACAGCATTTATTTGAAATATATATATTTTATAACAATATAAATGTCTTTACTGTCAATTTTGATTACTGTAATACATCCTAACTGGAAATATTAACTTGTTTAAAATAGTCAAACTTAAAACTTTTGAAAAGTATATTGATTTCTTTAATATGTATTATTATATTTTTATATTATATATTTTAGATATTTATTTTTATGTATATTTCATATACCGTAATATCATTTTTAATGAGGAATCAGTGTATTAAATGATTAATTATTACCCAGTCTGTGTGTTTTTGGTATAGGTGCTGTAAGACTGTTCGAGTTACATGTTTCAAATGTTGTGTCTTTTAGAGCTCAAGAGAGATTTTTCTGGATCTGTTCCATAATTAGAAAAGTAAAGATAATAGATCTCACGAGGGAGCTCAGGTGTCAGGTGTTGAATGCATATTCACTCACACACACACACACACACACACACACACACACAATATTGTGACAGTGGTGAGCAAACATGCCTGTACAAACACAAATGTGACACCCAAACGTGCACGCACGCACACACACCTGTGATGAGACTCATCAATCACTCGGGACACAAACAGGTTCAGTGACATGTTTGACTTTGGCAGATGGCTTTGCATAATAAAACTCTCTTTCCGTCAAGTTTTCACCCCTCCTGCTCTCCACCTCCAATTTGTTCCTGTTTGTTCCTCTTCACACTTCAACAAGCTGTGAATTAAAAGCTTCGGCTGATAAATATGCTTTTGTTACTGCGTCAGTGTTTGATGTGTTTGCACACTTACAGACAGTCGCACGTTTCTGTTTGTACTTGCAGATACTGTCAGTATGCTTTGCTATGTATTAGGTGTGTGTGAGAGAGGAAGCGCCTGTAAAAGTGACCGTTTTCCACAGCTCTCAGTGAGTATATAGTCTGTGGGTTCCTCCAGTCCGTCTGCTGTATTCATACCCAGCGCTGCTGAATCACGGCTCCGCTGATGATATATCCATCTGGCCCTCATCTGCTTCCTGTCACTGTGCCTCATTCGCTTTTCATCTTTCGCTGAGTGTCTCTGGAGTGGTCTGAATGTCGTCTCTTTAGGGTTGAGAAATATCCTTTTTCCACTGTGCTTTAATAATTCTTCTTTTATTTCAGTACTGTACAGAAGCCGTCTTCCCTCGCACTGAAACACACTGTAGACAGAACTGCAAAATCAAGACTGTGCTTCTGTTTTTCCAATACAGCTTCTCTTTCCATCGGCAATATCTGAATTTCAGCGTTCATTTTATTGGATTTAATGGTTTCATTTCACAATAACTATTTTGACTTTTACAATGACCATCTATCCTCTTTATCATTCATTCAACCTCGCTGTATCTCACTCTTTCACTTTCTGTTTTAATATTTATAATTTGATCTAATGCCAAAAAATTAAGTGTCTGAAGTGTCTTCATTCATTCATTCAAAGCAAGCTTCTGTTTTTTATTGTCTTTTTAAAAAGTGTGCCTTTCCTGTATTTCCTTTAAAAGACAGTCGGTTTTATATTAACTTAATGCAAAGATATGTATACATTAAGTGTGGCAGAAATGTCCAATCGCTTACTCTTTTAACATTTATTGCTATTCATTATTAATATTGTATTTTTTATTTTTAATATTAGATTTTGTTTTAACAAACTTGTTGTTTTTTAAAAGCCACTAGGTCTCATTAATTTAATGCACATGCATTTATACAGTGTGGCTGAAGTGTAATAATGCTAATATTTATTAGTAATATTTTGTTTGTATTATTTTAAATGTATTGATTTTTTTTAATGATTCAAACAAACATGTTTTTGAGATTTTATTATTTTCTTTGTACATTTCATGTAATGCTTCCTAAATGTTTTTTTTTTTTAATAAGGTGACCGACATCACCTTATACAATCTTGTGCTTTCATACAACTGATAGATAAGGTCCACTATTTAATTAGCATATTTAATTTAGATTTAAATGGAGAAAAACACATTTGAATCAAGGTAGACTGAAAATGAATGTGATTTAAATGAATCCAATCGAACTGAATCAGATTTCCATTTCTTTCTCCTCGCATTAGTATTCATCCGGTACCGTCTGACCTATTAGAGCCATTTGTCAAATTGCAAGCAAAGCGCCCCCGTCCAATCAGGCTTCATTTAAATGCATTTTGACATCTGTTTTCCTAGATATCACACTGGTGGCCAGGAGCCTGACAGTGAAGAGCACCGCAGAATACTAATATTCCCACGGGTAACCCGTCACAAACAAGCAGCTAGCCCTATCTCTCAGTGATAATGTACCTGCCAGTTACACCCGGTGATATCGACACGGACAGCAGAGTGTGTTGTTGTTTGTCTGTCATCTCCAAATCTACAAAACCACACACTCTACCGTTATGGCTTGGTTTTTGGTGCAAGAAACCTTGACTAGCATTACAAATGCACTTCAGGGATGAAGTGTAATACTAATGTGCTTAAACTGATATCGGTACAGCTGGTCAGCAGTCAGACCACACATGTGCCGTCATTCACTGGACCGACTCGTCCTCGTGAAAAAGCCTTCTGGCCTTTGGTCAAAAACCTGCTTTCCATCCTTCTGTCTTTCCATATCAGTCATCCCCTCTCTCTTGTCAACCATTACAGGCTTATCAATATAAATCTGACCATCTGTGTTGCTCAGGCGCCCCGTCTCTGCCAGAAGTGTTAAACGTATGCATAAATCAGCTGTGCTTCGTTTCTGTTCCTCGAAACATTCCTCCTAAGCACGGAGACGCTGAATTTATCACGTTGGTAATAAAAGACAGGTGGCTGATTTAGTTTTTGGAAAAAATGCACAAAGACACACACACTCCCCAGCGTCGGGTCACATTGCACCAATCTGTTCTTTGTTTTGAAATCATGAGATGCGGGAGTTTTGGCAATGTGCATGATGCCCATGCAGTGCTGCTTCATTGAGTTCGTTATGTACATTTTTCTCAAATCTTTTGAAAGTGTTTCCAAGTCAAGCCAATGAGGGCTTTGTTTTCATAGTCAGCCTTTTTTACTGTATTAGATTACGCTTGGTTTATCCAAAGAGTTGTTTCCAATAAAGAGTTTTGGATTGAGCTCAGGGGTTGTTAAACTGACCTGATGTTCAGTATGAGTGTGGAAAAAGAGTGCAGATTATGGAAATGTATAAGCAGCAGTATTACTCATACTTGGTATTTTTCACTCAGAATGTCAGCATTTAATTTGTGTGTTATGAAAATGAATAATTTGTTAATTGAAACTGATTTGGTGGCCGTTTTTTTTAAAGTGCTTGGTTGTTTAGCGTCTAACAAACAATAACTGCATTCAGATCAAAACTTGACTTGGCAACCCCCTAACAGTCACTTTAAAACTTTACCAACTGCATACACACATATTGAAGCGTGCATGATGCTCGCAGTGTTTTCAGCCTCTGCCGCCCGCCTCAATATATACATCAACACATGAACATCTCTAGAAATGATCTGAGAGGCACTTCATGAACATTTTACTATTTCTTTTGAGTAAATCTATCATATCATATACAAACAGAAGCTTGAAGGTCTTCACAGCAACCCTTCAAAATAAAAGTTTGGTTTAACTTGAAGAAACCTTAACAATATTAATAGAAATGTTAGTATTAGTAGCAATATAAATATTACTATAGTACTACTACTAATATAATTATCATTAAAACATTATTTTTAAAATGTATTTACCAGAATTTATTTAGCAGAAAGATATAAATACACAACACCGTATTTCTCAAATAAAAAAATAAAATTAGTATTTTTGTAATAAAATCAATTAATTTGAGATGCTTTTGATTATTAATATTTAATAAACTATTAAAATGGAATCCAGAAAATTAATGGAAAACAGAATTTGGTAAAAAAAAAAGAAATGGAAAAAACAATACATATTCCATAGGGCCATAGAAATTTTTTTTGTTAAACTTTTAATAGATTGCTGTTTAATATTGGAAGTATCATGATTTCAATTAATTAGACATTTTTTTTGATGAATACAATTTTATTTAACCACTAAAACAGAATCTTTACAAATTTAAACAGGAAAAAAAAGGAATTTGGGAAAAAATGTAACCGATTTAATAGAGCCCCACCTAAAAACACAGCACCATCCAGAATTCCTTAACAACACCACCTTAGAAGCTACCTGGCAACACCCTAGCAACCACTCTGAACACTTTAGAAAATCCCTGGCAACACCCCAGTAACCATAGAGCATTTGTTGTATCAATTCTCTCTCATACCGCATCAAGTCAGCTACTCTCATTCAACATGAATGACTTCCGGTCACTTTGTCACTGCGAATCGCCGTCTGGGTGAACAAGCTTTCTTGCCTGTAGCATGACCTTCATATGGGTCGGATCTCTGTTTTTCCTCTCTCGCTGTCTCTGTCTCTCTCAAGATTTGGGGATTTTGTCATCCCACTGTTCAGCAGTGCCATCGATTTCCTCTCTTTTAGCTCCGCTGCGCCTGATTGGGTGAAGAGGAAGATTTCTGCCACCTCTCTCTCTTTGTGCTCTCTCTGTCTTTTTCTTCTCTCTCTCTCTGACCACAGACTCTTCATTTATTTATCATCTCTCTCTCTGTCTTTCACACACACTCTCTCACTCTTATACCTCAGACATCCAGACGTGCAGACATCAGTATTAAAACAGCTTGACACATGCCAGTGCTTGTGGTTGAACATGTTGCCACAAGTCATCCATTTTCTTTTACAGAAGACGAAAGCGCTAAGAGATTTATGTTTTCCTTTTTTTTCCAATGATCATGGCATTATGGTTGCTCCAAAGGAGGTTTTTCATTAAATATCAAAAGTTTTATTCTCCAAAACCGTGTGTAATCGGTCATTTTATGACAGACTTTGTATCCAGTCTTGAGTCTTATTAGTTGCAAATATTCTGTTATTATTTATTTTTCTTAATGCGATTCCAAGCTGTATGGGTTTGTTTTTGGATGAAAGATGATATTTTTTGACAGCCTGGATCTCCATTACATTCATTATGTAGAAAAGAGCAGCTAGTATATTCTTCAAATGACAAAAAAATTCACAGAATGACATTAGGGCGAATAAATGACAATCGAATTGTATTTTAAATTTTTTTCATTATTTATTCCTGTTTTTTCTGATCTAGCCTATATTCTAACTTTACATCTTTTAATTTCAGATCCCATTCTCGCTGGTGCAGTTTCCACTCTGGGAGTACCTAAAGGTATGAATCCAATTTTTTTCTCTCACTTGCTCTCATTTCGATCTAATTTGGCCTCATAATTTCTCTCTAATACAGGAATAATGGCTTTGTAATGGTCTGACACATTTACACCTCAATCTCCACACACTTTGCCTCGATATCTGTTAATAACTCTCTTTTTAGGTGCTCTCAAAATGACGCTGCATTTTAATGGTCGCCATCACCGGTGGTTATAAGCGGAATCGTAATTTCTCACAAGCCTTGAGTTTTAACCAACTGTCCATTTCCTTCGCCGTTGTCTGGTCTGGGCCACATAAAAGTCGTTTTTCTTCCCCCCCAAAAAAGGCCCAGTTTGTGAGGGTGACATCATGTCTCCAGGGCGAGAGCAGAAAATTCCATTAGCGCTCTTGGCCTAGTGACCGGAGCGAAGCGGAGAAGGAGAGGCATCGGAGGACAATAGCACGTGCAGCTGTGGGCGAGCGTTAACCGCGATTCTCGCGGCGTAATAAGGAGTGTCATTCATGGCCGCCTCTTTGTGACACGTTCAAAGGCATTCTCTAACTCCTTCATTCTCCCATGTTTTCAGCCTCTCTGGCCATCTGTGTGAAACCGTTGGAATGTGAGGGTCTTTGCTAAACTCTCTTTCAAAAGTGCATGGCTTTGAAAAGCAAGAAAGCGTAGATTAGACAATGGTATGAGATGCCAGTGTTGGTTTTAAACGGCTGCTCTCGCTTCATTGGTTATTTTCAAGCACTCCACATTCTTTCAAATGTGTATTCGTTTTTTAAATGACCCTGGAAACTAATTTTTGTGACACAAAAAAAAAAGTATTGTGCTGGTAAGATTAATGCAGCAAGTGGTTTTTATTCTGGGCATAGATTTGGGCATTAAGGAGTGACCCAGTACAATACCAGTGCATTAGGTTTTTATATTCTTGGCTATGAAAGCATAAGAGTGACAAAACATCTAATATCAGTGTATTAAAGGAACAGCTCAACAATTCTTTCCTAACCTGAATGACTTGTGCTCTTCTGTGGAATGTAAACATAAGATATTTTTAGATTAGTTTTTTTTTCCAACATTGTTCTGTAAAACACAGACGAAGAAATGTTGAAGAAAGAAAATCATAACATTTTGCAATGACATGATGGTGAGTAAATGGTGACAGATTTATCGTTTTTGGGTTAACTATTCCTTTAAGTAAAAATTATAAATAAATAAATACATACATCTTGTTTTAAATTGACAGATAAAAGACTTAAATGAATTGAACTTTGATAAATAACATACAACATAAAATACCTAAAAACGTAGTTAAATGTAGCTATAAATAATAAATTGATATTTCAGTTAAAAAATGCAGATCACGGGTTGGACCAAACAACAAGCTTACATTTAACATTTCAAGCACTACAATGAGATATTAAATAGTTTTAAATATGTCCAGTTGTCAACTTGGAAAAAAAGTATTTGTTTTTTTGTTCCTCTGTGCCTTAATTATTATAGCAGCAGTGTAGACTTCTTTATTCTAATATAATTAGAGTGATTATTAAAACTGTATAGCTATCATCATTGGTGTGAGCAGGGCCTTGAATCTACCATAAATAGTGAAATACACAGTATTTTTCTACCTGAGAATTTTGAACCGTTGCACACTTATTTTAAACTGTCATCCTTGCGTCTTCACGTGTGTATATTTTCTGCTTGTCACATTCAGAGATCTTCGAGCAGCTGAATTGTTGTAATAATAGAGTGTAAAGCAGTGGAAGAGATACAGTATCCTACATGCATTATTACTACACATAAAGTCTCTCTAAAAAAAAAAAAATATTAAAAGTTGATGAACAGTACTTTGCGCATGTTTTGTGTTGGGCCACACACCAGCCTGGCAAGCATTTCATGTTGGGAAATCAAACCCCAAGTATCACCAAAACAGTTCTCAAGTCATTCGCACCAAAAAATATCTTAAGCCCCGGCATCTGAGCAGCAGGCCGCAGTAAACCATCTGTTCTCTCCAGCGTATCCCACAATTCCCAAAGTTTATCTACCAACAATCCCCTAAACTCAGCGATGCTCTGTTACAAAACCACTGAGCAGCTGTGTCATTACATCAGCCGGCCATTCATTTCCCACCGTGCCCACTCAACTCAACGTGTGTGTCAGGGGATCAAACTTATTCCCATGATTAAGTGCAAGTGTGTCACGAGTGAGTCTTAGTTTGGTTTGAGTAACTGAAGCTGAAGCGTACATTTGGAGTAATGCCTGGTCAGGGTGGTGTGTTCCGGAAAAGACTATAGTAAATAAATCTTATACTGAGTGTAGTATGGTTAGAAAAGGTCCATTTGTCCACATATATGTTTTTAAATTGATCTCAGGTATGCCCTGGGTTAAATAAAAGAGTTAGATGCATCAGACTTTTATTATACTTATTCTCAAATGAAAGAAAAGTTCAAGCTACATGGACTCAGCAGCTATGGGTTTAACATACCAGTTGGAATAATCACGCAAATCCAGGCCCTTTCTTTACCCCTAAACCACCTAATTTCCCATTTAGGCCCAAAATATTTCACAACAACCTGCAACTCTGTCCTCATCCACTGCTTGCTTCTGCTCGAAGCGTGTTTAACCTCTAGAAATCCTCTCACACTGTGCCTTTACTCGCATATCATCAGTGGCTGCCAGAATCATATTAAACTCACTGTTCCTGTCACACAAGGCTGCCAGTGGCCTGGCTCGCTGCTTCTCACAGTCCTTTATTAAACCTTACTACCCACCCTGACCATGTCAGTTTATCAAGCTCCCCATCTTTCCACGTGAAAGGAGCCCACCTGCTCCATTCTCGACCTTTCAATGGTAAAACAAACTAACACACACACACACACACACACAAAGACGAAATTCATTATCTGAACAACAGACATTTTCAGACTCATTTTGGTTCATTTTGATTTGAATGTGAGTAAACGTATTGTTGTTCACAACAAAGACAGATTTGACATCAAAATTTCACCCTATCAATTTTTTTAAACACATGTAGTTTTTCTTATTTTGAACATTTCATTCATGCATATGTTTTTATTATTAGTTTTAGTTCGTTTTAATTAATTATTATTAATTGCATTTATTATTCATTATTATTTAAGTATTGCAATTTAAATGATTTAAATGTTTTCATTTGTTTATTTTTATAATTTTTTATTTAATTTTTTAATGAAATTAATTCCTGTGATGGCAATGCTGAATTTTCAGCAGCCATTACTTCAGTCTTCAGAGTCACAAGAAAAATGTACACTTTAAAATGTATTTAAAAAGTTCATTTAAATTAATTAATTAATACAATTAGTAAAATATTGCTATTTTTACTGTATTCTTAATCAAATAAATGCAGCCTTGTTGAGCATGAGACATGTTTCAACCAGATTAAAACATTAATATATAAATTTTTTGTATATATTATTCTTTTTGGCCCACTAAATAGTTCCTTTTATTTAAGAAAAACTGTCTAAAATGAATTAACATTACATGACAAAATATTTACTAAAATTAAAGTATGTATTTTTCAAATATACATTTTTGAATCAGTTTATATAGAACATCATCAAGCTGTTTCACTTTCATGACAGTACTTGACATAAAGAGTAAACAGACTGTATATAAGACAGTTTATGCTATAAAGTTTATTATAGTGCCCATACGGGACTGCAACTTTGAGAATGCAACACATACTTGCAATGCATTATAAGGGAATTCTGACATATTAGGCCTGCAACATCATTATGAGTCATTTCATGTAATTTTAATAATAAAATATAATTGCAGCTGAATGTAACACCTGTCTCGTGTTACATGTAGTTCATGTCAGGTACATGTAGAGCTGTGGTCAGTCAGTTTGTTTTCAACGAGTGTGATGGGATAAATGGACGTTCTCCAGCACAAGCTCTTTGAACTCGAAAACAAAGACTCTTCCTTAATCTGACAGCTAATGAAACACATATGATGTACTGATGAAGAGAGCGTTTGTGTGTGTGTTCTTGTGCACAGAGCTGGAGGGGATCATTCATAATTACTTCATGCTGTGCTTCAATTGTTTTCCTTTCTTAGCCATCAGATGCTCCTGGTCTAAGGCCGTAGGAAAACTTCACCAATTATCTGCAGCCTGGCTGCATAATGACTCCCACCAAACACAACACAAAACCAACAAACATTTGAAGTCACTGAAACTACAACAGTCCTCACACACTCACATTTCTCTTGAATTTACCACATTCTTCCCCTCATACTTCACCTCTTTAACTACTCTGAGATCAAACAACAATTAGCCATTCTGAAATGAGTACAAATTGTGTAGTTGACCGAGATCCTGTCAGACCTGTCTTTACCTGAGGCAACTGATCACACCTGTAGCTGCACACAGATGACTCATCTACACAAAAGCTGTTCCAAAACCTAGTTATTTGTCTGTTTATTGCCAAACATAAGCCAAAACATTTTATCCAAGATGGCAGATACACTACTGTTCAAAAGTTTAGGGTCAGGCTATTTTATATCAAGTTATTTTATATAAAAATGATAGTAAAGACATTTATAATTTTACAAAAGATTTCTATTTTAGACACATGTTCTTTCCATTTAAAGAATCCATAAAAAACACTGATAACAATATTATTTTTTTCAGCATATCAGAATCAGCATAATCATTTCTGAAGAATCATGTGACAAGAAAAGAAACCATAGAAAATAGTTTGCAATATTTCACAATGTTACGGTTTTTACTGTATTTTTGATCAAATATATAAACACATTCTTGGTGACCATAAAATACTTCTTTCAAACATATTAAATAATGTGTATTTACTCCAAACTTTTAAACGGTAGCGTGGTAAGAAATGTTGATTATACATGTGCTATAGAAATACTGATATTATTTTAAATAAAATGTAACAAAAATATTTCACCTGTTTTGTGTGCTGTGTACTTTTATGCTTAACAGGCTTTTTTGTTAGCTTAGCAACATGCTAACATCAAACTTAGTTGTTTATATTGAGTGCTCCTCATGTGGAATCCAAAGTTGTGTCTTTTTAGCTGCGCTTGAGGGATTTGCTGTTATTTTATTTCAGTTAGGATGCTTCTTTAGTAGATAGAACAGCAGATGAAAAAGCAGTTCACTAGGTTTTGGAACAGATCTAATGTCTTAGCCAGCACTAGTGTTTCCCCCAGAAACGTTGTGCTCATCATAATCTTCCATCTGTGACTCTCATCAAAGCACAATACCGTTTTCCCCTCGTTTCTTGGAAAACCCTGATCCAGCCTGAAAGACAGTGTGTTTTCCAGGGATTGATTGAGTTAGCATGTGTGTACAATAGTGCTGAGCTGTGGAAGTCAAGTCACATTTATTTATATAGCGCTTTATAAAATGCAGATAGTTTCAAAGCAGCTTCACATTAATAACGCTGGAAAATAAGTGTTATATATGATTTTATAAAAGACATAAATTATGAAACAAATTACATTTAAGCTGTAAAGCAGCTCTACATAGAGCTGAAAAAAAATCTAAAACCAGCTTAAGATGGTTAAGCTGAAAGCAACTGGTTTTAGCCTGGCTAAGCTTGTCAAGCTGGTTTTAGTTTAGCTGGCTAAGCTTGTCAAGCTGGGTTTAGCCTGGCTAAGCTTGTCAAGCTGGGTTTAGCTTTGGTCAGTTGGTCTCCCAGCCTAACCAGCTAAAGAAGTGGTCAAAACTCCTCTAAAACTAGCCTCGAACCAGCTGTGACCAGGCTGGAAGACCAGTTAAACCAGCTTAGATCGGTTTCAGCTTTTTTTTTACAGAAGGCAATGGTGTCATTCAACTCAAGTCACTTTAATGTTGATTAAGGTTAATAACAGAGTCATTGTCATTATCCAACTTAATTCTCTTATCATCCGATAGTGTTAACAATTCGTCCGTGCATATGTTTTTACCTCGTAATTTTGAATCGAAATAACATAACTCAATCTTCTCTATGGTAATGAGTGCCGGACGTCCCATCAAAGCTCAGTGTCGTTGGAAAAACCTCTTGGAAAACCCTGAACCAGCATGAAAGACCATGTGTTTTCCAGGGACTGATAGAGTTAGCATGTGTGTACAACACTGCAGCGCTGAGCTGTGGAAGTTAGGGATGTTCAAGATTCCTTGCTTTCAGGTTTTGTCACTGTTCATTGAGGGGAAAATGAGACTCTGATATCATTCTGGAGATGTGGGAATTAGGATAGCTGTTCTGTAGTGTTTCCATACATGTAAACCCAAGGGCTTTGGGTTCTTTTTTTAATGACTGATAAATCTAATAATCCTAAATGTTCTCTCTCTTTTGGTGTAGGCTGTGTGGTGGAGGAGGCAGGGGGACGGCTGGACTCTTGGCAGGCAGCAGTGAGCGGAGCTCTTGCAGGTGTGTTGGATTAGCCTCGGCGCAGAGGTCTGGGAAAGAGAATGAGAAATAGGGAGTTGGGATGGGGTCCAACGCCAGGAATATCCAAACTTTACCCAGACGCATTCCTATTTAATTCCACACGGGTCAAGATGGTCACATCAGGTTGTTCGCCAGCTGGTGTGCAACAGAGAGGGACAGAAACAACCAATTAGAGGCGGAGAGTCAGTAGAAGAAGTGTATGACATTGACCTTTTGTTGCCCCTTCATCAGATTTTCGGTTAACTTTCGTAGCTGTTGTCAGCAGTCATTGAGTATACAAACTAGATCCAGTGTCCAGCTTTATCCTGAGGGAGCTCAAGTCTGGCCCAGGGGCCTTTGCAGCTGTCTAACTCCCCAGACGCCAATTTTGGAAAACATCTCGGCCCAGAGTGATCACTCATCAGGTACTGGGACACATTAATGGGACGAGGATGCTTCACCCAGAGGGGAAAGAACATGGCTGCCGGCCACGTCACCTGGAGAGTGTTCTCGAGTTGTCTGTGCACATGTGCTGCTTTAGCACAGATGCATTGCTTTAGGTGGATTGCGGTTGTTAGCATCATTGTGAAATCGCACACAAACAAATGTGAATTGTGATGCATTGTATGGTCACGGTTGCTACAGCTGCAAGCCTCAAGGGTACAAATACATTTGTTTTTTTTTTTGCCAATCACTCTCTATCTCCAATATTGTGTCCTTCGTGATCTGGGTTTAGTACAAATATAAAAGGATAAATGTTAAAATACACTACTTTGAAAGTATAGCATGAAGGGTAAACAGTATGTGGGTTAGCATTAAAGTAATGCAATTGCTTACTTTTTCTGTACACAGATATATCCTATTATAAATCATAAAGCTAGAAGCACACGAAAACATTTACATCTATTTATTTAGCAGATGCTTTTGAATTGAATTTGTTCGGGGGGAAATGGTGTAGAATAGGCACTAAAGAAAGAAATTAATGTTTTTTGTTTTTGGTAACACTTTACTTAAAGCCTTTATTTATAATGCATTATAGAAGTAGTTGTAATGCATTAATAATGCCTTAATAAATAATCATTATAATTGTGACCACAGTTAAAACATTATAATACTTATCAGTTCATTGTTACACTACATTTTACATTTGGTATGAATTATTTACGACAAGATAAAGTATCTCAATGCACATTATGAATAATTATAATGCATTATACCCTTTAATAACCCTTTATAATTATAAAATAAGGGCCTTAAGTAAAGTGTTACTATATTTTTGTATTTACTTAATGATTTATATATCATATTTATTTAATTATATATAGTGCATTAACAGGAGTCAATCAGGTGCACAAAAGAAAAGCTGTTTGGGTAGGATTAAGAAGATCATTCAGCCAGCGAGGAACAAATAGAATACCAGCATGAAGCCGTTTATGCAAAGAGAAATCCGTTAGGAGTTATGATGGTAACACACAACCAGTGGTTATGCTAAGAACATTAGTCCAACTGTTTTCGTATATGATTTAGACAACTTCACCATTTAAATATCACACTTTTTGTAAGGAAGAATTGACTTAAGTTGAAAATGTATTTCTGTATATGTGATTCTTTGCTTGTTTTTCCAACCCAAAATTATATATATATAATTTTTTTTACAAGTCAAAATTCTGTTCTGTGGTAATCGACAACCTGCACCTAGAACATTTCTCTGAAGACATGGGCAGCTTTTAATTGTTGGTTAATCAAGTGAAATCAGGCAATATGGGAGAGCTTGTTTATTCCAGCATTGGGGAGAGCGTGTTTAAAGCTCGATGCTGTTGTTTGTCCTACCGCTATTAGAGAGGAGAGATAACCTCTTTCTGTTCTCATTCATGCCAAAACAAGTTTATGAATGTGCATGAGTGTTTACGAGTGCTTGACATTGCCAGGCTCCATCCATCCGTGTTTGCTCTTGCTCTTTTTCTCCTGAGCGTTTCCATCGGGTGATCAGGGCTGATGTCATGCCACATATTTACATTTATGCTCGGTGGTAATTATAATATGATTATCACTGTAATTAGCACTTGTTTGTGTGCTGATACATATGCGCAATCTCTCTCCAGGTGGACTAGCAGCGTTCGTCACGACTCCGCTAGATGTTGCGAAGACTTGGATAATGTTGGCGAAGGTGAGACTTTGAAACTGTTGTTTAAATCTGTCTCCTGATGCCTCCCAGATGGAGTGCAAGGTGAACAAACAAAAGGCCCTAATGTAGACAAAATCAACAGAAGAGAGAGAGAGTGAAGAAAAAGCGTCAGTAGACACGCAGCTTGATCCAATCGCAGGGTCATCCAGGGACGCAATTGACGCACAAATGCAGTCCTCTTACTGTCTGCTGTTTAATCGAGACTCAAAACAGACAGAGCTGTGCATGTTAGATGTCACAAGACGTTTGTATATTTAAGAGTAATTTCCAGTTGTCTTTGGACTGGAACAGAACTGCACTTTAGAGCTGCAGACTTGGTATCTGGTGCAGATGCTCAATTCTAAAACCTAAGCAGCATTTTAAGCTTGACACAGGCTGTCCAAAAGCTATAAGCCACTTCAAATTCTGTCTAATTTTGGTGGAATTCTAAGGCAGCATCACGTTACAGGGAAGGCAGTCCGAGGCAAATTCTTGCATTGTATGTCAATAGAGGAGAGGCTTTATTATGCTGAATAAACTGTTTTTTTGGGGAAACAGATTATGATTTACGGTAGCCTATTGGCTAATCTCCAATATTTATTAAAACTATTATTGAGTTTAAACAAAAAAAAAAAAACCTTATAGAAGTCACAGATAATTTTGCAATAGGTAGGATTCAGTTTACGACATTCATTGTCAAGGCTGTACTGATACAAGTTGACTGTTACACTTTCTCCAAAAGTAAAGTCTTCCAATAATAAGCCCAACTCTGTAGAAACCAGTTGTGAACTGCTAATTGCTGCTTATTTCGAGTGTTTCCTGCTATATCAGGTTCCATAACAGTTAGGATGCTGTCTTAGAAGTCAGATGCCTATGACAGTGTGGTGGTTTTGAACAGAGCTATAGCGATGGACCAAACTGTAGAGCATTGTAATCTTTAATTTAGGAAAATATTAAAACAAGATTTTTTTAAATTGAAAGATAACATGCATTGTGAAGATAATAGTATTTGCAATTGATGCAATCTGTATTGTATAAAGCGTTATTAGAATAAAGGTGACTTCAAGGAAATCACACTCAGACCATGATAATGATATCACAACTCAGATCACCTTAACATATTATTCTGGAACTTGGCTCATCCTTAAAAGCTTGGTATAACTGAAAATGAAAGTTCTGTCATCATTTACTCACCCTCAAGTCGTTCCAAACCTGTAAGACTTTCTGTGGATCATAAAAGATAGAAGAACTAAACAACACTGGACCCCAGTGTAAGAACAAAGAACCCTGGGACATTTCTCACACTCTAAAAAATACTGGGTTAAACACAACCCAATGATGGGTAAATATTGGACAGAACACATGCTGGGTTGTTTTCAACCAACTGTTGGGTTAAATGTTTAACCCAACCTTCTGGGTAAACCCAACCGCTGGGTCTAAACAACCCAATCGCTGGGTTCGTCATATTTTACCCAGCGCTGGGTTGTATTTAACCAAGTATTTTTTAGAGTGCCGAATAACTTATTTTGTGTTCTGCAGAAGAATGTAAGAGATTTGAAATTATTTGAGGGTGAATAACTACGTTTTCATTTTTGGGTGAACTGTTTCTTTAAATTCATTCATATTTGCCTATAGAAACTTTTAGTAATATTTACACATAGAATCTTAAAAGCACAGTATCACAAACAGCTTCATTCTAATGGCCAAAGAGTGGATGGAAATGTCAAGAAAGAACAGTATAAATCAGAATCCGAAAGAACTTTATTGCCAAGTGTGTTTCCTCACACAAGAAATTAATCTAGGTGTCAGGAGCTTCCAGTACAGAAAGTACAGACATAGTGCAGACACCAGGCCTATTAATGAAGAGAATAGACAATAAGTTATATATAACAATATAGTGATAAAATATAGAGAAAAATAACATGTCATCAGACAGATCAATAGACAAATGTAGTTGACTTTGCATTTGAACAAAGCGTTGGCCCGTTTAAGAAGTAGAAGTGTGAGTGGGAGGGGTCATTTTTACACCTGTCTCTTCATGCCTTTGGCTGATAGAGTGATGTGTTTTACTGGATGTATCATGCTTCAGGTCATCACTTCAGGTTGCCTTGTGTTTTTTTCCCTTCGTTTGACCAATCAAAGAAATAGAGACCTCTTGTTCAGGCAGGTCTGCTGTGCTTTGTGTGTTTTGGCTGACAGACACTCTCCAGGCTGTTATCCAAGCCCTGTGGGGAACTGCAGTGCACTGGGCTGCTCAGTGTACAGTCAACTCATCAACTGAAACTCTGAAAAATGAAAAACCAACCCAGTCTAAATATAGAGCCATCAAAATTAGCCTCAGAATTTGGTGTTTGCCCATGAAAAACAGCTGTTACGTTAACTCTCCTTCAAAGTTCCCTGATATAAATGGCTGATTTGAAGATGGCGCTGTGGGTTTGTTGGAGAGCTACTATAAATCTAGATAGATTAGAAAGGGGAGCTTTTGAACAGGTGGACACGGGTAGAGTATGCCAGGGACAGAACAGAATCGAAAGAAGACAAAACACTGTGTGTTTACATGTTTGACAGGAAGCTTAAAGACAGATCATCGGTCATTATTACTGTGTTTTGTCTCTGTTTGTCAGGCTGGGACGAGCACAGCCAGTGGAAACATCCCAGAGGTTTTGTATGAGGTGTGGAGGAGCCGAGGAATATCTGGGTGAGAGTAAAAAACGTTATTATCAGCACTGATATTGTATACCCCAATCAACAGGTTTTTTGCATACATTTTAAACCCAATTTAAAGCCCTTTCAACCATGGTTCTTAAGACATTTTTTAATGAATTATGGAGGATATACACACTACCATTTGGGTTCAGAATATACATATACAAATAAATACTGTTCTTTCTCAGCTTTCTATAGATTAAAGAATCCTGAGGGAGGGGGGGCATAACATGGTTTTCACAAAAAATGTTACTTTAACACCAAGTCAGCACATTATAATTATTTCTGACGCATCTGAAGAAAACTGGAGTAATGACTGCTGAAAATTCAGCTTTGCATTTCTGGAATAAATTCCATTTTAAAATATGTCAATACAAAACAGTTAAAAATACTGTTTTTGCTGCATCTTTGATCAAATAAATGAAGTCAAACTTAAAAAAAAAACATACTGGCCCCAGACTTTTAAACGCTAATGTGTGTGTTTATATAACCACATAAAACATTTGTTTATTTATTTATTTACAAATTTAAGTCATTTTTAAGTCATTTTAATTAGTTTTTTATTATAGATTTTATCAGTAGTTTTTAATATCATGTGATATATATTTAATATATGTGAATACATAATTCGCATTGCTTAATGGAGCTGTAGTTCATTCATATGAATATTTTTTCTTGATTTTCAGTTTTTCAAACATGTTTCCAAGAACTCTTCATTGAATTTTTGTTGTTTTTGTGTATTTGTTGATTTATTTATATGCTTTCTTTTTTTGGAGAAAATTATGAAAAATCACGAAAAAGCTAAGCCCATTGAAAAAGCTGGCAGTCGCTATTGTTCTTTGCAAAGAAACCCATGAGTGATCGTGAATCCCGGTTCTAATAATAAACATTCTTCTCTCCATCTAAAACTTGTCAGATTTTTAGGCAGAACACACATTAAACTCTATGACTTTAAGGAATTCCTAAAATCCCTTCCCAGATTGCAATATTTAAAACTCCCAGAGAAGCCAGGGCTAAAAAAAAAAAACAGAGTAGGCAAAGGGGCTCAGCCATGCTTTCATAAAGGCAACCACTCTGGCGGTTTCACTACTGCATGTCTTGTACAAATTGCCCTGCTTTAAAGCTGTAATTACTGTAATGGCTCCAATTGCAGACTAGTGAAGCCAAAAAGTGCTTCCATGTGTGTCAGAGCTCTTGCGGAGAGCTTCTAACCACACCAACCCAAACATCGCCAATCAAGGCAGCCGTCCGCTTGTGAGTTAACCTTCCTCAAAGTTTTGAAGTGCTGCTTCCCCAACCCAGACTACCCATGCGGCTCCCATGTCCGCAAGCGAGTCGGCTGTGTTAAGTAGTCCAGGATGATGCAGCAGCCTGCTGCGAGAGTAATGCAAGCAATGTTTGCAATGAGCATGTTGCAGTGAAATCAATTGAAGCTTTGGTTAGATATAGTGTAAGTTGCTTCCTTTTGGAGTATTGCAGTTGTGTATGACCTGCCTCTGATCTGAAATCTACTTTAGTAAGCTTTGGGTAAGCATGCAGTATTTATAGAGCCATTAATATCGGTGTTATTGGACCCATCCACCACTGACTGATGGCCGATCATGGCTGCGTAGGATGGCGGTGTCACAATGCGCTCATCTGACTGTGTCATAACTGTTTTGTCTTACAGTATGTTTACATTGTTATAATTCTCTTTCTGCTGATATGGTCAATTATACTTTTGTTTTAGACTGATTCAAGCCGTTGCGCTATGGTTCAAATCCCAGCTTGAAGACCTTTCCCGATCCTGTCCCCTTCTCTCTCTCCCATTCACTTCCTATCTCCACTGGCCTATCATAATAAAGTCAAAAATGCCAACAAAAAAAATATCTTTAAAGAGAACCGACTCATAAGAGCCATTTGTTAGTAAATCAGTTTGATAGTAAATACACTGTTCGTGTTGTAAGTTTGTGGTTCACTGAAAATATCTGATTTATTATTGAGTCATTTTTGAATTATACTGTTCACATCGTGTTGTAATTCCTTAATGACAATGTGGACATTCTACTTGAATCTGTTGCTTTGTCCCAATCTGCCTGCTTATACTAAAACTCTCCTCAACACATAATGATGCTTTTAAAAGTTAATGACCAAACATGTCTTTATAAGTTCACAATGTTGTTGAAGATGAAATATAATGTAGATAACATTGAATAAATATTTTTTTCATCCGGTTAGATATTGATTTATCACTCAAACTCTTTAACCTTTCTACTAAAGTCATGTCTCACACATCCACCATACTTGTAGTTTTTGACACATTTTATTTGTGTTTGTAGTTCTAATGGAGTCCGAATATCCAAATGTCCAGCATAAATAGTAAACCATCTAGGTACCTTTGGGATACTAGTTTCAATATATGACGATTTACACACTTATTCTAATTTCAAATGGATTGTATGCAAATTGGGTTTTTATTTTCAGATTATTCTTGCATTATTAAGTCATTAACAATAGGCAGTTATATGAAAAATTAAACAGAAATATTATGAAGTAACTACAGGTGGTACTAGACAACTTTTTTACAGCTCTTAAGTTGAAATTATGAGTTCTATAATGGCATGATCAGTTTTTACAAGCTAAAATCATCATCTCTTATGATAATTCTGACATCATATCCGGTAATACCTGCATGAATAATCTTTAATCTTTATACACTGGTTGCTTTTGTGTGTTTTTATGCTGTTAATTGTAAAAAAGAAACAGTATTTTTACTAATTTGTAATCATGAAAGTAAAGCACAAGTTTTCTTCAGAAAACATAAAAAGTTTCAGTAGTTGTATGACGTTAATGTTCCGCATATTCGTGGTTTCATTGCAGAAGCACGCATGCAAGGTTTCACATTTCTCTTTTAGTGCATAGTTTGAAATCCCAACCCCACGCAGCACAGACAAGCTGTCAGAATGCGTCCTTGTTAATTCGTTCCAGGATGAGTGTGTTTGCTCACAGGTCCACGCACACAAGCTCACTCTGTCATGGCATCTCTCTGTAAAACACATGATCCCAGCTGAAGCATGCTGAAACGTCGAGTTCTGCGAATCCCTGGAATAGTCAAGAGATCCCTGACATGCTTGGCACCTTGTACAGCTTTGCAGTTGACAAAATTGATGTATTAGTGGTTACACCACTCGTGACCTTATTTCTAATTTTAGATACAACCCACCCCCACTTTTCCGACCACCATTATCCCCCACAGGTGCCACACTGAAGGACTAAGTGCGACACCTGTTTGAGAAAGTTTGAAAATAGGAAGATTGAGAAAAGTTGAGCAAGATGAAACAAACGAATGCGGGAGGACAAGAAAGAAAGCGAAGGGAGACAAAGCGAGAGAGTGTTGGGGGTGTGCTGGGAGCTTGAGGGACGTGTGTGGATGTCATCTGGCCATCAGTCATGCGGAGAGGCCCCAGGGGCCAGTGCTTATACCAAAAGCAGCTGCGTGGAAAAGAGCCTTAGGAGACTACAGTACTTTCATGGCCTGTCGCATCCTCTAACCTCTCCAACATCAACAACCCCTACACTGCACATTCCTGCTCAAACGCTCCGTAATCTGTCAAACAACACACTGTCAGCTGAGAAACACTGAATACTTGTGTTATCGAGCATGGCTAATGTTTTATTTTATGCTGCTCTGTAAATTTCATCTAACAAAGTTACGTCCAAGTTGATGTTGCAACTGTGTCTATCTAGTTTATGTACTTAGAGCTGTCAATAATGATTTAATAATGATTCCGGTTGCGTGCCTACTCAAATACTGATTCTTTTAGTCAGATTCTTTTTCGAGGAAGAAATAGAACTTAACTATATTATGCTAAACAAAATGTAAAAATGTGGTTTAAAATATATTACTTGGAGAACTCATTTTGTGAATCTTAAATACAAGTTGTCAAATGAACAACCGGTCATTAACATCATTAAAGTAACTGTAAGTTGTAAGCAAGTATTTGATCTGCTAAAAATAATCGGCTCTTAAGAGTCATTCATCTGGGAAATGAACTATACTAGTTGTGCTATATGTTTTGTCTCACTAACCATGTTGTAAGAGTCATATGTTCTGGAATTGAACTATACTGGTTGCGCTGTATGTTTTGTTTCACTATCTTGTAACAAGAGTCATTCGTTTGGGAATCTGACTATACTCTTTACGCTGCATGTTTTAATTTTTAACTACAAAAACAGGAAGGGGGCAAAAACCTTTTCATGGCACTGTTTGACTTTGCTATAATAATGTCTTTGAATTATCTTAATCGAGTGCCTTTTTTCAACAAATGTTGATGTGTTTTTAATTGTGAATAATCACCATATTGTTTTTATTATTTACTAGCTTGAAAGACTGTTATTGCTAACTCTTGCTTTTATGTTTTCTCATCATGTCTGAAGGCTGTTCGCCGGCAGCATCCCCAGAGTGACATTCATCAGCATGGGAGGATTCATTTTCCTCGGAGCGTATGAGAAAATGCGCCGTACGCTTTTATAAACACCATCATCACGGAACGCTGTGGGTCAGTTTGTACTGGATTGGTTTCTTCAACCCAAACTCTGACTGTTCGGCCAAAACTGCAAAATAAGGTCAGAGACCAGGAGCAAACAGCAAACTACAGATCAATGGAGGTTGGTCAGAACGCACCCTCTGTCCCAGTTTGAACCGGTGGTCTTGAGGGCCACGGCGAGGACACCTGGTGCCTGGATAAAAAGATCACATAACACAGTGGTTTGCATTCCTGCTCATAAGTGCACAACAGATTGAGTTTAACTGCCTGAATTCCACTTATGTTGCAACACAGATCGAATTCAAACTAGATATCATTTTTGCAAGCTTACATGGATCTATTAAAAAGTAAATTTACAGAAATGAATCGGCTGTTTGTATTAAAACATGACTGCGCTGGTATTTATATACTAAACTCATCAGTAATGAGTTAAAATGCATTACCAATATTATCCCAGTGGATTATCGTTACATGTTGAGTCTAGACTTTGATCCCCAAGCTTGCTCTACCTGCTTCACTATTATTAGCTGAAAAAAGACAGATTAGTCCACAGGTGTGAATGTTTGTCAGCCCTGTCTCGAAGCGTGGGACGCAAGGACAATACAGAGCATTTGACTAGAGCCCTTCCAGCCCTACAGCTCTTAGTCAACAACCACCTTTCACTGGAATGTGTTTTCTGTCCAAACACACAACTCGAATAATACTGATGAATGAGTGAAGAGCAACAGATAACCAGTGATGTCTGTCATTTACTTGTTAAATATATAACATTAAAAAGTACACTGAAATAAGGAACAGGATTGCAAATTTAACCAAACAAAAATGTTCTGCATCTTTACTTCAGTCTTCAGTGACATGATCCTTCAGAAATTATTTTAATATGCCAATTATATCATTTTTGAAAACCGTTGCGTTGATTACTATATACAGTCATGGCCAAAAATATCAGCACCCTTGGTAAATATGATCAAAGAAGGCTGTGAAAATTAATCTGAATAAATCTTTTTGATCTATTATTTAAAAAATTCACAAAAATCGAACCTTTCATTGGATAATAAGAATTTAAAATGGGGGGAAATATCATTATGAAATAAATGTTTTTCTCAAATACATATTGGACACAATTATTGGTCCCCCTAGAAATTCTTATGAGTAAAATATCTCTGAAGTATATTCCCATTCATATTCACAATTTTGAGCACTCCAGGGTGATTATGAACATGAAATTATCCAGCCATGCTTCCTGTTTCACAGAAATATAAATAGGAGGGAAAACAAAGCCCAAATTCCAAATTAATCACCCATTACAATGAGAAAAACAGAATATATTTCTGATGTGCAGAAAAAGATAATTGAGCTTCACAAATTAGTGTAGTGGCTTTTAGAAAAGAGCTAGAGCAGTGAAAATTCCCATTTCCACCATCAGGGCAATAATTAAGAATTTCCAATCAACATGAAAATGTTACAAAACTGCCTGGAAGAGGACGTGTCTATATCGTCCTAATGCATGGTGAGGAGGAGAGTTTGAGTGGCTAAAGACTCTCCAGGAACACAGCTGGAGAATTGCAGAACATAGTTGAGTCTCTGGGTCAGAAAACCCTAAAAAATTGTCAAACAGCACCTACATCACCACATGTTGTTTGGGAGGGTTTCAAGAAAAAATATCCTTGCTGCTCCAAAAAGAAGCTCCAGCATATTCAGTTATCAGACACGACTGGAACTTCAAATGGGACTTGCTTCAATGGCCAGATGAAACAAAAAAATGAGTTTTTAGCAGCAAACACTCAAGATGGGTTTGGTGAACACAGGGATACAAAGTACCCCATGTGTACAATGAAATATACTGCTGTATTTTTTATGTTGTGGGCCTATATTTCTTCTGGAGGTCCTGGACATCTTGTTTAGATATGTGGCATCGTGGATTCTATCAAATACCAACTGATAAAAAAATCAATAATGTGACTGACTCTGTTCGAAATCTTATAATGGGCCATGTTTGGATCTTCCAACCGTACAATAATCCAAACACAAACCTTAAAAACAACACAAAAATGGGTCACTGAGCACAAAACCAAGCTTCTGCTCTGGCCACTCCAGTCCTCTGACCTGAACCCTGTAGAAAATGAGTGAGATGAACTGAAGAGAAGCAGCACCGTCATTGAGCTGGGAATCTGAAGGATCTGGAGAGATTCTGATGAAGGAATGGTCTCTGATCTCTTGTTAGGTGTCTAACCTCATCAGTAAGTAAAGTTTATTTATATAGCACTTTTAAAGCTTCAACGCACAAAGTGCTTACACAATATGAAAACACAATCATAAAATAAACATTTATGAAGAACTATACACAGTCACAAAATGTTATAGGCACATCTATATAAATATGTTTTCAATCGACCTTTAAAACAGACAGACAATCAGATGATCTAATATCTGCTGGCAAACTATTCCATAGATTTGGAGCCCTCACTGCAAATCTCCTTTTGTTAGTTCTTGGAACTGCCAGCATTTCATTAAAAGAGGATCTAAGACATCTCCCTGTTACGTATCAGGCATTAGAGGAGAACATTTAGAGCTGTTAAACTGGCAAATGGGGGGTTCAAAAAATATTGAATAAAAGGGTTCCGCTAATTGTGGCCAATGTGTATTAGAGAAAAACTTTCATTTCATAATATTTCCCCTCCATTTTAAATTCTGATTATCCTATAAAAAGGTTAGATTTTTGTGAATTGTTTAAATAATAGATCAAAAAGATTAACAATCCAGATTAATTTTCACAGCCGCCTTTGATCATATTTACCAAGGGTGCCAATATTTTTGGCCATGACTATATATATATATTGTATATTTTATATATTTCTAAAAAATGTACATTTAATCACTTCTTAACTTAATTTGTCAACTCTCGGATGCATTAAAAAGCATATTTTAATGTGAACCAACCAATAACAGCATAAATGTAATGTATACATATAATATACAATTATTTGATCCCCTGCTGATTTTGTACGTTTGCTCACTGACAAAGAAATGATCAGTCTATAATTTTAATAGTAGGTTTATTTGAACAGTGAGAGAACAACAAAAAAATGCATTTCAAAAAGTTATACATTTATTTGCATTTTAATGAGTCAAATAAGTATTTGACCCCTTCACAAAACATGACTTGATGGCAGAACCCTTGTTGGCAATCACAGAGGTCAGACGTTTCTTGTAGTTGGCCACCAGGTTTGCACACATCTCAGGAGAGATTTTGTCCCACTCCTCTCTGCAGATCCTCTCCAAGTCATTAATGTTTCGAGGCTGACGTTTGACAACTCAAACCTTCAGCTCCCTCCACAGATTTTCTGTGGGATTAAGGTCTGGAGACTGGCTAGGCCACTCCAGGACCGTAATGTGCTTCTTCTTGAGCCACTCCTTTGTTGCCTTGGCCGTGTGTTTTTGGGTCATTGTCATGCTGGAATACCCATCCACGACCCATTTTCAATGCCCTGGCCCTGACGGTACATGGCCCCGTCCATCGTCCCTTTGATGCGGTGCAGTTGTCCTGTCCCTTTAGCAGAAAAACACCCCCAAAGCATAATGTTTCCACCTCCATGTTTGACGGTCATAGGCAGCATTCCTCCTCCTCCAAACACGGCGAGTTGAGTTGATGCCAAAGAGCTGGATTTTGGTCTCATCTGACCACAACACTTTCACCCAGTTCTCCTCTGAATCATTGGGACACTTCAGATGGGCCTGTATATGTGCTTTCTTGAGCAGGGGGACCTTGCGGAGCACTGCAGGATTTCAGTCCTTCATGGTGTAGTGCGTTACCAATTGTTTTCTTGGTGACTATGGTCCCAGCTGCCTTGAGATCATTGACAAGATCCTCCCGTGTAGTTCTGGGCTGACTCCTCACCGTTCTCATGATCATTGAAACTCCACGAGGTGAGATCTTGCATGGAGCCCCAGTCTGAGGGAGATGACAGTTATTTTGTGTTTCTTCCAGTTGTCACCTTCTCACCAAGCTGCTTGGCGATGGTCTTGTAGCCCATTCCAGCCTTGTGTAGGTCTACAATCTTGTCCCTGACATCCTTGGACAGATCTTTGGTCTTGGCCATGGTGGAGAGTTTGGAATCTGATTGATTGATTGCTTCTGTGGACAGATGTCTTTTATACAGGTAACAAACTGAGATTAGGAGCACTCCCTTTAAGAGACTGCTCCTAATCTCAGCTCCTTACCTGTATAAAAGACACCCGGGAGCCAGAAATCCTGCTGATTGATAGGGGATCAAATACTTATTTCACTCTTTTTTTAAATGTGTATTTCTGGATTTTTGTTGTTATTCTCTCTCACTGTTCAAATAAAACTACCATTAAAATTATAGACTGATCATTTCTTTGTCAGTGGGCAAATGTACAAAATCAGCAGGGGATCAAATAATTGTATATTATATGAATAAATTACATTTATGCTGTTATTGGTTGGATCAAATTAAAATACGCTTTTTAATGCATCTGAGAGTTGACTAATTAAGTTAAGTGATTAAATGTACATTTTTAGAACAAAAAATCAGAACAACCTGTTCCCTTGAATGGTTCATTAGCCGAGACATTTCTCTGCAAATATATACATTTATAAGTTATATATCATTAAATAATAACAATTCACATGTTTTGTCCCTTCTGGAGAATTAGTGATTTAGGCAACAGTGATACACTACATTTTACAATATTTCATTGTGATATTAGTTTTTACTCTGATTTAAATCTGAAAAAATGCAGCTTTAGTAAACATAAAATATTGTCTTTCATAAACATAACGGGGTTGAATGGCTGAGCTTGACTAGTGCAGTCGACATTATAATTGTTTTCTTTCTGACAATGCTGTAAAAGAGGAATCACACCCAATATGAGGCCTAAATCTAAATATTACTTTGATAATTAGATTTTTTTTCAAATTTTTTTTTTTTTAAATGGATGAAATTTATGATTATTTTTAAATTCTTTAATGCAACTGAGAAAAAGTAGACCAGTGAATTCAAACTGGCTATAATGTTCAAAATAAAATCAATTTGATATATTTAAAGCTCTTTTTTTTGGTTTATCCAACAACTCAATAAGTCTCACTCCAAAGAACATGGAATTTGTGTTTCGGTGGCTTAGAGATGTGAGGAGGCACTAACTTACCTTATTCAGTCATTTCAACCACTGTGCATCGAAATAACAACACAAACCAGATGGTGTAAAAGAGCAAAATGTGACTTTAATAAACACCTGCCATTTTGACACGTCAACAGTTTTAGCCATGTGGGTGAACAGCTGTGATTAGAGTCGAGTTCAATAAATTAATCTGGTATGAAACCGGGTGAGCCAAACATCTGTAGAGTTATTTGAACTAGTTCAGAGCTGGATTACACAGTTAACCAGCTAACCGCATTATCAAAGTACTGATATGGTCTACAGTTTTTGGGGTTAAACTGGTGTTTGCTGTAATCCAACTTTACAAACATGCCCCTAGTTTAGTAGTACAGATGTTATGCTATTTGGCCTAAAAAAACAACCTTGGCTGTCGACATGAACCAGTTTGGCTCAGGCTAACTAATAAATGTAGCTTAGCATTAGCTGCTTTAGTCTTAGCAAAGACTATGAGAGATTAGCAGACGTGGTGTTCACTTTTCCTGCTTATTCCCTTTAGGTGAAGACATTGTGTGTGTGGTTGAAGTCCAGCACACAGCTTGAGTTTTCTAGAGACGCTCTTTCCCTTTTGTGATTTGGCAGCATTCGGCTTTGCTGTTAGCTAAAACTCACTGTTAGAACCAGTCTCTCTAAATATTATTTTTGGATAATTTGTTATTTCCCCAAAATATGTTCAAAAAGATAGTCAACAAATACATTTAAAAATTCATTTCAAATTCCACAGGTATGTAGGCAAGTGAAGCAGCTTTTGGTGGCGTGTACCTTTGTTAACGGAAGAGCCTCGATAGCATCAGAATCTCAAGATGTAAAAATGTGATTTATCAAAGTGCTTATATGCCGATATTTGTCATTTTTGTACCATACAGACCTGAAAAGTCAATGCAGAGCTCTTCACTCATCCCATATATTCTGACAAAGGAATATTCCAGGTTAAACACCAGTTAGTACAAATACAGTAGCTTTTTTGTTTGTTTTTACAAACTGAAGCACGAATTCAAATTATTTTCATGGTAAATTATGCAAAGCATATTTAGTGAATTTCATATTTTAGTGAATTTCCATAATTTTTTTCAGTCATAATTACTTAAATATAATTTATAGAGATTGCATTTACAAAAAAAAAAAATCTTCAGAAATATGTAATTTTTTTAATTAAATGTAAACAATTTTTTTTTTTAACTACTGTTCAAAAGTTTTTTTTTCAAACAGTTTTTTAAAACCTATTTTCATTTATCGGATCAAGAATACAGAAATGACAGTAATATAGTGAAAGATTACAATGTAACTTTTTTAATATTAAATATATTTGAATTCTTTTTGAAACAGTGCTACATTTTCAGGAGTCTTTGATGAATAGAGAGTTCAAAAGAACAGCATATACTTGAAATTTGATTTTAATTCCTTTGTAACATTATAAATGTCTTTACGGTCACTTTTGATCAATGTAATGAAGCCTTGCTAAATAAAAGTACTGTAAATCATATTAATTCTCATGACTTTTCTAGGCATCAAAAAAAGTAAATCCCCTGATATTTCCAGAACCCTGTTTCTTGATTTTAACCCGGAATATTCCTTTAAAGCGATCTATGATGATTGGGTTGTCTAAACTTCAAGTGCATGACATTTGTGAGTGGGGAAGCATACAGACATCTCCCAACAAAAAAACTGACTCATGGATTATTTGATCTTGTAATAAGGCACTGCTTATAAAACTGGGAAAAGCAGGAGAGATCTGTTAAAAAAAAAAAAAAAAAAAATATCACCACTCTGATCTCACCATGCACCGAATAGAGTTAAACACTCTTTTGTAAAAGTCATAGAATACATAAATTCACGTATTTATATATGAAAACTCTTATGTACAGCTCAAAGCCCAACGTTATAGCACTCTGTCATACATTTTGCATGCGTCAAATGCAAGTCACATTTCTGAAGTGTGAACGGAGCCTCCCTGAGGAGGATTATATCTATATACATCATTAACGCTCGCATGGGACGTCATCATCGCCCCACTCAAGCTTCGCCTTCAAACTCCGGATGCCCCTATTCTGCATTCAGATAGATGGGGGCAGCTTTGTCTGTGCCCCTCAGTGTGAGGTAGCAGTTCTCAGTGCAAAAGAATAAAGAAGAGGTTCGATGAGGCGTTAGTCACTGGCCCGCCTGAAGGATTCGCTCTCGCTTAGGGTGGCGTCAGGCATATATGTGTGTCCGTTGGGTAATAGAGTCTGTTTCAGCTCGGACCCAATGTCACAGTCCCCAGGCAGGAGCTTTACTGGCCTGTGGTAGCTCTCTTCAAATGAGGGAGGCGTGTCTGACCTATTCACCGACAATCCTGAGAGAGATTAGAAAGGAAGTGAGGTCAAACATGTTTTCGCCCTGCGGTGGCAGGAATAGTGATTTATGGTGCATGAGTGAGTCGTCTTGAATTTATGTCTAAAACACAGTCGGATGAATCTGTGCCCGTTCTCACCTTTTCTGTTGCTGTAGTGGTGCGACGAGGGTGATATGGTCACCCTGTCGTGGTTGGTGGGAAAGATGGGAGTTTGGCTGTCTTTCCTGACTCCGTTGGGTGTGCCATTGCAGTGTGGCTCATTGTTGTGGCTGGTGAAAGTCGATGTTTGGTGTGTCTGCTGATACTCCAGGCCTGAAGGGGGCGCTATATCGTGAGGGAGGTAGATACAGTGTTTGGAGTAGCTGGTGCCGTTTTCCAAGCAGTCTGTGCACACGACTGGCCCATCATAGTCTGAAATAAGAGAAACTAGCTTAATTATGATGTTGTGCGAAGATCATTTAAACAGCGGAAACTTCTTAAAGTTGGCATGACGTGATTTTCACCAATTCACAAATGCATTTTATAGATCTTATTGTGAACGATGTCTCTATATGCTCATCAAGGCTGTATTTATTTGATCAAAAATACAGAAAAAACAATACACTTTCAATTTACTTTAAAATATCATTTAATTTCTAAATTAGCATATTAGAATGATTTCTGAAGATCATGTGACACTGAAGACTGGAGTAATGATGCTGAAAATTCAGCTGTGCTTCACGGGAATAAATTATATTTTTAAAGTATGTTAAAATAGAAAACTGTTATTTTCAATTGCAATAATATTTCACAACATTACCATTTTTTGCTGTATTTTTGGCCTCGATGAGCTTAGGAAACTTATTTAAAAATAGTAAAAAATCTTACTGATCCCAAACTTTTGAATGGCAAGGTATTCTTTAAAAACTGCTTTGACCTTGTAATCTATTCTACAGCTTTTCTTACAAAATCTACTCAGAAAAAGTGTGGATACTGTACCGTTGTTTTCTATGCATCCGTTGCGGTTGAGATCCACCATTGGACTCCACTTGTATGCACACGTCCTGTCTCTCTGACAAAGTGCCCTGGGAGGACAGGTAACTGGGGACATCCGGAGGGACAATTGTCTCATCTGTAAAAGGCAAGCGCAAAGGTTATAGATACAAGTCTTCTGTTAAATAAAAAATCTAAACAAATACAAAATCTGTGTGAAAATACGCACCTGTGTTTACACTGCACTCCTCGCTCTTCTTCCTCGTCTGGTAGATAATGCACACCCAAACCAGTGACGTCACTACAATACTGGTCACCACAGCGATGACGATGATTCCCACAGTAACAGTGCTGGGGCTTGAAAAAGGCGCGCATTCCTCAAAGCGCTGGTAAACACTGAGCAGGCAGTGAGCTCGCTCCGTGCCGAGCGTGTTGGACATGACACAGGTGTAGCGTCCAGCGTCCTCTAAGGTGGTGCTACTGATCACCAAGAGCTGATTCCCTGGAGTGAAGTAGTGACGGTCGCTGGGTCTCAGAGGCTCCTCCCCCTTTAGCCAGGTGATGCGAGGACGTGGGCTGCCTAAGGCCTTGCACTGCAACGCAACAGTCTCACCCACTACAACATTTCGATCCTCCAATTCCTGCGCAAGATGAGGGGTCTCTGCAGGAAGATCACAGGGAATAGTTATTGAATTACATATGGAAATGTGTAGAGTTGCCTAAGTAGATAGAGATACCTTAAATGGCTCGACACCTAGGTGATGGCTTTGAATCGTAATTTCAAATCACCCCGAGTATAAGAAGAGCCATTCATATTTTGGAATACATTTTTTAAATCTGTTTAGATTGTATTTTGTCAACCTTTAGGACTAGGTATTATGATAGCCAAAAAAAAAAAAAAATAGTGGTCTGATTCTTGAACTAATTACTCAAGTCTTTTTTTTTTTGTGTGTGAATAACATAACATGATCATTGTAATCTGCTTTCTGATCGTTTGACTCTTACGAACTGGTGGAAAAAACAAACAAACATACAGTTCCAAAAAAGAACATGTATTCAATTCAACTCCTGAACAAATGGCTCCTATAAACTGGTTCTTTCTAGTGAATCAAAAACATATGGCATAACCTGTTGAATTGCTGAATTAATGAATCTTAGGTTCTTTTTTTAGTGAATCAACAATATACAGAATCTTGTCGAGTTTGAATGAATGACTCTTATGAGCCTGTTCGTTTTTAGTGAATCAAAAACATGCAGCGGGACCAGTGCAGTCTTATTTCTGAATAAATGGCTCTTATGAACTGGTTATTTTCTAGTGCCACCAGTATGTAGTCAGTTGTATACAGTCTGACCCTCGCTTCAATACTTTTTAGTGAAAACAAAAAACAAAGCCCACTTTAGGCCGACTATACCACACCATTTCCACATTAAAATAATGAGTATTTGGCTATTTCTGCCACGCAGTTACTCAGTCGAGAGTTCAGAAACACTCAAAAATACCACTATGTGAGCCTTCAGCACTTGCTCAACCCCCTGTGACCTCTTTCCTGACCTTTGACCTTCAAGCCCGCACATAAAGCCCAGCTGCTTCAGATGGGGAACAAAAAACATTCTTACATCGAACTAAGCAGGGGGTAGCAAAACTCCAACAGCTTAATAAACAAATCCATGAGACAAAAAAAAAAAAGTGTATTTATACATAATGTAAATATGGCTAAAATGGTCGTACCTAGCACCGTTAGAGTGACGTTTGCGGAGATCATGCCCGCCGTGTTTTTTGCCGTGCAGCTGTACACGCCCATATCCTCAGGCTTCACGTCCATGATGAAGAATACATCATCATCAGGCATCACACGCATGCGGCGCTCTCGGGCGGCAGGGAAATCTGTACCGCCATCTTTCTGCCACGCCACTTGGGGAGTCGGATGTCCTTCAGCCGCACACTCCAACCGTGCCTTCGTGCCTGTCCGGATCGTGATGTCACGTGGGGTCTTGACAAATGAAGGCAGCACTGTGCGCATAGAGAGGCAAAGAGGAAATTAGCCCTAGCAAGGATTATTCCCATAATGTCGCTACATCAGCACCAAACAAGCCCAGCATTCATAGCTGTGACTAACTCAATTGGCGATGGGAAATGGCTTGATTTGAACGGGCATGAAACCAAAATGACTCAAGACAATCAATTTGCATCTGCTGCTCGAACTGACAAGGCATGTAATCCAAGCGTATTGCTAACAGCAGAGAAGATAAAAATGGCCAAATTCTATTGGCACAGTTCAGTCTGAATGTAAAAACTGAATTTTACTGATACAATTCACTGAAGCAAAAGCTCTGAGCAAATGTTGCATGATGTATATATACACACACACATATACATACATATACACGAATTCACAAAATGCTCCCACTAAAACAAACTATCCGTGAATGATGGGAATTGTGTGGTGGGAATGGCATGGGAAGTTGTTTAATTGTCTAGGAACACCTTACATGGTCAACTGAAGTGGAACATAGAAGAGTACCAATGTAGTTTACTAATATATAGTTAATAAATGTACCGTTTACAGTGACGCGGGCCCTGTTAGAGTAGGAGGAGCCAAAGTGATTGCTGATGATGCACTGGTAGCGGCCCTCATGGTTGAAGGTGACGTGTCGGAGGTGGAGGATAGTGGTGTACTCCATCACCCCTCCGTCACTGGCCCGCACGTGGGCAAAATTCTCCACCTCTGCTTGACGTAGCGTCTCCTGGTCCTTGAGCCAGGTGAAGGTCATGGGCGAGCTGCTGCTGCTGGCAGCCGTGCAGGTCAGACGCACATCTTTGCCCAAAACTGCTGCCGTGGTGACAGGGTGAACGGTGATCTGGGGTTTGGGAAGGTCATCTGGAGGGAAAGTACAAGGATAGAGACATTTTAACACACCATTAGATTAAAGTGCTTTCTTACTGTGACTGTTTGCTTGTTAAAGACATTATAGCACTGCTTACCACAAACAAAGCTCTGTGGTGGGGCCTGGTAGATCATGGTGCCCTTAAGGCTCTCTGGGTGGGCACATGTGGCCTGAACGCTAGCCTTCAGCCCTCGTGTTACCAGCCACTCCGGAAACCAGTGCAGCTGGCAGTCGCACAGAAAACTATCACTCTGAATATGACTGCAGAGAGAGGGATGGAAAGAAAGATGAGTGAAAGCCAGATAGCATGTAACATCAGCATGATGAAGATGATTTGACTGAAGTGACTTATTGGACACATTTATGTCCGGTTACAATAGTAGCCTCCAAATAACATCTGGACTTTAGCATACATAACACACTGGTTTTACCTTAATTTAATATGCATAGCATAACAAAAAAGCAGTACAAAAAATTATAGTAAATTAAAAATGAATATTTTCAGACTAAATTATTTCAATATTTAATAATATGTTATTTCAACAACAATTTTTTTATGTTTCCTTGAGCAGAAAGTAAAAAAATGCAGCATTTATTTGAAACAGAAATGCATTCATTCCTCTTTCAAAAAGTCTATATATAAATAATGGTAGCTTTAAATAATAGTATTATGAATTATAAATTCTCAGGCACATGGGCTTCAAAGAAAAATCAGTATGAATGAAAAGTGGGCTAAAGTGCTCTTAAAATATTTGAATATTACAATTGTTTGTCATGTCATACTATGCATTAATTAACTGTCAGCCAAACATTAATGATGTCCAGAAACAATATAAGCGTCTGAGTGGTTGTGCGTGTGAACAGGAGCACGTGTGTTAATGGGACTCACAGGTAACGCAGGTTCTTCATCTTGCTAAATGCCTCGGGTTGGATGGAGCGGATGGCATTTTCCCCCAAGTTCCTGTTGAGAGATTAAACAGGGCCCTCAGGCGTGACAAAGAGGACATGGGAACGTTCACATACAGCTGCTGCGCTCTCATGCAAATCCGTAGCCTATTTTTTAAACGGTATAACTCTGAACAAGGTGGAAAGACCCCAATATCAGTCGTGGAGTTACAGCGTCTGCAGAAGTCTTTGAAAATTACATTTCTTCTACAAAACTGACCATATGCTCCATAACCTTGTTCCCGTGCAAGTTAAAGCTGGCTCTAACGAGACAAGAGCAGCTGGCCTTGCAAACCACCCCGTCCTCTCCTTTTACAAAGACACTATTAAATTGCTAGCAGCACTCTTAAGCATTTACTTTTGGCAGCCGCTACTGTAGGGGCCGAAAGGCATTGTGGGATACTCACAGGTGCTCCAGAGCCTCCAGGCCCGAGAAGGCTTTCTTGGCCACCGACTTGATCTTGTTTCCAAACAGAGTTCTGCCGTTTCCAGACACGAAGAGCGAGAGGGAAGAGAGAGAAAAAGAGAGTGCACAATTAGTTGAACTGAATCTGATAAGAGAGGGGGATTGTGGGATTGGAAATCCAAACTGTGTAGAGATTAGGAGGAGGGTGAGGAATCGGGGCCCGGCGCAGCTCTTCAAAGCTTACTTTTATCTTTATTAGAATTTAATAGCGATGACAGGGTGGAGCCCAGAGCTCGGGGTCACATGAAAAGGAACTTCAGTGGCTGGAGGACAACACGGCTTGTAAAGTAATAAAAGTGGCCTTGTCAAGGCTGTAGTTCGAACCCCTTGTAAGGGCTAATCCTGCTCGCTCTTCAAAAGCGGCCGTACGTGCACACACACCGCGGGGCGGTGAACGTGCTCCCTCCCCACCACCGACACGATTTCCATTCTTAAGCATGTCAGACCAAAACAAGCCTCTTACAGTGCACTTCCTGTCCATGAGGGCTCAAGACTCCTCAGTCAGCACCGTGAAAGCCGGCACCTCCTCATATAAAGCAGATTTGACACCTGACAATGTTGTCGTTTCAATCAGGGGACGATCTTTCTAGCTTTGGGTCGAAGGATATTGGCTCACAATCCTGAGGTGTCAGGAGCTGCTGCATGCTGGGATAAACAAGACCTTCACAGCAGCAGACAAAAGCAGGGATGCACCAACATCCATAATCTCATGTGGTTTCATGTTGTATATAAATCTATTAAAATCTTTAAAAAACAAAGTCTATATTTTGTTTTAATAAATTAAACATTTTGAACTAAAACAGGTTTTAAATGCTACAAGTTAGGCATCACTTTGTAAAGTAATTTTTTCATTAATGTTTTATTTATGTTATGGTTGGTAGATGATAAATGGCTGATGTAAAAAATCTATACAAATATATATTTTTTTAAGATTTTGTCTTAATGAATACAAAATAACCTAAAATAATTTCAAAGCACTCAGGAATACAACAGCAATGTACAGTATGAAAAAAATTAAAATTTTTTTATTGGTTTTAAAAATTACATTTAACAATATACCAAAATAAATTTGAATGATACTATCATTTGATATGGTTCCAAAATATACAAAGAGCATTAAATACATTTTACAAAATTTTATAAAGTCTAAAAATGTGCATTCCTTAAAAAAAAAAAAACAAAACATCCCATGAATGCGCAAAAAAACTCCTCTTATAGAGCCAATTAAAGCATTCATTTAACTGTCTAAAATATAAAACAAATCTCAATGCTAGAGTAAAGTTTCATGAGGAACACCTAGTTTTTTCAGTATGTATGTATTGCAGGAGTCACCCCAGAAAGCCCAGCCCCTGCCGTGTCTGTCAGCGGACTGATGGTCAGTGTGTGTGCGACAGCATCTGTCATCTCCTGAAAGACTAAGACATCACCTCCACTCATCTCCTCCGGCCCCCCCACCATTTCTGAAGCAACCGCCCATCTGCAGGTCACCCTCTGGGCAGTCTTGAGCCCTGGGCTTCCATACCAGCCCCATAATTCAAAAAGCTCTAGCAGTTCACTCCGACCAAACTTGTGGTTCCAAATAGAAACCATTGAAATAGATGCTAAGTGGATCTGTTGACATCATGAGCAGGTGCGCATAGAATCGGTGCATGAAGATTTAGGGTGCACAAATTATCCACAAGCAATTTATCAAATAAAACGACGAGAATTTATTTTGAATCTACTAAAACTAGAGTCGGCTGCCTTCCCAGTCTTGCGGTAACAAAACATCAGAAAAGACTTTGATGTTGTGCACATCGCTCCCTAATTCTCCCCTGCATATTCCCAGGAAGGGTGAATAGGATTTTTGGCAGGGGTGTGCATCAACAGGCGGCTTCCGCAGATTTGCGAACCTCTGCTCCCGTAACAAAAGGCGGAGTGCGGGGCGTTTGATGTGTCTGAACAAACCCCCTCCTCTGCCTGCCTCCCATTTTACGCCCTCGCTGATTCCATCACAAGAGCAAAGCCAAGAGCTCATCTCTTATCTGTCAATGATGAAAAGTGTTCGCTCCAGTACTCAAATTCAATTGAACTTGCCACTAAGGCTTCCCTTCCCAAATCTGCACTGCATGTAAGGTGTGGGTTGAGGTTACCCGCTCTTCCTCGTTTATTTAAACGCAATAAAACAAAGCGTGGCATGATTTTGTAGTATGCAATTCAATGTAGAATGTAAAGTAGGATTTTGGGGATGTCACTTGTCTTGGTTGCACCTGGTGTTAAGAATGTCCAAAATTAAAGTGAAGGAAAAGTGATGGTTGAGATAAAAGAGAACGTGTGACACTCACAGCTTGTTGAGGTTTTCCAGGCCAGTGAAGGCCCCATTGGTGTCCTCTATAATGCCAGAAATGTCATTGTGGTCCAACTCCCTGCAGAGACAAAAAGAAAGATTAGGAAAGAAAGACAGAGAGGATAAAACAATTGACCCTTTGCTAAGCTCCGCCTACATCCCATAGAACATTCCATAGAAATGTACTGGAAACTTCCACGAACAGTGATTTTAGAAAATGTGTTCATAAACTGGAAAATATTGAAGGATATTTATTATTTTGTGGTCTTGAAGGAATTGTGAAGCACTTTTTTAATACATTTTAAAAATTAATTTTTGGTTTTATTTTAAATATCAGTTTTAAATATAGTATTTTAAGTCTACTTTTTATATGCATTTTATTTTTGGTTTTCGATTGTTTCTGTATTTAAAAAAAAACTGAGGTGGGATTGGTCAGTAAAGTTTTAAAGGCGGGGCTGACAGACGTTGGGCAGTGGCACAAGCTGCCCTGGACACCTGGTTGAAAACAAGAAAGTCCAACAACACACTCTTTCTTGCTCTCTCTCCCACTCTTGCCCTCTGCCAACCAAGCACATTCTGTTCTTTGTGAATTGTGACATTAAGGAGCGCAGCAACGCACAGGCCAATGCATGAATAATGCATGACAGCTGAAAGCGCTTTGCACAAACACAACTCTTTCACACAGTTGCACACATATACTCAATCCGACAGCCATTTGAATCCGTCAACACACCAACCGTGTTGGCAGGTAAAGGCATCGCATGGGCACATTGCACAATGCAACTCCAGACGAATCATGGACAAGCCCAGACGGTGCCAGCAGTCTGCCTACACGGCCTTAACTTTGATGCAAATCTTACTAATTCAATTGAGTTCTAATTCAAATAATCATCTTTTTAAACACTTTTTAGGCAAGTGTACTTCATTTTTTACACGTACGCCATGGTGTGGTAAATTTTATCATCAGTGTTCACATCATAACTTTTCAACATAATTTTTTTCTACACTGCTAAAAAGATCGCTGTCGCTGAAAAAGAATAAATGTATTTTTGAGGTGAGAGGGTGGAAGGATTGTGCCTGCTCCCTCCCAGCCCTTGGCTCTTTCTGTTACTTTCCCTCCATGCCTGGCCTCGGCTGCCAATTTCCTATTCTTTCTAGCTGGCTGCATGTGAATGGACCCTGGCTTGTTAATGACTGTAGGGCCGGAGGCCCCCAGGCCTGACCCCCACCCCCTCGGCTCAAAGACGGTCCGGTTCTGGTCTTTCACACCCGACCAGGGCTCCTCTCGCCCGGCCAGAAGCGCGTACCAATTAAAACCTCCCCTGCTTCTTTTCAACGGGAGCCCCAGTAAGGCACTAAGGCCATGATTAGATTAGAACTGGCTCGGATGAGAGCGAGAGAGCAAGTCAGAGAGAGAGAGAACGATATAAAGGAAATCAAGCAAGACATAAAGAAAAGACGGAACAAAAGAAAACAGAGGCACTTCACAAGCCCCTTCCCCCCACTCTCTGCCCACTGCCAGCAGCGCTGAGGGCTGTGTTGTGCCTTGGCTTGTCACCCTACTGTGAAAAAGCCTTCAACTAAGTAAAGGCAGAATTCTTCTCTCTTTTGAGACACTAAAACGGGGAGGGGCATGAAGTGGCGGTTGAGATTTTGTGTGTCTATAGAAGTCAGGCTGGAGAGTTGGTCCCCCATAATGTCTTTCACTGAGTGCAAAAAAGATGTCGCTTCTTCTAGGAGGCCTTGAGCAGGGTGCACATGCGCATCCAACTTTGGTGGGAACCAACAAGGAAACAATGAGGAAAAGAAAACAGAAAACTTTCTCACCAGATTTAAAAGCTTATGGCTACTTTAGCAAATGCCACTAAATCAATTAACACATGTTAATTAACATTATTAATTATTTGTTTACCCATGAAAAGAAGCTTGGATCCATTGCCAATTGATGGCGCTTGCGCATTTGTTTGCAATATAGATCTGACAAAAACGAACTTGTATTACTTTTTAAATTAATCTGACAGTACATAATGACTTAAAAGTCTTGGGTAGACATTAAAAGGAATGTGATCAGAGCAGAATGGACTTGAACCTTGTTCCCCCATTTGAGCACCACGACTCAATGTGACAGAACTGTCAAGTGTTTTTTTTCACATGCAGGCTAAATCCTAGAGGATTTCTCACAGAGTAAATACACTTACAGCGTCCGTAGGGAATTAAGGCCTCTAAATGCTCCCTCCGTGATGTGACTGATGGAATTGTGCCCCAAACGCAGGGAGTTCAGGTTCACCAGTTTGGAAAATCCACCCTCGGACAACTTCGTCAGGTTATTATAGGACAAGTTCCTGGAAAAATGAAAAAAACAAGAACTGCTTTTAGGTTTTGATTTTTCAGAATTTAGTTTATCACAGCAGGCAGACGCCTCTTTGGGCCGTCTTGTCCAGAATGCAATAACAGCTGTGTCATAAACCTATCTGCAAAATCACGCCTGACCACTCAGCTGATACCGCAGTCAACATGCACTACCAATAAAGCCTTGTTACCCCTACAACGAACAAGAGTGTTAGCTAGAGGAAGATATCACGTACAGGGAGGACACGATACGCTTGACAGGACTGCCCGGTGTATACACACATTCACCTAGATAAGATCCCTTTCACTCAGGTACAGATCTCTTGGCAGACATATACGTGGAGGATTACGCTGTTTTCTTTAACTAGCATTAAGAGAGATGAGTAAAAATGCTCCTAAGCGCTGGCAATCCAGTGCATCATTAGGGGATAAACAGAGCTTATCTACAGCAAGACGAGGAGTGCTGTGTGTTTAGTGCAGAAGGTGATACTGCGGACAAATGCTTCCTTGCAATGTAAAGATTGGGTGTCATTCATTCTTGAATCAAATTTAAAAAGTAACCAAGATGATATCCTCTTGTATATTTCCTACTGAATTCTATTTTTTGTTATGCACACTACCGTTTAAAAGTTTGGGGCAAGTACGATTTTGTTTAAAGAAATTAATGCTTTTATTATGCCAAGTACAATTGTATTATTTTAAACAAGAAATAGATGTAAATATTTATTTATAAAGAAGAAAAAGAAGGAGGGATGTCTCACAGTTCTCGGAGTCTCTCACAGAAGCCCCAGCCCTCAGGGTTAAAGTTAGAGATGGAGTTGTTGGAGAGATAGAGCTGCTGGAGCGACTCCAGACCGTAGAGAGAGCCGCTGTTCACCTCCCGCAGACTGTTATAGTCCACGTGCCTGTTTATGACAAAAAATTATTTCACTCATGAGCAATGTGGTGGATGTGCATTTGATTTATATTTAATATGAATTGTCTATTGTGAGAAATGTTAATGGGGTAGTTCACCCAAAAAGTAAATTCTGTCATTAATTACTCACCCGCATGTCGTTCCAAACCCGTAAGAGCTTCGGAACACATGAAATCCGAGAGCTTTCTGACCCTGCATGGACAGCAACATAACTACCACGTTCAAGGCCCAGAAAGGTAGTAAGGACATCGTTAAAATAGTCCATGTGACATCAGTGGTTCAACCATAATTTTAGGAAGCTACAAGAATACTTTTTGTGCGCAGAAAAAACGTAAATAATGATTTTATTCAACAATTTCTTCTCCGTCAGAACACTGGATCCTGCATGACTCTCGTGAATGCGTGGCAGAGACTGACACGGAAGAGAGGAATTGTTGAATAAAGTCATTACTTTTGTTTTCTTTGCTCACAAAAAGTATTCTCGTAGCTTCGTAAAATTAAGGTTGAACCACTGATGTCACATGGACTATTTTAACGATGTCCTTACTACCTTTCTGGGCCTTAACCCTATGCAGGGTCATAAAGCTCTCGGATTTCATCAAAAATATCTTCATTTGTGTTCCGAAGATGAACGAAGGTCTTACGGGTTGAACTATTCCTTTAATAATTATCCAGCAATATTGAGGTTGTAGTAATGAAGGTTTGGACTCACAGAACCCTCATCCGGGCCAGACCCCAGAACGCCCCATCCGTCAGCTTGCTGATGTTGTTTCTCTGAAGCTTGAGAACTTCTAAACTGCTCAAACCTTGAAAGGTGAGTCCCTCAATTAACCGCAACTTGTTCCTGCTCAGCTCCCTACAAAAAACACACACTTAAAATGTGAATTAAAAGCATTAACAATAAAGTTAAAGTATTTGAAGAAATGATGCATGATATTGTGAAGACATAAAAATAAAAATAATGTTTTTCTTGCTTTATTTGCATCTATGATTAAAACCTTTAACATGCATAGAACCTGGTGGGAAAAGGTTCTTTAGATTATTCAAATCTCTTTGACACTGCGTACTGAAAGATTCTTTGGGGAGCCTAAAATGGTTTTTATATGATATTGCAGCAAAACCTCCTTTTTGTAACCTTTTTAGCTTTTTTAACGAGTGTAGCGTTGTAAACAGACAGCATGTCCAGCTGACCATCAGCTCAAATAAAGCGGCTCTGATTCCTCTTTGATGTCATAACCAACTAACCTATCCTTCTCGCACACCAACATAGCTGTGGCTTTGTGGTTGTTGAAATGCACTCCAGGTGTGTGTGCAGGTGTGTGTGAGGTTTAATATGAGCTTATGTTGCCTCATGCATACAGAGATTCAGTATCACTCTGTCCACCTGAAGAACAAAGCACATTTTTGATGGAAGTCTGATATGAGCAGAAACAAAGAGCTTAGCTACAGATGGTTGCGCTCGGGGCACAGATAGATCCATAGATCTGCAATGGAGAGAAAGAATTGTCCTGCTCTGATGTTTACCAATGGTTCTCTGATCCTGAATGCTGATACCTTTCAAAGAACATGTGGAAGCCAGTGTCGATGAAAGTACTTTAAACTGTAGTTTCCAAAGCTGCTGAATAATAAAATAAAGTTTAAACTACTCAGCTAGTCTTAAGTTAAAAATAGTTTATCTACCCTTTAAAAACGTGTTTGTGTAACAGCTGGACAAAGTGCAGTAGAAAGGAACAAAACTTAGATTCTTGAGTTTACTTTTTCCTTAAAAACAACAAGCATGACACAAAAAAAACAAAAATGCATTTAAATATTTTTTTCTGACAAAAAGGTTTTAATATGTTGCGACATTAATTGAAGCTTGCAAATTTTTTGTTAAAAATATAAATGTCAAATATACTTATCATATATAATTTAAAAAGATTATAATATTTATTTTAGTATATTTTAAAATTGAATGTATTCTTGTGAAGGCAAAGCTGAATTTTTTATCTTTAGTGTCACATAATTCTTCAGAAATATACTAATATACTGATTTGGTGCTCAAGAAACATTTCTTCTTATTATGAAAGTTGAAAACATTGGCCTCTGCTTATGGGAACTATGATACATTTTTTCACTTCTATGAAACCATTTTTGTTAACTAAAAAAATAAAAAACAAAAAAGAAAAACAATGACTGACCCCAAACTTTTGAATGGTAGTGTATATATAGAGAGTGTAGTGCACTCACAGTTGTGTGAGCTTGGGTAGCTCCAGGCCTTTAACAGGAAGCTGGGTCAATCGGTTCCGGCTCAGTCTGAGGATCTGCAGACTCCCGGCGAGGTTCTTAAACGCCCCGAACTCCAGATGAACAATCTTATTACTGCTCAGGTGCCTACAGAAAAAAAATATCCCTCTTCAGATTGTGAAAGAACACAGTGTTACAACACAGATGTTCACAGTTCTATCTATTTGAAAGAGAGAAGGAGTGGGTTTCTCACAGGTCCTTGATTTGTAACCCCGGAGGGAAGCAGTGCTCTCTCAGCTCCGTGATGTCATTATTACTCAGATCTAGAGTCTCCAGAGCAGTGAGGTTCTGCAGCAGGCTCCCCTCCAGTCTGCGGATTTTATTATGGTGCCTAGAAGGAAAAAAACAGCACATCTATTAGAACTAACTCTATACACAACTGTACAAACCTTCAAGGAGTCTATAATATGTTTTCACGTGACTCCTTGGACAGATTACAGACTAATCTATTGTTTAATGTATACATGGATCAGGCAAACAAATTGAACACCCTGACAAAGACTAAGATCGTAGATCTGATTTCAAGGATTACGATTCATAAATCACGTTATCGCAGTGTTGTTCAGTTTATTAGTTCATAGGCAACTATGCGAAACCATATGTTCACCCACATATCTGCGCTGATAGGCAGCTGGCTGCTCGAACCACATGAGGCTCTTTCGGAGAGAATGTGTCAATAGGGCTTTGAAGCCCAATGGAGGCTTGTTTCCACACACGCCTTCAGAAGTGCCAAGTGACTGTGGCTTGATACGGTAACTTGATTTGTCAACACACACATGCAGACACAAACACATACAAGCCTGGAATCCCAAACAAAAATCCAGCTATGGTGACAAATATCAGTCAGATGAAAGATTCATCTAAACCTGCGTATGTCCGTTTCTGTACGTACGTATAGCTTTGGATGCAACAGAAGAGATTAACAACGGACTAAATAAGTATTATGACTCAAAGAACTTTTGGATGTTAAAATACTTTCATTCTATTCCAGTTTACAGTGAAAAGACCACTTCATTTCAACAATTCCTTTTTCACACAAGAACAATTTTCATCTAGTTTTCAGTGTAAAATTAGTTCCGTGTAGTCACACAAAAGAGTAACAAATCATGCATACAATTTGTTTTCCAAATGTTAAAAATACTGCACTGGATTGGATTGTAAATGGACTGAAACTTATTTTTTGTTTGCGAAAATTTCATGGATTTGGTGTTAGTCAAACCTTTTTCAAAGAATGAAGTAAAATGAATGAAATTTCCACACAGGACTTGGTTTGAGAATCAACAATTAGTGTTGTTCGCAAATGTTTTGTTTTCTTGTAAGTTAAGTCACATCAGCCATGGACAGTTATTAAGTAAAGACAAATCAAATTAAAGTTCTCTCTCATGGGGGCTTTGGATTTCTGTCCTTTCCCCTTTTGTCTTTGCTTCTATTTCTCTTCAGAGATGAGGCATGAGAAAGCAGCTGACTTAGGAATCACACTTGTTTTTGCCGGCCACAGAAGGAATGGCGAGGTCAAGGCTCTCCACATCTGGAATTTGTTTTGGGGTAGTTTCAGAGTAAGCCATCCCTGCACTGAAGAATGGGACAGTACTAAAGAAACAAATCCGAAAATCTCCCTCTAATAAACTTGCTATTAAATAAGACATAGCGGGCATAAGGAAATGACGCTGCATTAGATGAAAGCTTCATGTACAAGCTTTGGGGTAAACACAGTGGGATTTGAATATGGTTCATTCAATACAACGTTATATAGCAATGTACCCTGGTATTACTATTTGGTAATACTTACTATTTGGTAAATTGGTCCACTGAACTTCCAGTTCCAATATTCACCATAAAAGGCCGGCTAGTCATACTTAACAGTCCAGCACCTGCACTATGATCAATGCTATCGAAACCCTACAAAGCCCAGGCAGACAGGCCCGAGCAGGAAAGACGAGTCCGTGCTGGAACAACAAAGCCTCCTTATTCGCATTCCCATTTCTGCATAAATCTTACAGTAAACACATGGTCCGCAGAGACCGAGAGGGGATTTCTGCTGGCAGGTGTTCTGTGGGAGCCTGAGAGACCAGCGAGGCCTTTCCCAGTGAAGATGGGACCCAGCCGACACGCAGATGCTCCCTGGGTTGACCGTTTAACCGGAATTCTGGGTGGGAATTGTGAGAAGAGAGGAAAAAGAACCGAAGAAAGAGCGAGGGAGAACGACGGAAGGAAAGAGAAAAGGAGGGAGTACCCCCACTGTCCCACCTGAATAAACAGACAGAGGGTATGGATAAGGACGAGTGCTTTGCTCACCACCCTACAGGATGTTCCTGTGACTAACAGAGCACTGAGACTCCACTGAGTAGCAGGTCAGCAGCTGGTGACCTTCACCAGGCAAAAAAAAACATGCTGACGTTAACAAGAGAAACGGCCCACACTCATGCATTGGCCATCCCAGGCCTGAATCCACAAAACGTTTTAAAGTGATACTGCTGGGATCTGGATCAGATATGAATCTGCTCAGGTCTAGGATCTGGCTTAGTCCATCTGGGTTACAGCAGATCCTAAAACAGACTCCATTCCAAAATGACACTTTACAAATAGTTTACAAAGACTTCTCTTGCGGTTTAGTTGTTTTTCTTGCGCTTGTTTGGGCTAAACTGAGATGCTATAGCTGGGTTCCAGACCGGTGTCGGAATCAGTTGTTGTTGTGGTGAGAGAGCGTGGGAGCTGAATATCTTAGCTGGTTAATCCAACCAAAGCTGCACCGCACTGAGGATTAGCAGTTTAGCTTCTTTAGGCAGCACTGATTGGCTTATCTGCTTGATGAACTCTAAAGTAAGGAGATGAAATGGTGGAGGTGGTTTGAGAAGGCTGTTCAGAGCTCTCAAAGATCGAATCAGGTAGTGATAGTATGGTTTGGGATGGTCAAGTAGACTAGTTAGTCCAACTAACTAGTTTCGTTTTTTAAACGAATGTTGGCAACCAAATAGTTTTGGTTACAATTGACTTCTACTGTATATGGGTATTTTTTTTATTATCTTATTTTGTGTTTCACAAAATAATTCAATACATATAAGTATGTAACAACACAAGGGTGTGTAAATGATGGTAACATTTTTTTTTGGGTGAACTATACCTAATATTTTTTTAATCTGAGAGTATAAATCCATACCCTTACTAGTTCCACAGCTAAAAACCAACAAAACAAAAAGCTTAAATAAAACAAAAGCTTTTACAACAAATTCACTGTCTTTGTGCTGTCTTGCACAACCATAGCATTAGCCAAGGAAGCCAAACAACTGGTTATTGGCGTTTCCATAAAGCAGCAACAGGTAGGGCCCTGTGATTTCATGGAAATATGGACGGATTCATGTATTCTTGTCATAAAAATTACTGTATAACTCAGAATTTGCCAAATTTTGGATGAATAAGTAGGTCAAGTACAATTAAATAAAAATGCGTTATGGACTAGTGCCTGTGAATGTTAAGCTGCAAAAATACTATTTAAGTAAGAATCCTCCATGTGTCGGTGTGAATGAATTATTTACCAGAAAATAAATACAGTTTTTTGTTGAAAATACATAAAATAATATTTGTTTAATAAAATCAATTAATTATAGATGCGTTTGATTAATTTAATGGAACCATTAAAATGGAATCCAGAAAATGTATGAAAACACAGAATTTGGGGGGTGGGGGTTGAATAAATAAAATGAAATTGAATTTGAGAAAAAAAAAAATATTTCATAGGGCCTTAATTTATTTTTGTTGAACTTTTTAGAAATTGCTTTTAAATTGTGTAAGTTTCATATTTTCAATTAATTAGACATTTTTTTTATTAATATTTTTTAACTAAAGCATTAAAAAAAGAGACTAGAAAAAAATTGAAACAGAAAAAAATGGAATCCAAAAAAACTAAACTGATTTCATAGGGCCCAAAACAGTCCTTTAAGTGATTTTGCTAACTTTTTGCCAACTTCATATTTCATTTCAGAATATTACTCTCGGTGACATAAATTGACCAACATCGCTAATATGTCAGTGATTTTATTGTGCTTTTTATTTGACTAATACATTTTCATAAAATATATAAATATTTAACTACTTGTATTCAGTTTTCTATATTTTGTGTGTTGTCTTTAACATTCAATTTAATAAGCACCAATGGATATTTTAGTAAAACACTGGTTTCTTTAAAAATAAAAATGGCCATTTTGAAAAACTGTCAAACATATGAAAACATTAAGATATATTTGTCAATCAAATTGTTTAACGTAAATAAATGTGGTGTGGTTTCCAAATAACCCCCCCCAGCCCTACCATACAACTCAAACATCTAGCTAGTGTACCATTTGTCAAACACTCCCCAGCAGCTGACAATCACAAAGCACAAGAACTATATTTCAATGTGTATTTGTTTTATATGGCTCGCATTGCCATAGCAATAAAGAGTGAGACCGTATGCTGCACAGCGCACCGTGACAATATGACCGTCAACAGTCAAAGGAAATGATTAAAATCAGTAGAATGGCGGCTGTTTAAACACTTCACCAGAGAGAGAGGGAAAGAGAGAGCTACTGTTTAAATGTCATAGTCAGTTCAGATGAAACGGGGCATTGAGGAGTTCGGTGTTGGTGACAGACGCGGCAGTATTTTAGTGCTGGCTCTGTGGCCGTATCACAGGGAGCTGCTGTCCGACAGCATTCCAGCTGGTGAACTCAGAGGGGAGGAATTCTGAGAGCGGATCGGCGTTCAGAACAAGAGCCACGAGCAGGAGCGGGGTCAGGTGTTCCTCACAGGTGGAAACTGAGACCTCTCGCTCTTTCTGTTCCTAACCCTTCCTCTGCCTGTATCGGTAACCTTCCATCTCGCCCCCTTCCGACTGACCCCTCCCCCATTATCTGTCCTTTTTATTTTTTACAGTAAACCACTTGATTGACAGCTACAGCTGGGTGTTCTACTGCATTCAGCTGTGCGGCTCAAAAAAGATGAGCCCTTCCTGATATGCGGCGGCCCTCCATAGCGACAGGCCTCGAACCAAGGCCAAAAAAAGAAGCACTCTTCCATTTGGACCTAAATTCCCTGATCATCACCCCTCATTCCAACCTTTCCCAATACCCTCCAAGCACAGCTCGGCATGGTCATATCAAATGTTAGAATCCTGTGACGTGAACTAAACAGTCATCAAGGTTTTCATCATTTCTGGGAGACGGTGATTAACTGTAAATCAATGAGGTCACACCATGACAGCACAACTGCCCGCTATAAAGACACAGATCGCTTTACCGCTCAAATGAACGACACATTTGGTAGTGGAGAGATATATTACAGATGGGAACATGATCCATGCAGAAGACAGATTACTGCTGGGCTATCAGTCGGTGTGAAGGAGATACGGGCAAACTGATGCTCTGAAACAGGGATCTACAGATTGAACATAAACAAGTCTACAGTCAAGCATTATTTAAAGTAATAGTAATGTAAAGGAAGCTGTACTCTTTTGACACTTTGATGTAAAAAAGTCACTGCTTCTAAATTCCTCAGTTTAAAATTCTGTTTGGTGAGGTACTATAGTACAAACCTGCCATTCAGAACTGATATTTGCAGCTTGAGCAAATCTAGCCGTCTTACTAAAATGCTGTGAAAACTCACAAACCATAACTGTGTACCTGGATGCCGAGGAAGGAATGGGCTAAACCGCCAAGAAACAAACACATACACGTGATCACTCCAAATAAGGCAGTAATTCTCCAGTGTAAATGAAAGGCCCGAGTTGACATGCTAAAACTGAAATGTTCCCTGAAGAAAAAAAATGACTGCCCACACCATGCAAACGCTAATTTGTACAGTACAGAACGTGCCGCATCATCAGCAGCCATCATCATCGCACACAATGAAGATTCACTTACAAGTAGAGTGTAACGACTGTTGCTGCTGCGTCTCCAAATGAAGGGATGGATGTCAGCTCATTGTGGTCAAGCCTCCTGTCAAGCAAAAAACATTAATATAATTTATAACATTTCTAATAAAATGTATTATTATAACACAATAAATATAATATATAGATAGCTAGATTGATATCACACAGATGTCGTATTTGTATTTAATGTATTTTGTTGTAAATATAATATATATTTATGATATACAATAATGCATTTAATATATATTGAAATATGTCAAGTATTTTACAGTAAATGTATTAATAAAATAAATTTGATTTCTGCTAAATATATATTAAGCAAAACACATTGAATTTATATAGATAGATGGATATAGATATATTTTAATGAGAGAGAGAGAGAGAGAGAGAGAGAGAGAGAGAGCGAGTGAGAGTGAGCGAGTGAGCGAGTGAGAGTGAGAGTGAGAGTGAGAGAGAGAGGGCAAGTAGGCCCGTCTGGCTAAGGGCCAGACACGGTCCCTCGATGTATTAAATATTTACAGCACAGGTTAGTGGCTGGTGTCGGGTGATGATGGAAGGCGCTTATAATAGCAAACCTCTTTATTCCCAATCTCCGCCACTTTCAGGACAATAGCCACTAGCAAAAGTGCTTAAATATCCAATAGCACTGACAGCACGCTTTAAAATCATCTATGACCGATTGTGGCTAATGGCTGTAATTAATGTTATTACACCATTTAATGTACTTCATTCAATTACCTCCCCCTATGGGGCTTTAGCTGTGGGAATGTTTTCCAGACAAGTATAGAAGTGGTTTTACACGTAACATTAACCAGCACTTCTAACAAACAGGTTTTTATGCTGGTCTTCTTATGCTGGATTTGAACTGAATGAAGCAGAATTAAGATCAATATCAAGACACCATTGTCCTGGAAACAAACGCTGGCCTTGTGAAGGCCAACAACACCCTAAAACATTCTGTTACAGCCCTGAAAAAGTTACTAGCATGCTAATTTACTTTTTTTTTATTATCATGGACAGAATTACAGCGGACGCTGGGCAGATCTACAGGAGTTTGGACTGGGGACATGGGGCTGTTCTACTCACACTTCTCTCAGGTTGGGCAGATTGGAGAGGATGTCCATATCGACTGCCGCCAGCTTGTTGTGGCTCAGATTTCTGAGTGAACAGAGAAAGGGAGGGGGAAGAGAGAGATACATTTATTAAAACACTTTATTGAGGCACTCATAACGGTCTCTCTTTGATCGCATTTCTCTCACGAGCAGACCCATTGAAGCACCCTAAATCTCTCGCCTCACTATATCTACAGCGCCAGCAGCAGCTTTCAACAACACACCGGACAATCTATCAGTCCGGTTCATCAGTGAAACGTGTCATATCGACACTTATGGCCCATAAATCAGGACCATCAACAGCCTCCTTTAGCGGGACGTCATCTTCATTTCAGCGCGGTTCAGGCGAGCTTCAGACTGGGCTTGGCAGAGCGCTGGCCTCCTGCTGAAATGTCAGAGATTGATGGCGCTGTGATCTATAGAGCTCCTGTCAGCTCTGTGGTTTCTTCCTTCGCTCTTCAGCTACTGCATGCTCAGATTTTCCTTTTGGATGGGCCGCACCATTCATTCTGCATTGTTTATAGTAAGAGTAATTGGTTTAAAAGGGGATTTAATGACTGATTTGATATTTTACAGGAGCACTTGGCAGTCATTTTTCCCCCAATTTTTTATTATTTTAGACATGAATGAGATAAGGAAAATAATGCAGGTTGGTTGGATTTTAACTGTTTTTTTTCCCAACAAAGACTCAACAAGTCAGGAGCACATACTTCTAGGCCATAACTCTGATTTCAATCTTTTTAAACATTCATATATACACTACCATTTAAATGTTTGGGGTCAGTAAGATCATTTCATGTTTTATTTGTTTCCATGTCTCTTATACTCACTAATAGTGTTGGGAAGGTTACTTTGGAAACGTAGTAGGTTACAGATTACAAATTGCCCTATTTCAATTACTTTATTAAAGTAATTTACCGAATTACATTTTATTACTTTTCTACATTTCTAATGAATGTTTTCAACAATTCATAATTTTCAAACATTTAAACCAGGCAGGGATAACCTCACAGTAGAACTCAACACTGATTACTGCCACACTTTCGAAATCCTTCATCACTTGAATTAAGATTATCATTTCAATTTTAAAGGAGACATATTATGCCCCTTTTTACAATATGTAATATAAGTATCTGGTGTCCCCAGAATGTGTCTGAAGTTTCAGCTCAAAATACCCCACAGATCATTTATTATATAATTTTGAAAATGCCTATTTTGAGTGGAAGCAGAAACACTCGAATTTTCGTGCCTGCTTCTTTAAATCCAAATGAGCTGCTACTCCCGCCCCCTTTCCGGAATAGAGCTGCACCATTTCAGCTCGTACCTGCTAAAAACATCTGTTTTGGTTCTGATTATCATGTTTATTACACCGAAATCATATTAGTTTAAACTTCTGATATAGGGTTTTCTGAGTGCACACATCCGAAGCACACGGACAGAAAATGGCTGTCACAGCATGCGAGTAAACTAAGTTCTCATTCACACACAAGTTTACATTAAAAACACACGAGTTACAAAAACAGTCGGTTATGTCTGTGAAGGTAAACAGCTGGGAAATAAATCTCATGTCTATATTAAAACTGTGTGGCAGCAGCAATATACAGTAAATAAATCAATAACTCCACTGCTCTTGTCTCCTCTGAAGCTGGGACTCTAAACAGTGTTCTGTGCTCGTCTGTGCAGACAAAGGCAGAACAGTTAGCATGTTGTGCTCAAACTTTCGCCATGGCATTAGAACTGGTACACCGTTGTCGCTTGCAAAATCAAAATGACGATGCCGTGGGTGGAAATTTACAGATTAAGGGGCGGTAATATTATAATGAGATCCCTTTGCAACGTCACTAGGGGAGAGAAATCAGACGCGCTCATTTTTGCAGATGCTTGCAGAAAAAGGATCAAAACAAAGTTACTGGGTTAATCTTTTTCACGTTTCCTTGGTTGGCAGATGCGCCGGGGCCTGATTATAGCACTTAAAACCTGGAAAAGTCAGATTTTCATGATGTCACCTTTAAAACACAGCCACCACTAAGTCAGACTTCAGCACCTCTTTTTACTTTGAGATCGTTCTTTAAATATATTTTAGGTTAAATATATTTCAATTTGGGAAAGAAATCAATTAAATCTGTATATGGGTGGGTGTGTGTGAAAACATTCAGATGTGACCCCCTTTGTAATTGTTAACATTTTCATAAGTAACTGTAGTTTAATTACACATTTTTTCTAGTAACTGTAACGAATTAACTCCATTACATGTAATTAGTTATTCTCCAACACCACTTACCAAGGCTGTATTTATTTGATCAAAAATAGTAAATGTAAAATATTATTACGAATTAAAATAACTTGTTTCTATTTTAATATATTTTGAAATGTAATTTAACAGGTTAAATGGGCTAAATGTTTCAGCAAATATATATTTGTTTGTATATATTTATGCAGTAAACAGTTTGCAACATTACACTTCCATTATAAGACTATGGGGCAACGATCACAGTGTAATCCTTTTAGAAAGCTGCTTGTTCCTGCAAACACCATGTATTGACTTTCGGATTATCTTCAACTGCCTGACTAACAGATTCAATGGCACACCCATCAAGTTCCACTTAGCAGTGTTAAACGTTTTAATCAGCAGCTCATCTGCACTTGTAAAGAAACAACTGGATGGCTGTTCTTCCGTCTGCTGAGCTGATTTTGACAGGTTTGTGGAGCTACAGCTGGTTGTAAAGAAGCGGAATTACCTAACACACTATATAATGTGTCTGTTTCGCACCCTGAGCTGTCAACTGCAGACTGTGAAGCCGTACATATGCAAACATGAGAAAGAACAGACATGGACTATACTCAAAATGGCTGTATGCCTGCTCAAACTGGGATTGTATACTGAAAAAGGCATAAACAAAAGGAAAAGGTTTACCAATCGCACTCTTAGTAGCTCAATTTGTCCCCATTCAAGCGGAAAGTTACAAACTAGAACACAATTTAGTACTTTATTTGGTTATGTTGAACAGGCTAAATGCTTCTGTGGCTCAACGGAGATAATAACACCAGGTTGAGTTGCCCTGAAGGCAATCGTCTGACAGAGGTGAACACAGCAAAATTACAGTCCTGTACCATGAAGCAATTACCTAATTATACCAAAGCAAAGTAAAAAATTGCAAGCTTTGGGAGGCGCGCCAGGGGGCACGAATACTGCCGAGAAAACAACGCAAGTAATGTAGAATGCTAGTCGCTAATCTGCTTTAGCTGTTTCCAACCTGCAAATTGTTGAGAGTCTTTCACACACCTATTACTGACTAATGCTTATATTAGTTTCCACTACAGAATTTTAAAGGCTGAAAAGGAGACCAAATACCGGGTTAAGCCATTTCACAATTATCTGGACTAAGATATAATGTGTTTGCCAACACCTCTGTCATTCATTAGTGGGTGGAGCTAATAAAGAGGTGGGAAGTGTTAAAGTCATTTAAATGTTTTACTGTTATACAGCAAAGCAAACGTTCAAACTAGATCACCTCGGTCTTCATGGGGACCTCATGAGAACTATGCCTTACCAGCCAAAAAGGAAATGAGAGTGTTTATATAATCACCGTGTTTAAGTCTCAGTGGATCCACTTTATCTTATCAGATAACACTAACTTTCACACCTTAGGCTGACCTTTGGGGCATAAATCACATGGTCGTTGTAACCGTACAGCAGGCTTAATAAATGCTCTGTGAAGCTGATTTAAAAATCTTTCAGAATGAGGTCTTTTTTTTGTCCAAAATGTGGCTTTTAGTCCATATCTGTTAACTGTGAGGCACAAAGGTTTAGGGTCAGTATACAAAAACAAACTATAAACATTTGGGGTCATTAAGATTGTTTTTTTTTCATGTAAAAACAATAATATAGGCATACTTATAAATGTAATTCATTGATGGCTATTACTCCAGTCTTCACAGTCACATGATGTTGAAAACAGTTGTTAATATTTTTGTGTAAATTATTAGTTTTTTAGAATTCTTTGATGAATTTTAGGTTCAAGTTCAAGAATATAAGCCTATATTTCCCACCTCATCTTCCCGTTTAAACAGAAATATGTAAAAATAACTGAAACATCAAGTTGTATCGTGGGGTCTTTAATGATTTCACTAGGTTTGAATGTTTCAGCAATCAGCACATTGCAAAAAAACTATTGTTTCCTAAAACATCTGGGCAGAAAAAAGCATAAAATCATATATGCTGTAAGCTGCATGCATTTAGCTATAAATGTGTACAGAAATCTCTTTACATTCTATTTTATATGTATCAAGGCTAGAAATATTGCCAGAAATCGGAAGAAATCAATGAAAAAAGTAGCACAAGTCAACTAATTAAACATGACTGCATGCGTACATATAGGCTATTTGCAAACTCTGATGATATGATCGCGTTTCTATTCTTAAACTATTTGTTTCATGCCTATTATGATTCAAACATTAACAAACCCTGGTCTTTACTCTGAACAGAACAAACGCCTCTTCTCTTCCTCAGAGTCCTGCAGGCTGACTGGACCCTTAGAGGAAACCAGAAACACTTTTTGGGATTGTTAAGAAATTAGTCAGCGTAGTTGAAATTCCCTTTAAGTAAAGGTAAATGCAATATGCTTTTGCAGCTCTAATAATGCTATATTCAAGAATTATCCAATCATCATCTATCTGCTCAGCTCACTTCAGTTTCATTGAGAACAGAGAGCTTACACACTTCTACACGCTCTTCAACCATTTTATAGCAATGATAATAATGACTTCCAATCTAACCTCGCTAGTAAATTCAACTTCAACTCTAACAGCCATTGAGGTCTATTTTTCTCGTTTCCATTAAACTTGAAGGCAAACGGCCAACAGCTTCATATGCCATGAAACCAAGGGTACAAGAACATTCACACCTAACAAAGGTCAAAGTCATTTAGGAAATGACCAGAGGGGGGTAAAACACAACTAAAACTAATTCCCAATAACATACTGAGTCTGAAAAAAAAAAATTGTTTTTTTATTTTAGGCCAGAATGATAATACTTTCAAATATAGTCACATTGATTTGAGTGTAAACAACATGAACCTGTTGATATGTCGACATCAAACTGAGCTCCAATACCTCAAAATAAGGTATTGGAAATAATATACGTTACAGTTATCGCCTGTTATATTAACAATAAAAATGACAGTTTCCCCCTCAAGGGCCATATTATGAGTAGAACGGCAAAGAGACGACTTTTATCTATCTTTATCGCTGATAAGCCGGGTGTGAACTTCGGTCTCTGGAAGTGTGAAATGATGTCAATGATGGAGCTTTATGATGCAGCTGGAAGACAGAAGCGTCTTTAATGCACCCTGTTTCAGAGGGCCATAAACTAGTCAAAGAATAACTCCTCTGTGATAGCACTGAGTGAAGCAAAGAGCGAGAGACCAGACAGAGACACTTGCTTCTCCAAAAGCCACACAGCTTGTGCTCCTTTCTTTCGGTTTCCTGCCATAAAGACCATTTACAGCCCGGCAACACCACTGATAGTGAAGCCAGGAGCTTTTGCCGACGGTCCAAAAAAAGCACAGAAAAGGGAGTGAGTATCGAATCTAGAGTCAAGATCATGAAATCAAGATCATCAGGAAGGGAACGTTACACAGTGGGAGAGAAAGAAATTAAATAGGAGAAAAAAGCCAACAAACAAAAGACATTAGAATATCAATAAGCTTAAATCCAAGACAAACTCTATGCATTTTAAAGACAAAGTAGATGACAGAAATTGGGCCCAGGAGCCGGTAAGAAAAGGGTCTCTTCTTGCCTTAGGCTGAGTCAGTACCAGAATCACAGATGCCAGGCAAATGTCCAGCATGCTCACACTTGATTATATACACATTTGTTTCAATTGATCATTTTTAATCTTGTAATGAAAACCCAAGGAGTGAAAATACGTGCTGCATAGTTACAGATCAGCTCGTGACAGATTGTTTCCAGAAAACTTCAAAGTGAACAGAACAAGTGACTGTTAGTTTACAGATTTGCCCTGCATACGGTTTATTATCTTAACAGAAATGAAAACTCTGAAGTAATTGCACCGCTAGTTTAGCTGGAAACTTCAGAGTGGTCAACTTGAGCAGTATATTCATCATATATACTGTTTAAACATATATCAAATTTAATTTTGTGGGGCTGGCTGTATGACCAGCAGAGCCAAATGTATATGTACATATCAGGGAATAATTCAAACACAGCAAAGATACTGTATATATATATAGGGATTTTTGCCAATCATCTAAATAGAAAATAAATAAATAAAAATAATATTGTATTCACATTTACATAAACTCAATCGTGACCAAATATATCAGACTTCGTCTCAGCCGTCACGCCCACGGACCGTTGGCTAAACGTCTGATGCATATGGTACACTTTTCTGGAAACACTTCAGGAGTGTCGAAGTCGTCATCGGATTGGTTGAATTATACAGGATTTCCGGGAGACGTGTGTGTCGCGTTCTTTAACGTTCCGCCTGGAAACAAAGATGCCGTGTCGCAAAACTCCCTCGCGAAAGAAGAAAGCCGTCGTGTTTACAAATGTGACGGCGAACACTTATCAGAGTAGATTGAATGCTGGATTTCCAAAAGTATGTGAAATATTTAAAGTTTGCGCCATAAAATCGTTAAAATACATCCGAGAGTTTCACACACAGGTTTGTTATTGTGGCGACATTTCCACGCCCCGAAACGTGACGCTGAACGAAACGAACTGTGATTGGTTGTTTGACATGTAGGTCAGACGGCCTCATGCGTGGGCCTTGACCAATGAATGCAGCCATATATTCCAGACCTTCAGCCGTCAGTCTATATGCATTCAATAATTCAAAAATTATTATATTGTAAAATTATTATTATTATTAATATAGACCAGGGTTATTATAGTTAACACATTTTTTTTAAGACTGTTACTTAAAAATAAACAAATTATTACACATTTAATCAAACTTCCTTAATTTCAGCTAGCAGCCAAAGCACACTTTTCTTTTCATTTAGTTTAACTTGATGTACTAAAATAAAAATGATAAATATTCAAATAATAAAGATAAAAAAGCTATATGGACATATTAAATAATAAAAATAAAAATGACAAAAAATATACAACAATGACTAAATCTTTAACTAAAATGAAATTATTATTATTATTACAAGACAGCAGCATCGCCGTTAAACATGGGAAAGGTGTGTAGATAAATTTGATTCATGATAAAGTATATAAATAAGTAGAAGTTGTGAATTTGCATTACTTTTCCTGATCACAAAAATTGCTGATCAACCCAAAATGCATTTCAACCTCTAACCCTGCACATTATGGTTTAATGCCATAAAACTTCTGGAAACTATACGCAGTATGGGGTTAAGAGGTAGATTGTCAGTAACGCTTTCACAGAATGTTAAATGGTGATTTTGGTCTCCAGACCAAATGTGCTGGGGGTGCCCTATAAGGCCTGTTACTCTCCAATTCTCTCACCCCTCCCCTTTCTTTCGCTCTTTTTTATGTCTTTTCCAGATCTCTAAACTCTTACCAGATGTACAGAATTCACAGATGAGTCATCCATCACTTTGTGGACACTTAAACAAAGGAAGGGAGAGAAGGAGGTGCTCAAATGTGTCTCAACAGAAAGAGAATCTGGAATATTTGTTAGATCCTTTTGGAATTTCGATTCTGGTACTAGTATGGCTGCCATTCCCGTAACCGAGACATAACAACACTCGTACATCTAAACTAGTCCAAATAGCAAACAAGCATTTCTGAAGATATTCGCTCTGTCAGCTCACCGTTAACTCGCTAGTTTCATATTTATGCGCATTAACAGACAAAATCTTGCATTTTGGCTGACTGGAAATGGCCTGGGCATAAATCAATGGATAAAATGTCCTTGAATGCATGGAAACTCCACAAGAGCAGTGCTAACGGACGGTGCCGTTAACCTCTGTGCCATGCAGGCCAAGCTAAACACGGCAAGGCACTCCTTTAACTCACAATCCGATAGCGCAAGCAAACTCCGCTCCAGGCTACCACACACACCTGGAGCAAACCAGTTCAGCTTTTACATGTGTTATGCGTTATGCTGTCAAAAAAAAAACTACAATCCAAGTTGCTGTTTTTGAGCGTGACACAAATCTACAGCAACGGGATTAATAAAGCATACTGCTCCGATAACTAAATGAACAAGCATCGAAACGAGTTTGACAGCTAAAGACATACTGCTGACTGGTTTCCACACGTTGAAAGAATAAACAATGGGTCGGAGAAAGTAGATCAAGATCTAGAAATTGTCAATGGAAAGAAATGGACCGTGACATTGAACTAACTTTTGTAACCTGGCCAAAGAAGACCGCACCCAGGTTTACACAGCGGCTCCACAACAGGTGGCAGGGACCGTAAAGAAAAGGCCATCCCCCACAATGCATAAAAAAACACAACAAACCCCCTTCACGGTGGTGAGAAAAATCTGGCGGGCTGTTTACCAAGCCTAAAGGGTGACCAAACTACACTCACACATGTGGCAACCCAGGTTGCACATACAAACCAACCACCACCCCCTCTGCTTTCAAAACAATCAGGAGGGCCACCAAACGGTCGTTATAGTTTACTTTGAGAAGTAAGACTCATTCAGCTCGTTACATCAAGCCAAACTGTTTCCATCACCTCGGGTTTCACATCACACTGAATAAACATACAAAATCAAATAGATATTTAATCAAAAACGGATCTCATTTATCCTGAATTTTAAAGGGTCAGTCCTTTGAATGCAAGACGCCAAAAGACATGCATAAATTTCCATAACCAAAACTGCTTCAGTTAAAAAACACAATTATTTAATTCACAAGGATTCAGACAACTTTTTCAAATTCGCAGATGGAGAGTTTGGAGGACTGTGACATGCATCGGTGAAGCCAATAAGATTACTCATAACATACATCAGTTATTTCGACGTCGCCTCCGCACTCAGGTTCTAGAGGTAGTTCACCCAAAAATAAAAATTGTCATCATTTATTCACCCTCACATATTTCCAAAGCTGTATGACTTACTTTCCTCTGTGAAACAGAAAAAATGTCTCCTTTTCCATACAATGCAAGTAAATGGTCACCAAAACGGTTTGGTTACCAACATTCTTCAAAATATCTTGTGTTCAGCAAAAAAAAAAAAAAATTTTGGGTGAACTATTCCTTTAACCTCACCATGAATACCTCTATTAGTCTTTATCTTAATAGAGTCTTAAGGCCCATCTCAAAGTGAACTTGAATCCACAAAGGACCATGTGCGAGTTGACGATGCCAACACCTCGCTGCTTCCTACTCGCCATCAAGGTCTCTGCGAGCCATGGGGGAACCATTAAATGAAAGAAAGAAAAAATGGGCAGAATGGAGAAACTATTTGGACAACTGGAAGGTATTAAGGCTTGATTTTATACTCCGGCCATGTCCACAGGGTTTTTCCAACCAAAGCTTTTTCTACTCTTGATTGATACATTGCAGACGGACAACCCCCCAAAAAATCTCTGGCCTAGAACTTTAAAATACAGCTACTGTTGGATCTGTCAACATGAAAGCAGATAATAAAGGTACATTAAGATGCTGGAACATGCCTTTTAGTTCATGGAAATGCTAAAACGCGGCTTGGCGTACTTTGGGCGAGTTTGTGCGGCATGGTTACACAAGCAACAGGTTTGGATGTCACAAGCACTAGCGCTTTGACTGCTTGTCTGTTGCCAGAGAGGCGTACAAAAGCTCTGAACATGAATAGCGACATTTGAATAGGGATAGTTGTATGGATTATTGAGAATAAATAATCAGCATTTATGACAGACCACAGTTGCCTTAAGCTTTTGAGAGACAAAGAGCCATTGGTTAACAACAACAAGGAGAAAGTTGTTTTGGGTTAATGCTGATGCTGTCAATAAGGTTTGAATATTAAAAGTGGTTACGCTTTAAAGACCATATATAAGGAAAGTCAAGAGGAAATGTATATCACCTGTTAGCCGCTTGCACCCTATCAATAAAAGCACTGTCAACGCGTTTAACCGCTTCTAATACTAATTTAAGACACTTTAAATGATTTAATATGCCAATTTAACTGTGTAAAGATGGAATAAATCTGTTATTTATTGCCACTTCATGCTTAATCTGTGACAAACATGGCCCTGATTTTCCTGCAATTGAATTTGATCGAAACTTGAAATAGAATTTGTGCTCATTTACTTTCTTAATTCACATTCCTGATCTTATTGTTAATGATTCACTGATGTAAACGCACCCTCTTATTTCAACTCCTTTTCTCCAACCATCTGTCATACAGAGACCACTTTTCACCATCCAATCCAATAATCAAGTCCAATCTCCCAGATTTTTTCCCCGTTGAATATTCTGAAATGTCACATTAGCTTCCCACTAAAATTACTATATGAATTTAAATGGCATAGTCAAGGGCCAAAGACTAAAGCACTCAGGGAGACCAGGTCAAATTACTCAGCAGTAGGTTAGACAGTCCTTGAGGCAGAACACCAACCGAGCTACCTGCCCAATCATTCCCATCTAAAGCCTGATATCATGTGTAATGAATGTTTCACGGTCCTATCAGACAAAGAACGATTATGTCAGCCACCCTCGGTTACAACGTATAAGCTTCTCATCTTTAAAAAGTTATCTCTGGGTTTGTGTCTTGATACAATTTCAAATAAAGCCCAACGAAGGACTAAACGACCAAGTTTGACTGAAATTTGTTGAATCTGGTATTATAACATGCAAAACGGATAGCTCATGACTTCAAGTTGATGCTTCCTTGTTGCAACTTGTGCGTGATAAGTGATAACCATCTTTTAAACCTGACAAGAACTGTAAGGGAGCTGCTTTTGTGAAATCAACAGACAACATTCATCTTTGCAGTGATGAAACATGCAATAAAGGTGTTAAAGATAATACTGCGCAGTAAAATAATTCCCTTTGAAAATGATGATTGTGATCTTGAACACACAGGAAGATAACACTTTAGAAACTTTGTCTAGGCCACACAGATACATTACATTAACACCTAACGCCCAAAAAGACGTCTATGAAAGTGATGTCATGTTTGAGGAGAAATGTTAAGAAAATATGGTTATTAAAATGCATTATACTTTTTGTGTGATGTTAATCTTAAAAAAAATTATATCTGGGAGTTTATAAAATGTCAGACGACTAAAAATAAGAACTGCCACTGTTCTCGGTTTTTACTACGAGACTAACTGGATCTACCATAGTATAGGACAGAAAATAAATTAAGTCATAATCTATAAACCAGACCAAATACAATGACAAAACCACCAAACTGCATAATTATGGCCACAGTTTATGAAAAAGTCCTGTGGAAAAGGATAACTGAAGGCGATGCCTGTCAGAGCTGTAGAATACTTATAAGTAAACAAGGTTTCAATGTAAAATAAACTCTGAATACACCCATTAAAATATTTGTTTAATTAGTATGAGCTTCAGCCTCTGTATTTTAGCACTCTATTCTAACGATATTCATAAATATGAGGTTTTAAGGACCAAAATTACCTTCCAGCAAATAAACAATAGTGATCGTTGTTTCATGACTTTGACTCATATCAGCAGGCCTCCTACAATTGTCTGTCAGAGTTTCCAAACTTATGACAATAACTAGCATGTCATAACCCAGCAGGTCACAACCAGGCCTGAGACTACTTATAACAATACCATTTGGTTTTAATGGAACGAGAAACTTTTGTCAGGACTTTAAAATAATTTTCAATAAGTGTAAAGTATTATATTGGACATGACACTTATGTTGTGACTTTTGAGTCATTTTTTTCCCTGGACAACTTTAGTGAAGAGTGTTAATGAACTTAAAGCATGATATTTCGCCCGGGTTGGGCAGTTTTGTGTACTTACAGATGCACAGTGCTCTTGGGAAAGTCTTGAGGGACATCAGTGATGTCTAAATGACTGCAGTCGGTCGTATCAAGCGTACACGTACAGTTTTGAGGACACGGTGCGCTATAATTGATTAACAGTCCCAGCGTCAAAAGCCAATAAAACACATGATATGAAAGTGATCCCATCTGTCCCAGCCACGCCGCCATTTTGTATCCAGTTGTCTCAGCGCTTAACGACTGATCTCTCTCATCCACAAACGGACAGCTCGAACTTATTGAGTTTCTCAGAGTCCGAGTAATTCGCCTTCATTAAGTAGTTTGTTTACCCAACGGTAATATCAAATTATACTGCGTTGCTTTCGGGCAATGCATGAGTCCTGCGCTTGAAAACGGTCCACAGTAAAATTGTAACTCCCCTGCTCCACCATGTAAGTAAATCAAAGGTGAATCACGACGAGGCAATACAAGAGACTTGTCCAGAAGCCAAAACTAAATGCAGTTGTCCTTAAAAGGTTGAAAAGGGGCTCAGGATGGGAGATAGACAGAATCAAACTGAGATCCACTGAATCAAATGCAGTTTGAAGAGTTTACATCGTCAACAGTGTTAATGAAGTTGTTATAATGTGCTGATCCCAAGTGATTGGTTATTATGAAAAGTAAAAACATAGTAAATCGTGTCCATTAACTCCACACGAGCGTGTTGAAAGAAAATCTGGGATCGACGGCGCTGTAAAGAAACTTTTCCTCAGGAAAAACCGCACTCCTAAAAAAAGTTTTAGGCTCTCGCTTCTTCACAGCTTGATATAAAGTTTCCGACCTGCGAATGCAGGCGTTTGGATCACATAAGTGAATAATAATAAACCACTTTTGAAGGGAAACAGTTCCAGTAAAGCCGTCCGACTGTTGTGAACTTTGCGGCTCGCGTTTGTTCCTTCTCTCTCTCTCTCTCCAGCAACCCTGAGCGCGGATTGAAGGAACTGGGAAGCTTTTATCTTGATCTCGTTGTACGGTCCGAATACTCCGATAATTCACCTCGCACTTCTGACCGTTTCAACCGCTTGTTTTCCCCCCTCCCGGACTTTACTTTCTTTTTATCCAGACGTTCTTTCGTCCCACGTTGGATACATCGGGAGTGATAAAGATTCCCTCGTTTTGCTTTCCGATTGGTGATTGGAGAATGATTGACGGCCAAACTCTGGATCTTACTGGCTGCTTTGGAGCGCCCAGGCGCTGCGATTTTGGACGTTCCAGGGCTCAGCTGTCAGTCAAATCGCGTTAGCCCCGCCCATCTTTCCCACCCAGAGTGTGAAACTGCACCGCCTCCTTTCACTCTCATCGCGTCTTAAAGGGACAATGTTCGTGTCTAGATGTCTGTTTTAATAATAAAATATATAATATAATAATTAACTATAGTTTTTAAATATAGAATGTAAAAATGTAAGCCTGGAAAGTGAAATAAACAATTTATTGCATTTTATTTATTTATGCTAGTTCACATTTCTGTGTTGTTTTTGACACAGAAAAGCTAAAATATTTAGTTTGTAAAATAAATTTTTTTTTTTACATAAAACTTTCTATTTCATGCTGAATTCCTTGAAAAATAGGCATCAAGAGCCTTAGAGTGACAACAATAAAAGGATTTTGTTTTACGTAATGTTGACATAAACTTGTAGCCAAATTGCTGATAAATATATCTATTAAAGTAAGTGATCCCACATTTTGTCCTTTTTAACCCAAATGGCATTTGACTAAGGTATTTTAGCTTTCTGAGAGGGCTCTTGACGTGGTTTCCCGTATGATTTATCTGTCAGTGTGCCGACTGTAAATCATTTACTTTACAAATAACTTGGAAATGTCAAGAGACCATAAAGAGTTTACACAAACAAGTGTTTGAAGGGTAGTATCAGTAGTGTTAGTGAACTTGAAAAACAATACTATAACAATATTTCCAATCCAAAATAAAGACGGCTCTAATTTACAAATTGTATGCACTGAATCTGCATTTACACATGTGACAGAATCTGTAATCTAAAGTGAAACTTTATTGAGTAAAGCTATTATTGTTTATTTGTATTGTTTTTATGGAACATAGCTATGAATTATCACTGATTTGATTAAAATAATCAGTTTAAATTTCTGTACCCTTTTGCACATAACATTTCATTCAGCACACACTTGAGAATTATAGCAAACACTGTCTCTGGGATGTTTTTGGATCAGTTATAGTGGTGAGAAAGTTTGCCAGTAAACTAATGTGCGAATCAGATGAGAGATCCTTACTTCTCTTTCTTGTTCTCTCTTCTCTCTCTTACTCACGCTCCATCCAGTGCACATCCACAGCTGGAAGAAGATGAAAGAGCCTCGTGCGAGGTTTTGGACAGATGGTACAGCACATGAAGACATTGGATTTGGTACTTCTCTGAAGGAGAGAGGTGAAGTGGGCCTGAACCAGAGTTTTTAAACGGTAGATAATTCAAGGTAGGAAGGGATGCCGTTCCATCTGCGTGAGCTGCGTTTTGTGTGTTTTTTGTCATTGTGCATGCCTATGTGTGTTGCAGGCCTGTGCCAATTTATCACGCTGGCCGTGCTGGAATCTTCAAAGATAACGAGTCCATCTGCTAAAGCTATTCGTCAACAATAAAATGGAGAGGCGTGAAACGAAGCCAGCACGTTGTGCTATCTCTGGATGTTTAACGGGTGTGTGCTATAGCGAGGAAATGCCTGGGTTAATAGGAAGCAGAGACACTTGCACGTCTCATCATATCTCTGAGTCCTGGCTAAAAAGCGAGAATCACTAAACCCAAAGGAGAAAACGCAGTTTGAGTTTCAGATGAGGCGTGAAGAAAGGTTTCATATGCACTGATCTAAATGTGCTGTAATTCAATGAGTCTGTACTGAGCAGTACATTTTAGACAATTATAGTTGCATCACACCTGCACTGACTGGTATATTGCAACACTGATGGCTAAAAGGGGGCGTTCCTACTGACAGCGATTTACAGTGTGATTCGTTTTTAAAGTCATTCGTTTTTAAAGACACTTTAATTTCGATTTTTAGTGAAGTGATTTATATGCTGGTTTCATATGGTTTAAAAAACAACTACCTTTTTAAAGAAAGGTTCGTATTTACCGATGAAACCATCAAATTAAAACAATGAATGACATACTTTCCTTACTGAATATGTAAGTGTAATAATTCAAATTAATTAATACATATCATTAAGATTACTTTTAAAGATTTTCATTCTTTTGATGAAACAACAGGTTGACATGCATGCAAGTTCAAAAAACACTTTAATTTTCTTATAATATGCATTTATTTTTACCTTAATTGCTCAACGATTCATTTTTCCAAATCCCTCCTTTGCGTGACGCTAATCTGTGGTGATTGGTCCGATTGGTCTCATTTTCATTTCATCATGCCTGTAATGCCTGATAAAGCAGTGTTTGTGATGCTTTGTGTACTGCCGTTACCTGGGAAACAGCTATTTTTACCGCTCCAAAAGCAGCACCTAGTGGCAAAGAATGAATTTGCATTTTCATTCAGACCAACGTGAAAAGTTTAACCAGGTCTGCGCGTGCAACAAGTGGGCGGGAAATATGCTAATGTTTCATGTTGACGTCAACATGAAACGCTTGGGGTTCGTTTTAAAAACGACTCGGTTAAATGATTCAGAGTCAACTCTTTCTTTTGAGAGAGACATAACTTTGTACATGGTGCACTTTCAGATGTTTTCATTCCATTAGAGCTGTGTTACACTGCATGAAAGATCAATTTAAAAAATCTTTAATAGGGGCACTTTAAAGTGATGTACTTGGTTTGTGGGGTTAAATGTGGATTATTGTGTGGATTAATGTTTTTATCAGCTAGAGTCTTTTGGCTCTCATTCTGACGGCACCCATTCACTATAGAGGATCCACTGATGAGCAAGTGATATAATACAAAATTTATCCAAATCTGTTCTGATGAAGACACAAACTAATCTACATCTTACATGGCCTGATGGTGAGTAATTGTCAACAAATGTTCATTTTTGGCTGAACTTTTCTCTTAAGAAAACACTCTGTGTCTTTATCTTTAGGCCCAGCGGCAGGAGTAAAGCGGAACTTTGCACAGCCCCTCCGCAGGTGTCCAAACAAGAAGGTAGAGATTTTGTATTATTGTGTACGCACACTAACATTTACATTTCTCACTGTTGTTTGTTTAATAAAGTGAGTGGATCTTGCCCACTTCTGCCAAGTTCCTTTCATTTGCCAGAGCTCATCGCGCACCGTCCAAACCGTGCGTGTTGAAAGATGTCTCCTCCTTGACCTGTTCTTGAGTGTTGCACAGGTTTCCCATCACTTGATGTCATCCCTGGAGAAGGCATGCCTTGTTGCAACAGTCTTGTGTTAACAGCTTGCTTAAGTGTTTACCTGGGCAACGTTTCCTTGGTTTTTATACGTCCTCAATCAGCACACAGATTCAGGTGTGATGCATAGACGCTGCCTCCCATATGCTGGCAGGGTGGAGAACGCAACCACCGTGAAGCTCTTGTTTATTTGAGCAAGAGTGTTTTAATAGGGACAAAATATGTGATAAAAGAAGTGATGGTCTTTGAATGGGTATTTTTGTGTGGCGCAGGGCAGGAATGCAGTGTGTGAAAGGTGACTTGTGTGTCGAGCTTAAGAGGTGATGCATCTTTTGTTTAGCAGATCTCTGTTTTTGTTTTTTGCCTGTGCTGGTTTTGTCTCTGAAACTGGGCAGGGTGTTTTTTTTGGGATTGTAAAACTATGATCTCAGACCAAAGGTGTAATTATGTCATTTGTGCATAATCTAATAAAAATAATGTTTTAATTTAATTCAAATTTAATTTAAATACTTTTTAAATATTTTACATTATCTTTAATTTAATTATATATTTTTAAATACATACATATGTGTGTGTTTAGAGTATGTATGTATGTTAATATATATACACACTTACCAAGGCCAGCTACTTTTTCCACCACATAAATGTACGTGAAACTGGGAATGAAATGTAATTCATGCAGAATTTTGAAAGAAAAGTTGAGTCTAACATGACACTTCTGGGTCAATGACAAAAGTTTTACAAAACGTTTCACTGTAGCTTACACGGTGTGTGCATAATCTTATCAAGCTGGTAAATCTACAGAAACTCCAGTACGTATATTAAATTACACCTTCAGTGGAGTCCAATGAACATGGAAGCCCGACCGGGGAAATTCAATTTATTTAAAGTTACACGATCCTCATTCCCGTCCACCACAAATGAGCGCATGGCACATGCTTGGGGCACAGATTTATGGGTGATTTATCAATGTCATTACATTATCTTAAGTGGCTGATGAGCTGTGGGAAGTGGTCATTACGTCTTTGCAGGGGGGGGTTACGGTGAACAGGGGCACGCTGATTTACTTAGACTAAGAGAGTCTATCAAGAGATAAAACTGATAAAGTGGCCTGCTGGGGACTGAAATGTAGACAAATTCAGGCCTGACTTAACTGCTTGTTTAGCTTCCCTCACAATCTGTGACTCACAGACAACTGTCCAATTTTAATTTATAATGTCATAGAAAAATTACATTACACATTCAGATGACGAATCCCTGATTCATGGACGAAACATTCTTTCTTGGATCTTTTCAATCAATCCCTTCAACTTTTCTGGATGATCATTATAAATGAGACCGATTCGGTTCTCGAGTTCAACTCTGAACTCATGATCCAGTTGGAGCAGTTAGAATAGTTAACCTAAAAAATAGCTGAATATGCATTCACCCTCAGATTTGAAACAGATTTGGAGAAATGTAGTATTACATCAGGAGAGAAATATGCACAGATTAAGCACAGTTTACAAGCAAAAACAGTTCAAAATAGCTTTAAACAAATATGTGGGTGGATTTTGATGTGAGAAGACAACAAGGGGAGGACTTTTTCACTGAAGGAAGATTTCTTATAGGGATTATGGACTCATATTTCGGCTATTAACATTAAAATGCCTTAATGATGGATTTGTTTCCTACGGAACATGTTAAGTGTTTCTGATGCAGAAAAGTTAGTTCATGCATTCATGACCTCTAGACTGGACTATTGTAATGCACTGCTAGGTGGTTGTCCTGCATCTTCAATAAACAAGCTACAGATAGTACAAAATGCTGCGGCTAGAGTCCTTACCAGGTCAAGAAAATATGATCATATTACTCCAATTTTACAGTCTCTGCACTGGCTACCTATTAAGTTCTATATCAGTTACAAAATATTATTACTTGCCTATAAGGCCCTAAATGATTTAGCTCCTGCGTACCTAACTAATCTTCTATCACGCTACAATCCAACCCGCTCCCTAAGGTCGCAAAACTCTGGACTCTTGGTAGTACCTAGGATAGCAAAGTCCACTAAAGGAGGTAGAACTTTTTCATATCTGGCTCCTAAACTCTGGAATAGCCTTCCTGATAACGTTCGGGGTTCAGACACACTCTCTCTGTTTAAATCTAGATTAAAGACACATCTCTTTAGCCAAGCATTCATATAATGCATCTCACAATCTTGTACTGCCAGTATATCTGATCAAACGCACATTATTATGCTTTAGCTTGGGTTGAACTGATAATTTTTGCCTGGATGGAACAACTGCTACGCTAATTGTCTTTATTTGTTTCTCTGTTTCTGCCACGGGATTAACATCCCGTGGTAACTAAGCCATAAATGAATTATATTGAGTTTCTACAATATAAATCTATTTTAGAAACTTAATTTCCTGTGAAGTTGCTCTATACAAATAATCTTGAATTGAATTGAATTGAACAAGCAGCTTTTTACTTCACAACATGTTAATTGATGGACTGGAGTTGTGTGGATTATTGTGATTTTTTATCAGCTGTTTGGTCTCTCATTCTGACGGCACCCATTCGCTGCAGAGCAAGTGATGTAATGCTACATTTCTCCAAATCTGTTACCACGAAAAACTCATCTACGTCACATACTGGAAAAACTCATCTACATATTGGATGGCTAAGGGTGAGTAAACTGTCAGCAAATTTTCATTTTTACATTTTAACAGAAATATTTAATTCAATTCCTAAACTGCTGAACGACTTCTTGGAATATGTCGCATAAGACTGCTTATATTATACTTTTAAGTTGCTTTTGTTTATGTTCTGAAGCATGAATACTCCAGGGCCCATTCATTGAAACTGCATGAAAACGAGCGACCACAAGAAGAAAGTAATTCAGGTTTGAGACGACAAGTCATTTTTGTGTGAACTTTTCCTTTAAGATAAAGTCGAACTAAAGAAATCCCACCAGGAATATAACCCTATTCAACTGAACACCATGTTTCTTGTTTTCTTCATCTTCCTCTTCCTCCTCCTCTTCCTTCTTGTCCTTTATTAGGCACAATAAAGGAGTGAAGGTGAGAGAAAGAACGAAGACGGAGATGAGAAGAAGGGGCCAAAGCCCTTTAGTGGTCTGAAACCCACGCATGCTCCGCAATCCCAAACCCTGCATTTAGCAGCTGCAGCTGTGAAACCTTTCTTTCTCTTCCTCTTTCTCCTCTCTCGCTCTCTTTCTCACTGGCTCTCTTTCTTTTCCCAGACCTGAATAGAGCTGCGCTGAATAGATTTGGCCAGGTCGGCTGAATAGTCGCACTGGAGGGAGGGGTGGGAGTGGAGCCCAAATGAACCGGAACCCCTACAGAGAGCTCCGCTCCTGGCGACGGCTATGATAGGGAGGAGGAGGGAGCTGCGTTTAATCGCTCATAATAGAAATTAGCATGGTGTAATGAACCCGTTTCAAAAGTCCATTATTTGCGCAGTTCAAAGAGAGGGGTGACTTTGTAGTTGGAATCCGTGAGCCCAAGCCAAATATCAAAAGAAAAGCATTTGTCAAAACTTCGTACGACTTTGTCAAAGCAAACAGCACATTTTCTGTTTCTTTTTGCACAGGAAAGAACTTGTGCATAAATCTCGTTCGAAATCTAGTTTTTTATGTTCTGTGTACACAAAGCAAAGTGTCATCCGGTTACACTGATTAAGGAGAACATTGCTAAAGCAGTCGCTTTGCTCTGGCATGTAAGTTCAACATGATTTCACATATTTATTTAACAATCAATCATGTTGCACAAAGCATATTTCACATTTGAGCTGTACGTTTTTTTGTCGCTCATCCAAGTTGAACTGTCATGATGCCACATGTGCGCAAAGAAATTAGTTTTGTTATGCATGATCTTTTTAACCTTTAGCATCTTATTTACATTTATCAGACGCTTTTATCCAAAGCGACTTACAGTGCATTCAGGATATAATATTTTTTGTCAGTACATGTGTTCCCTGGGAATCGAACCCACAACCTTTGCGCTGCTAACGCAATGCTCTAACCACTGAGCCACAGGAACACACAATCTTATGTGACCACTTGTGAATGAATAAAGTTTAGGAATGACATGAGGGTGAGAAAATTACATTTTCTTCCGTGTTTTTTGTATTCTAGGCACAACAAATTAAACCGAACAGTGTTGCATTCTCGCAAAGCCCGTCATTTCAAGTAACCTCTATTATTCTGAGATATAAGCATCAAAATATCTATATCAATTCAAGTGTTCCTCAGCCAAAATGATTATTTCTATTTAGGTTATTCACATTTTGGCTGGAAAGGTTCGGCCTAATTGGAGGTTTGGAGATAATGGCTCTTTCAGAGCGCTGTCGGCCAAAGGAATGGAGGTTTCTGGAAAGTCCTCTGGCAGTTGGTGCATTGAGTATTCAGTGTGAGGCCCTGGCCTGTCTCAAGTGCTCACAGCTGGATGCCCTAGAAGACTGGAGAACTGAAGCCGTGTCAGGAGACTGAATGGGCCTCGCTGTATAGGCCTCTGTCCTTATTTACTCGCAGAGCTGGAACCTCTTGTGTTTGAGCTCAAATTGAGATGCATACCTGGGCACGGCTGGATGAAGAAAGACTAAAGCTATTCATCCAACTCTTGGAAATTGGTTATTTGCTTGATTCTTTGTCATATTCTTTGACATTGTTATAAATTAATTAGCTGTGATTGGTTTCCCACAGTGCAGTCTTTCAGTAAATTAACACATTTAATATTGTTATATATATATAAATGTGTATATGTTGATATAATTCCATTGAGGTAAAAACAGTAGCACTGTGATTTTTTTAAATATAATTTAAAATAACTGTTTTCTTTTTTAAAACAATCTAAAATGTAATTTATTCCTGTGATGCAAAGCTGAATTTTCAGCATCATTACTCAATGTCACAAGCCGGGAACGGAGCGAGGCCGTCCTTCAGAAATCATAAAAGGAGGAGTCTAAGGAGGGAGAGGACTGGGATGGTTTTTGTGTGCGGCATTATTTTTCTGTTGTTTGTTTATTTGATTATTAAATGTTTAAATGTTCTTGCCTCCTTCCTGCCCGTAAAACTGTGCCGAAGCCCGGGAGTAAGGAGGGACACGCTTTGTAGAATCGCGTGCTGAGCAGCAGAAGAAGCGGAGACCGCCAGTGATACACTACAATTGCTGCTCCTGGGTCGAAGGGTGGCTGCTCGAAAGTTTGAGGTATAAGAGCAGAAACGGGGGGCTTTGTCGACCGGAGGAGCCACCGCCGTCCGCCAGGAGGCGATTCAAAATAAGAAATTAAAACCAGCGGCAGTTTCCGGGAACCGGACCGAGATGTTTTTTTTTCTCTCTCCCCTCTCTCTCTTCTCTGTCATTCACGTCTCCTTTTCTCTCGCCTCGTCTGTCCGTATGCCGCGGCCGCCCTGATGGAAGGGGGAGGGGGGAGTAGAGCATTACCCCCTGGCCTGCGAGGGGCGATTAAAGATGGGGCGGGGCCGAGAGCCGTGGGAACGGAGCGAGGCCGGTTTTGCTAAATGCTGCACTCACACACACACACACACACAAAGGATAAAAGGAGAGTGACACAGTGGAAGGAGGGAGAGGACAGGCCTGGGATTTTAGTTTGTGTTTGTGTGCATTTTCTGTTGTTTGTTTATTGATTATTAAATTTAAATGTTCGCCGGTTCCCGCCTCCTTCCTGCCCATAAGCATTTTTGTTTTAGTTTTTACATTTATATTTTCATTATAAATGATAATTTATTAATGAAAAACATCAAACATAGACTGTAAGAAAACTTCTTTGTAAAAACAAAATTGTTAATGCATGTGCACTCTGAGAATGAAGCAGCCAAACACACCTACACGTATTCTTCACCAATTTTCTGTAAATGTCGTACTGATCCGTGCAGTATCTCACAGAGCTGTGAGCCACACGTGTTCAGAAGGTGGCAACCATTATCCCATTATCTATAACAGGGGCCCCAGGGTTAGACGGCCATAAGCTGTGCAGCTGCAGCAATCAATGGCAAAATCACCACTATTGAGACCGAGAGTGTTTTACCAGAGCGCTGGTGTCATCAGGGTAACGGGTCTCAGACCGGCATGTGGAAAAGGGAGGGACAAACGTGTTGTCTTTTCAGAGGTGGGTGATTATGAGGTGCAGGCCAGGGGTCAAGCAATCAGACAGCAGTGCACTCTGGGAAATAACTTTCACTGCGTAGAGATCTTTTCAATTAAAATTAATGACTGAGGTTCTGTAAATATTATAATTTAATAATATATATATATTATATATTCATAATAATGTAATGTTTATATGTAAAAATATTTATTTTTATTTATATGCTTTATATGTATTCACTTCTTTTTTTATCTTAGATTCGTTTTCTTTAGTTTTTTTTTTAAAGATATATATTTTTTTATAGATTTAAAGGGATAGTGCCCCCCAAAATACATTTTTCCTTAGAAAAACTTCTTAGACTGCACGCTTGCCAGCAGAGTCGCGAGAGACAGTGTTGGGTTTTCACATTTTTTTAATTTAGTGTTGCATGAGCTAGTGTGTCTGTATATAAACAACAGACTGCCAAAGCATGCTTATGTGAAGCGTCCCATTTACTGGCCAAATAAAAGCTTCTGTGGATTCAGCTCCATCGAAACATGCTAACGTTAACCTTACAAAACCACAAGGCAAATTCCCTCGTTTAATCAGCCGTGTTCATTCATTCATGACAGAGTTAAAACAAACGCAGAAAGAGAGTCAGAGAGAGTGTGTCAAAGAAAAAGAGAAATGATTCATCCTCATTCCAAAAACAGAATATATTGCTGAGTACATTTTTCTAATTGTTAGTCATATCCAAAATGAAAGAAAAAAAACTACTAAATACTATAAATCATATATATATATTATATATATATATATATATATATATATATATATACGAGGATACATATGTATAGCCTATATATATATATAGAGATAGATAGAGAGAGAGACAGAAGATAGATAGATAGAGAGATAGATAGATAGAGAGATAGATAGATAGATAGATAGATAGAATATAGATAGATAGATAGATAGATAGATAGATAGATAGATAGATAGATAGATAGATAGATAGATAGACAGAAGACAGACAATAGATAGATAGATAGATAGATAGATAGATAGATAGATAGATAGACAGGAGACAGGACAACTAGATAGATAGATAGATAGATAGATAGATAGATAGACAGACAGAGACAGACAGACAGACAGACAGATAGATAGATAGATAGATAGATAGATAGATAGATAGATAGATAGATAGATAGATTAGATAGAATAATAGATATTTAGATAGATAGATAGATAAATAGATAGATATGATAGATATAGATAGATAGATATGATAGATAGATAGATAGATAATAGATAGATAAGATAGATAGATAGATAGAATACATATTTGTAAATTAATAACAAATATAACATTTAATATGTAATAATACAAATAATATCTCAAATATTTTACATTTATATTAACTGTAATATATAAATACAAAACAGGTGTGACAACTTGTCCCAGTAACCCTAAAGTATTTTAGAAGACATTTTATACATTTCTTTCATGCATTTTATATATAAAATCTTCCTTTTAAAAATACAATTATTGTTAAATATTTATGTGAACAGCTGTGAAAGTGTTATCTGGGTGAGAGAAAGCAGGGATGCCTGCTATATTTACTTTGTCTGCAGATGAACATTTTATTGAATGACTGAAAAACGTAAAAATAACCAGAATGAAATGTCTATAGACACTGAAATGGTTTCAAAAGACACAAAATGTCAAGTGCTCCTCAAATTAGCCCTAGAAACAAATATTGCACTATATATGAGCAATGGATAGCTCAGCCACACAGGAAACATAGTAATAATAAAATAATGACTTGTCTTACATGAACTGCATTGTAATGCCAGGATCTGTTCGCACTGAAAATGATTCCAGCTTGATGCATTGACCGAAGCCAACGCTGTGCTATAGCTGATTTACAAGAGCATGCTGTCAAACAAGGAATCTGGTGAATAATGGACCTTGTTCTACTTCCAAGATAGCGGAAACATACAGACCAATAATTCAGCGGGGGTGTGAAGCACAAGTGCGATGTGTTATCTGTAGTCTGCCTTTTTCAGGGTGGGGCGGTGGATTCGTTCAGGTTGTTCAGAAGGGGCTGAATGACAGGACCGTGACAGGGAAGATGCACTGCAGCTCTGCATGTCTAACTCCTAACAGCAGCTGCTGGTGGAGCAGTCAACACTGTCCATTCATCAGTCACTGTCATTAATATCACCTGTGCATTGCACAATTATTCAGCATTACTGAATTCATTCTTAACACCATCTTTTGTCGACATGAGCATAAGATCAGAAAGTTACTATCACATGATTATTTAAGGGCAAATGGACTGAACCACATATATGAGCTCTATAAGTAAATGCATTATTCCAACTCACATGCAAAAATACATAATCAAGTAAATCTGTGCTTATTTTTCCAGCATGATTTAGTTTAAAAGTTTACAAAACACAGCATTTTTTTGGCATATATTATTTAATAATCTACAGACTTTTTGCCAACTGTGCACATTCAAAATGTCACCAATAAATCAAGTCAGTGGCTCAATCCAAAGCAAACACAATTTAGGCTTCACATTGAAAAATGAGAGGTGACAAAAGCACAAAGTGAGGTTTTGGTCACATACAGGATATGTTTTCTAAAAGCACTAGGTGTACACTTGGAAGTAAGATATTTTCTGTGCCAGATTTCCGATTTATTTAGTCGTTTGTATAACTCCGCTTGCCAGTAGGTGGCTACATGTGTTGGTTTTCTACGAGTGATTCACTGTTCACTCACTCAACCGATTCATTCAACACATTGTTTCAGTCTGAAACCAAACACCTTTGTTCAACAGTTTCGTCTTATACACGCACATTACTGTTAAACTGATCGTTTTGATAGATCAAAAAATACCTAGTAACAGGCAATAATTTTGTTTAAAATGTAAGCTACACAATATTAGCTTCGTGCTTATCGAACTGCTGTATAATGGTGCTGTTGATTTGAATTTGATATTCGGAAAAAACACTCTTTTTTCTGTGATTATTGTTTACTTTTTCGTGTAATATTTACATATTTATTTGAGCAGTCTAGTTTATATACACTGCATAATATATGTCTGTCTCTCTAAGGGAGAAGAGTTAGCTAGCTAGCTCTTATGTTAGCTAGCTGGTGGTCTGTGTGACACGTGAAGGTAAGATGTTCTCCTGGACTGTTTACTCTTGAAGTTCCAATAAAAAAATACAGTTTTATCTTCAAACCTGGAACCATGTCGGAGTTACTGCTAATCTTTTGTAAATCATGATACTTGTAGCTATTCTTGACCAGTCACAGGACATTGGCTTTTAATAATCTAACTTTATCTTTTAGTATTTTCAGGAGACAGTTGTATGTCAATGTACTTTCCATACTTGTTTCATGTGGAGACTTTAAACGAACGCTAGCATGTGAAATGTCCAGGGTCACAGATGGCTGGTGTTCTCCACATCTTTGTCCTTGGAGAGGGGATAAAGATGGACATAAAGCAGAATTGAAAACTGCTGACTTGTGCCTGCTTGTTATTGTCATGGTTTATCTTAAAAGCAGTAAAACGATAAACAGATGCGTGTTTGGGGAGTTTTTGAATGTTGCAAGTTCCTTACATGTGCAATCAATTTTATCCATAAGTGGTTTTTATATCAGTTCTCTTGTGTGAACAATAATGACAAATCCAGATACAGTCCCGCATATACCCCTAGTGTATTTCACTCTCTGTGATTTCTATTTTTTTTTCATTAATTTGTATATTTTATTAAATTATATATAAATATAATTCCATTCTTTATCTATTCACGGCATCGTTTTTCATTTATTTGAATTGTAGATGTATTCTTAATCATAATTTTATGCCCTTACTCACAATATATGTGTATGTATGTATATATGTATATATATATATGTTTGTGTGTATATCACTTAAATACGATCAAATACAATAAATAAATACTAGCACATGGGCAAGAGCTTGTGAGAAAACAGTTGTGCAGATGAACACACAGACCTTTGCGCAGATGGGAAGTCAGCTATTATTATATATTACTGCTCATTTATTTTCAAACTGCAGCATTTAAATGCAATTATCTGTAATGCTCACCAAGGCAGAAAAGAGCAGACATCTGCATACAGAGATGGAAAAACGTACAACCATGCGACTCATTTAAAATGGTTTTGTATAATTCACACACATTCTCCTTTAAAGATCAAATTACCCTTCTTATGATAAACACTGGGAGGCAGATTTAGTCTATTTATTTTGAACATACACAACCATTCAAAGTTTTGGATTTTTTTATGCTTCTGGAAAAGTCTCTAATTGTTACCAAAACTGAATTTGTATTATATTACAAAAGCAGTAATATATTAATACAATTAAAAATAGCTGTTTTCTATTTGAATATTTAAAAAATATAATTTATTCAAAACTAAGGTGAAACTGAATTTTCAGTGTCATATGATCCTCCGGTAATCATTGTAATAAGCTGATTTGGTTCTCAAGAAACATTTACTATTATTATCATCACAGTTGGTATTATCACAAATATTTTTGTAGAAACCATGATCAATGTTTTTTTATAATAAATAAATAGATAAATAGAAAGTTCAAAAGAACAGCATTTATTTGAAATAATCTTTTGTAACAGTTTTGACTGCCACTTTTGATCAGTTTATTGCAACCTTTATGAAAAAAGTAGCCTATGGAAAAAATGTGTAGCCATGTTTCAAAAATACACATTTTGAAATATGTACAATGAGAAATAACCTTGAATAAAAAAAGAGTAACCAATACAAAAGGCACAAAATTAGCATAGAATCAATTGTATTACAGCGTGACCTGTTTTCAGAAGTTTCCAGGAAATATTGATGTGTTGGAAAGAATAGCGAATGTATTACAGAACAATTCTCCACTGCAGGTGCTGCCGAAATACGACACTGACAGAGAAAACAAACAAAGAAAAGAAAGGATGACAAATGTTATTTTCCTCATTCCATAGTTCTGGGCAAGGCCTCGCTGGATAGACTAAAGCAGTCAAATGACGTGTGTATGTGGGTGCATTTGTGTTTTTGTGACAGCAGTGACTCATCAGTAGTTGTTGTGATATGTGCGTGTTGAGTGAACATGCATTGTCGGAATGGTAGACATCTTTTTCTTTTCTTTTTTTCATTGTTTGTTGTTTTTTTCTAGATGATATGCTTTCAGTAGATTCAGTGCTCCTTACCTTCACCTGTTAAGCTTTGACAACAAAACTAATCGGCCATCATTGAGGCTGCAGTTGACCTTTGACCTCAGCTGTCAGTTGTCCCCTGGAGATGCAGTTCGAGACTCTCGAGTTCAATAACACAGAGTACCCAACACACACACACACACACACACACACACACACACACACACACACACACACAGCACACACACACACACACACACACACACACACACACACACACACACACACACACACACAGACACACACACACACACAACACACACACACACCACACACACACACACACACACACACACACACACACACAACACACACACACACACACACACACCACACACACACCTGTGTGACAGTCTTCAACAAGCACATCCAGATACATGCTGGGACATGATGATGCACAGACACACAAGTTTACTTACTTATCCAAACGAGGAAATACCATTGACTTTGTTTCTAAATAAAGCAGATTATAACAGAATAAGCCTAACTTGAAGATATATATATATATATATATATATATATATATATATAATATATAATATATATATATATTATATATATATATAATAGTGCTGTCAAATGATCGCATCAGAAATAAAAGTTTTTATTTGCATAATATATGTGTGTGTGCTGTGTATATTTATTATGTATATATAAATACATACACATGCATGTATATATTTCAGAAAAATATGATATGTTTATATATTAAATATATATATATATATATATGTACATAAATTATATGAATATGAAAATGGACATGTATATATTTTCAATATATACTATATGTGTGTGTATTTATGTATACATAATAAATATACACAGAAAACTTATACAATGCAAACAAAAACTTTTATTTTGGATGCAATTAATTACGATTAATCGTTTGACAGCACTAATATATCATATCAAAAACAGTCATATTTTGAAATATTTAATGTATTTTATTTCTGTGATGGCAAAGCTGAATTTTCTGCAATATTTATTATTTATTATAATTTTATTTGTATAATAATTTTAAGGTGCTTAACAGACATAATGAAATGTCATACCTGTTAGAAGATTTTGTAATTTTTTTTGTTCTTCGTTAGAAAACCATCTGTATTTGGAACAATGTGAGAGAGTAAACAATGACAGAAATGTGATATCTGATTAAATGATTCCTGTAGTACCTGGTTAGAATTATAGCCTTTGTCTCTTAAGTTTTTGTCCTAAAAAAATGAAAGTGTAGTACAGTTAAAAGTTCATGATATATTTTATGTTTATGCATAACATAGAACAAGGTTAGTCTGGCTTCTGTAATAATAGCCTGTTTTTGAAAATATATGTATCTCTTGAACTGTTTCTGGGTTCAAGTGTTTGAGGAAGTTGCGAGCACATATGGCTCAAATTGATCTATCTCTCTCTTTTCCCTGTGACCCAGACCCCACTTCCTTACCGCTACCCAACGATCTGTGCAAGCGTAAACACATCCGGACTGAAGGTGCACGGAGCAATCAAACATGTGCTGTTCATCAGAGAGCCCCAAACTTACTGCCTTCTAAAGAGCGTGGCTTACACACACACACACACACACACACACACACACACACACACACACACACACACACACACACACACACACACACACACACACACACACACACACACACACACACACACACACACACACACACACACACAACACACACACACAACACACACACACACAACACACACACACACACACACACACACACACAGTAAAAATCAACGCAATAAAAACTTCACGGGTTGGCTTAAGGATACAAACACATGCAGCTAAGCATAAATAGTGCCATGATGCTTTCTTATGATTATACACGTTTATAAGTTAACAAAGTGATTAATAACAAAAATAACAAAGTGTTATATATTTAATTATAATAATGCTATTAATTTACTATTATTATACAATTTAGCGCATTATCACAAATTAAGTGATTTATTATTAATATTATTAATAACAACAACAACAATAATAATAATATAACCAATAACATGACCAATATGTTCACCATCCCTTTATTTATCTGACCAAAGATGCTGTAAAAACAGTAATATTATGAAATATATTTTAAAATATAATTTACTCCAGTCTTCAGCGTCACATGATCTTTTTCAGAAATCATTCAAATATGCTGATTTGGTGCTCAAGATACATGTTCTTTTTACTTCTTATCCAAGTTGTTACACTTAGTATGTTTTTGTAAACTGTGATTTAGCCTTTATTTGAAACAGAAACCTTTTGTAACATTATAAATGTGTTTACTGTCACTTTTCATCAATTTAATACATCCAAACCGAATAATAATAAACTGTTCACTGAATGCTGTGTGTGTGTGTGTGTGTGGTGTGTGCGCCGTGTGTGTGCTGTGACACTAAACTATTCAATTATTACTAAAGTTGCAAAACAGGCTCACCTAAAGTGACTTATCAGCAGTGATTGCTGCCCACACTGTGCTCGAGGTGCTCTGCACCTGTGTGCATGAGTAATGCGCAACTGGAAGCCAGAAAAGACATGATGCAGCAGGATTACACAGGCTCATATTGCACATACCAAGCATTAGTATGCACACAAAAATGTGAAACTGTTTAAAGTTTTGGTACATTTCCCACTGGGAACAGTTTCTCTGTTTCCCCAATTCTGGCATTAGTTATAAATCAGTGCAACCAGGAAGTTTGATCTATAGCGGGTCATTATGTTCTGGTTTAAGGGAAGCATTGGTTAGTTCCTGCAGAAATAGGGCCGGTCAGAAAGTGTTTGAGGGTCACGTGGTGGGTTAGTGTGTATTTTGAGAGTGTATTGGGAGTACACAGGGTAAATAAATATTTGATGACTGTGTCACCTCTGCTCTGAGTCCTGGGCGGCACAAGCCAGATCATAATCTGACCTTCACACACTCGGATGAATTATTCAAAATAAAATTGTCAATCATTCTGTCCATTCCATGTGGAATAGGGTACAGAGAACGCTTTGTGTGTTTTCAAAAGCATCTAAACTCAAGAACAAGCAAAAATAGGCAACTGAACCGATATTCACAAAGGCACACAAACACTCTGACAATAATGTGATAAACACCATCAACAGTGCTCAAAAGCTATCCATTAGCCTTTATATTCATTTCAATGGCTGCATTTAAAAGGCTGATGCCATGGACTGTCCGGTCCGCCTGTTGAGCGGAGTTCACCTGAGACCAGTCCTCAGGGTAAAACACGTATGATGCCTGATCAAACAAAGTATAGCTGAACATTTGCATTGAGTATAGGCTAAGCTAGCAGGCTGATTACCACATGGTATGTTAAGGTAGCATAGCTGAATGGTTAGCTTGCAAAACCTAAGCTAACTAAAAATGTAAAATGTTTAATGTTTATTATTAAATATTTTATTTAACAATTTCAAAAGACATTAATGGTCGTAATTTATAATTCAGCACTAAACCTAGTACCGAATAATCATTTTATGTAAGTTAAAATATTTTAATGTGAGGCAGCTGTAGAACGTATATCATATTTATTTTTTCATAACCACACTTCAATCTTGTCATGTGACACTTTGAAGCCACAGTAATTTATGACAGATTTATCAGTTTTACTTATTTAAGTTTTTTTCAATTTTCACATTTTCACAAACTTCTTAACAACATTGTGAAATATTTGATATTTAGATTCTCAATATTTGTGAGTAAATGCATTTTTTAAATGATCTTGTTAGCGGTCCAGTTTTAAAGGTTATTTTACCAATTATGTATGAATAAACTAGAAATGTTTTTGCTAGCACTTATACTACCATACAGGTTTTGGATCAGTAAGATTGTAATTAATACAAATTAATATTAGGAATGATTATTGTATTCAGCAGTATTGATCAAATGTGACTGTAAAGACGTTTATAGTGTAACAAAAGATTTCTATTTCACATAACTGACGTTATTTTGAACTTTCTGTTTATCAAAGAATCTTAAAAAAGTATCAAGGTTTCCACAAAACATTAAATATAGCACAACTGTTTTCATCATTAATAAAATGTTTCTTGAGAACAAAATCAGCGTATTTCTGAAAGATCACGTGACACTGAAGACTGGAGTAAATTCAGTTTTGCCATCTCAAAATAAATTCCTTATTACAATATATTAAAATACAAAAGAGTTTATTTGAAATTTCTATTGTATTTTAAGCAAATAAATGATTTTTTTCAAAAATATTACAAATGCTTACTGTCCCCAAATTTTGAATGGTAGTCTGTGTATTTAAAAGTCCAAAACGTAAACATTATCTCTGGCTCAGTTCCAATCAAAGCACAAAACAGATTAGAATTTATCAATTTATCACGTCATGAACTGAACGCATCAAAACACCGCTTCATACTAATACAATACAAAACCTCTTCATCATATTAAGTCCAGGTCTTCTAAGCTCCAGACCCACATATTGAACCGATTGGTGATCTGTCAGTTTGTTTGGGTGGACCCTTCGATTAGAGCGCTGAGCTCTTAAAGCCCTCTGTATTGATAGATTTAATGGCTGTTCTTGTTTGTGTGTGTGAGAGAGAGTCAGAGACGAGAGACAGCAGTAAGCTGAAGTCCAGTAGTCAGCTCTTCCTGTGTCCTGTGTGAGTATTACATGGGCCCTTACAGTGGTCTGCCATAACCTTCTCACATGGAGGTGTCACATACGATACTTCCTAATGCCCAGAGCCAAACATCATCTGATCGCTCTCCCCCCTCCATCCTCCCTGTCTATGTCTATGTTCTCTCTTTTCTTTTGATGAATGATGGACCCTTCTCCTCCCTTCTCCTCTTCCACCTGATTGGCATTTGTCTTATTAGAGCAGCTAGAATAATGTATTCGGTGCCAGTCACGGGTCCCAAATAGCATGAGTTTGTGTTTGCTGTTCTTTTTCATAACCATCTCGTGTAATGATACACAAAGACACAAAGGCTATGATATCCCCATAGTTGCATTTCGGGGGTTACTGAAAATGACAAAAAAATGTTGTCTGAAAGCAATTGAAAGGAGTCAGTTTTTAAATTATAAAGACAGACAGACAGACAGACAGACAGACAGATAGATAGAGATAGATAGATAGATAGATAGATAGATAGATAGATAGATAGATAGATAGATAGATAGATAGATAGATAGATAGATAGATAGATAGATAGATAGATAGATAGATAGATAGATAGATAGATAGATAGATAGATAGATAGATAGATCGATCGATCGATCGATGGAGGGAGGGAGGGATGGTGGATGGATGGATGGATGGAGAGGAGAGAGAGAGAGAGAGAGAGAGAGAGAGAGAGAGAGAGAGATACAGACAGACAGACAGACAGACAGACAGACAGACAGACAGACAGACAGACAGACAGACAGACAGACAGACAGACAGACAGACAGAGAGAGAGAGAGAGAGAGAGAGAGACAGACAGACAGACAGACAGACAGACAGACAGACAGACAGACAGACAGACAGACAGACAGAGAGAGAGAGAGAGAGAGAGAGAGAGAGAGGGAGAGACGGAGGACGGAGAGAGAGAGAGAGAGAGAGAGAGAGAGAGAGAGAGAGGAGAGAGAGAGAGAGAGGAGAGAGAGAGAGAGAGAGGAGAGAGGAGAGAGAGAGAGAGAGAGAGAGAGAGAGAGAGAGAGAGAGACAGAGAGAGAGAGAGAGAGAGAGAGAGAGAGACAGAGAGAGAGACAGAGAGAGAGACAGACAGACAGACAGACAGACAGACAGACAGACAGACAGACAGACAGACAGACAGACAGACAGACAGACAGATAGATATTTCAAATTCTGACTCAATTTCTTCTGAGAAATAAGCATTGTGAATGCCTGTAGTTATTGACTGACTGGAAGGGGAAGTTGCTGCTTACGATTTTGGACACAGCCGGAGTAAGATTAGTAATGTGTTTATTTATGGAACTGATCCGAAGTTTTTATTACAAGCACACAGTACTGTGTGTATGTTTTTTTCTGTCTAATCTTTTAAACAGTTATTTGGTATTATTGATAAAGTAATAACACCACACAAACTTTACTAGTTTTGTTTGGATCAGTGTTTCTTTCACTATATTTATAAGACACACATTTACTACTTTAATAAAAAAACAAAAACAAACCTTATAACCTGTAATATTAAAGGTGGTATGCAGAAGCAACACTTGCTTCCAGAGATTTATTTTATTTTATTTTACAAAAATAATTAACTATACCATACACTACTGTTCAGTTTGGCGTCAGTAAGATAGTATTTTAATTGATTTAACACAAAACATATATTAAGTATATATTAAATATATTAATATTAAGGTACAAAAAAATATATATTTCAAATAAATGCTGTTTTTTGGAGTTCATTATTATTCATTAAAATCAATATATTAGTATGCTTTCTGAAGTATTATGTGACACTAAAGACTGGAGTAATGGATGCTGAACATTTTAAAATACATAAAAATATTATTTTAAAATATATTGCAATCGAAATCAGTTTTTTTTAAAATAGTAATAATATTTCACAATATTAGTTTTTACTGTATTTTTGATCAAATATATTAAATACCAATGCAGTTTTGATCAAATACCAATTTAGCTATGGTGAGCACAAGAAAGCAATATTACCGGCCCCAAACTTTTGAATGGAAATTAAAAATGCAATTAAAATGTAACGCTTAATAATTTTATTCAGTCATATATGGAAAGTTGAGTAAAAAAAAAAGCTTGATGATAGATATGCTGACTTTTGTAACGGGGGGGGGGGGGGGGTATTTATCATACAGTTTTTCTTTATGCACCAAAAAAAAAACAGCTTTTCTGGTATTTAATGCTTGGATAAAACCGTGTCTCTGTGTTCCCGGGTTATACAGCTCGTTCACAGGCCTCTTGTGTTTAAGTGTTAAATGCGTGACAGGGCTGGAGGAGGATCATAGATGCGCCCCCCCAGAGGAAAGTCAGCTTGAGGCCATTAGCCTTTATGCTTGCTAAGCTATATTTTCTACTATCAGGGGAGGTCGTTTGTTTTGGCCTCTGCATTCTTCTGCTTCTCTTAAGTAGAAAGACAGTGTAGAGAGTCACAGGGCTTGCAATGTTTCACTCGGAAAATTGCTTTAACAGTGAAGGGAAAGTTTAAGGCTACATAAAGCTAGCTGGCTCTTACGTACAGCGCTGTAGTCTTTGTCAGGGATAAAGGACACTGTCCAAGCAAGAGGGAATGAATCAAATTGTTTGTATGCTTTTGGCAGGATTCTGCCCTCTCCGATGTCTGTTAGTTATGGGAACTATCTTTGCTGTTACAGTGTGTTGCAATATTTTCCTCTACATATTGTATATCTAGAGCTATTTTCCCTATAACCAAGTAGACTTTACACACAAAGAACAATTGTTGAAAGAATATTATAGAAATGGAAAGATTGAATCTTTTCAATATTCACTTACAAAAAAATTGCTGTGCTATTATAACTGATCATGGTACTGCCGCAGTATTTTTAAGTTTATCAAATTGTCTATTAAACATCTTTAATATGAAATAGCATCTTACATAAATGAAACACACAAACATCTTATACAAATGATAAGTTACCAATATCTGTGAGCTTACTAAGTTTATACAAAAAAAGATTTGTATTAAATCAATCAAATTCATATCTTGCGAGTTAGAATATTTCATAAAACTTGTACATCTGCTTATTGTTATTTTTGTGTTTTCCCAAAGTGGCAGATAGTTCTTTATCCGAACGATGAGTTAATATTTGAATGATGTAATTTCATAGAAAACACAGCCAAAAACAAAATAAAAAAATCCCACAATAAATCCCCAAATACTTTACTGACACCAAGAGTGAAACAAACATTAATCATGATAATAGATTTATTCCAGTACAATAGGAGGTGCTGATCGCCAAACAAATTCAAGCCAGAACATAACACGCATGATCTGAAAACTGAGAGGACCTTTGTTCCCTACTGTGACACACGTCTTCTCCACGGGAAGATGCTAATATATTTTATTAAAGATCATACGGGCACATCAATATCATTGTGCGTGGAATACATCATTTACTATAAGCACTGCAATATTCCATAAAAATTTAAATTTTGACTTTGGTGACTTTAAAGGCCTTGATATACTTGCCACAGTTCTTTTTTGTTCTTCGCTTGGGGGTGAAAAAAAGTATACACTGTTAGTGAATATCCTAACATTGCATTTAGATGAATATATAAATATCTGCATCAGCATCTGATCCTAACAACGTGAATATGGTACATTTCAAAGGTGCTAAATCTTTGAGGAAAGCAATTTTGGCATGCGATTTCAAACTCCTGAAATGAACTCCAAACAAACTTAGTTTGGTACTGTCATGAACACGCATCAAAGACTGACATGGAAGAGAAACAATAGTAGAATGAAGTCATTATTTTTGTTTTCTTTGTGTACAAAAAGTTTTCTTGTAGCTTTATTACATTACAGTTGAACCACTGATGGCAGATGGACTATTTGAATGATGTCCTTACTACCTTTCTGGGCCTTGAATGTGGTAGTTGCTTTGCTGTCTATGCAGGGTTAGAAAGCTCTTGGATTTCATATCTTAATTTGTGTTCTGAAAATTAATGAAGGTCTTACGAGTTTGAAACCACATGAGGTAATTAATGACAGAATTTAGATTTTTCATTACCTAAATTTATTGTAAAGTGTTACCAAGTAATTTGTTACTTGTATGATAGTGTACAAATACGTAATTTAGTAGCGCACTGTCTTTTATTTCATATTAAGACAAAATATTTGGGATGCAACTGCAGAATACACAAACAATTCTGCGCAGGCCTGATTAATTGCTTTCTTCGTGAATCTGGCCCTGATTACTTTCTCCTTACTTTTCTCTGGTCTCTCTTCCAGCTGATATCACAAGCAATTGAACGCCTGTAAAAACCAGCCTGCCCAACGGCTCATTCCCTCCTCTCTCCTCTCTTATGAGAGCCTGGAAAAAAATAGCTGACTGTATTTGCCTTCTGCATCCTGCCAAGATCCACCTCGCTCACAGGCCCATCAGCTGTACCTTAGGGGTTTCAAATTCCTGCGAGCTGGGGATGAAACACTCATTTCACAATTAAACTGAGCCGTCCCTATTAGCTCAAGCCCCCCGGGGGATCACTTTCCGCAAGGTGGTGACAAATTGCTCTTTTGAACCGAAGCCTGGGCCGTTATGGATGCCACATAGACTTTGTTTATCAATCTGCGCATACTAATTAAGGTCTGAATGGAGTGGATTGAGTTGAGAATGTGGAGCCACTAAGAGCAGCTGATAGTGTTGCTTGTTTTTGATTTTTTTTGTATCAGATACATTTGAGATGGCGGTATCCTTTTCTAGAGCTTGTGGTTAAAATGATGACATGAAATATCCATTGTTATGTTAAAGGAATGTGTGCTAAGCATTACAGATGGTGGACTTTTCTCCATATGTGCCTCGTACAAGGACTCTTAAGCCTCACTGGACACTTGGGACCTATCTGTCACTCCCACATGGCACTTTTGGTTTATCGCTATGTTTTTTTCTGGTATGAAATTGGATCCAGGACTCCAGCTATAGAGCTCTTCTATGCTGACAATGTTTAAAAAGGAATTTTTGGGGAAGCCAGCTGAAGGATTGGTCTCAATGATAATCATTGGAATGAAAATGTATTTTAAAGCTTGGGTAGCTTGTGTAATCTCCCAGATAACGGTCATCCACGTTCAAGGAGAGTCCCACGGGGGCAACCATGTTAAGCGTCAGAGTAATGATAGATACAGCAGGATTGTAATGTAAGTAAACCTGCAGTTCCTGCGACTAATCTCCGGGTTAGTGTTATGTAACCAACACCCTGACACTTAGGGTTGTTGGGTTTCCAAAAGCATACAGGTTGTGATTCACAAGTCGTTGATTCAGTTTGCTTCAATCTAAGTGTTGATTTTTTATGTTTAAATTGTATTTTCTTTGCATATGAAAGATATTCCCTCTCAGCTGTAAAACATGCTGTAAATTATACAGAACAGTGTTTTTGAGTGATTGCATCGTTAACAGTGGTTTTGATTGAACTTCTCTTAAAAATGGCTCATGCATCATTTGTGAATCAGTTGTACTGTACAAGAGTTATTGGTAATGTCTCATTCGTTAGTTCATATGAATATTATTCTAATATTATATCTAACATGAACTAAAAATGAGCAATATAACTTTCACGGCATTTTTCAATGGTTCTGAAAGATGTCTCTTATGCCCCCCAGAAATGCATTGATTTGATCAAAAATACAGTAAAAACAATGATATATTTTTACAATTTAAATATTTTTTTCGCTTTGAATATATTTTAAAATGTACTTTATTCATGTGATTGCAAAGCTGAATTTTCAGGAGTCATTTATCCGGTTTTCAGTCACACGATCCTTCAGAAATCATTGCTTTGCTGCTCAATAATTCTTTTCTTGCTATCAGTGTTTAAAACAGTTGTGCTGCTTAATATATTTTTGTGGAAACAATGATACATGATTTCAGGATTCTTTGATGAATAGAAAGTAAAAAAAAACATAATTTATTTGAAATAAAACACGATACACGCATTTTGTAACATTACTGTCACTTTAGATTAATTTAATTTAGTGCTATCAAACGCCATTAATCGCATCCAAAATACCAAGTTTTTGTTTACATGACATATATGTGTGTACTTTGTACATTTATTATGTATATATAAATGCCCACACATACAAGTATAAATAAAAAAATGTTATGTTCATACATTAACATATACATGTAAATACTGTGTATACTGTGTATTTATATATTCATAATAAATATACACAGCACACACACACACACACACACACACACACACACACACACACACACACACACACACACACACACACACACACACACACACACACACACACACACACACACACACACACACACACACACACACACACACACACACACACACACACACACACGTATTGTGTAAACAAAAACTTTTATTTTGGATTCGATTATTTGTGATTAATCACGATTAATCATTTGACAGCTCTAATTTAATTTGCACACTCTCTTTATCCCCATCCCTAACTGATTGTCTTGGAAATGGAGGATGAAGTGTGCGATTGGTTTAGCAAGGAGGGCAAACAGTGTGACTTAAAACTGTGAAGAAAGACAAAGGAAACCGAATAAAAGTGTTAGAGAGGGAAAAAGGGACCAGAAAAGGAGGGGGGAAAGAATGTAGAGATTTGGCCCACATTTGCAGTGGTCTCAGACTGTGCGGGGGGGGAGATCTGGGAAACAGGAAGTGCAGCAGACACCTGTGATTCTCATTTCTGCTTCCATCAGCATAGCACGACTGGAACAAAACCCTGAAACACGCACACAGACCGTTCATGCATGCAGCACCTCACCTGGTCCCTGTCTGACCTGGGGGTTTGAGCCCTTGTGCCAGCTAAACCTTTACTGACCCCTCAGAGCCCACTGTACGCTCACAGACCCGCATAATCCAAACCACAGATAGAAGTCATAAATCCCCCCACCCCAGTAAAGTGTTCCCTCTATGCGCAGTTGCGTTGACAACCCGTAGGTCTTTTCCAGATGTTTTGGAGGCCCTTGCTGAGCGAAGTCCCTCTGTGCTGCTTTCCTGCTGTGCATTCTCAAACAACTTCTGGGTTAGTGCCCCTCCACCTGCTGCCCCCTAGAGCCACGCGCACAGACCTGGGAGAGCCATCATCACTAATTTCGAGAGTAGGTGAGGATGTGGGTTTAAGTATTGGGTTGTACGCTAAGGGAAGTCTTGAACAGCCACAGCTTCATGAAAGTGAGTGGTGTACAGGGAGTTCATTGGGAGTCCGTGGTCCAGGTTTCATGAAAAAAAGTTATCAAGTTACTGCTGTGCACTCATTTACACACCAGGGGAATTGTAGCCAGTCTTAAACTGTTTGCTCTTTAACTATTTAAGTCAGGCTTGTGTAAAATTCATAATGTAAGAATTGGCTCCCATTTGTCTATCTGTCTATCTATCTATCTGTCTGTCATGTCTGTCTGTCTGTCTGTCTGTCTGTATCTGTCTGTCTGTCTGTCTGTCTGTCTGTCGTGTCTGTCTGTCTGTCCGTCTGTCTGTCTGTCTCCGTCTGTCTGTCTCTGTCTGTCATCGTCTATCTCTGTCTGTCATCTGTCTGTCTGTCTGTCTGTCTGTCTGTCTGTCTGTCTGTCTGTCTGTCCATCTGTCATGTCCATCCATCTGTCCATCTCTGTCCATCCATCCATCCGTCCATCCATCCATCCATCCATCCTCCATCTATCTGTCCATCCGTCCATCCGTCTGTCAATAAGACAGTTACAGCACACAAGAAATTCATTATGGAAATATTGTATATCTGATCATATCTTATTTGAAATATCTTGATCTGAAACATTATGATCTAAGAGAGGGCCCTAAAGCCTCTCTAGTGTTTATCTTGTGAAGAGTAGGATAAAGGTTCACTAATCTCTGACAGCAAGTGTGTGCATTTGCTTTGTCTGATTTTCCAGTTGTATGATCATCCATCATAGCACCTGCCAAAGTGGCGTGCGCTGGGGCCTTGACCAGACCGTTCTAGAGGAGGGCCACGTGTCCCGGCCACCCCTGAAGGGACGACAACACCCCAGAGAGAGCGGAGCAGGGAATGGGGGCAACAGGTGTGTGTTTTTAATAGTGGCACATAGAGCGCACATTTCCCCCATCCTCAGTGATGCTAATGACGGACGTGATGTGACATGCTGAGGGACAGGAAGACTGAAGGAATGACTGCTGGTGTTTGCAGACTGCCTGGAGAGACTCTTTATAAATAGAAACCCAACACAGTTGTTGGAGTACAGCCTCAGGATGATCATTCTTGAAATTTTACTGCTTTGATGATTTACTTCTGTGTTTTGATTCATCATCACGTTGCATGGTCCAACAGATTTTTGGTTGATAGCAGCAAAAAGAAAAACAGTCAACTCTGCTATATCCAATCCACCATAGCGTACACTGTTCTCCTTTGACCTTTACTGCAAATGTATTTGTGCTGTAACTCCTTGTTGTCTTGAGTGATCTGCAGGACTTGTGACAGTGTGTCACCTTCAGCAATAGTAGCTGTCTTGTATCTTGACTCTGACACTGTACTAGCTTTCATGCATCTCAGACTTCACAGTGCTTAACTTTTGTGCTTACGGTACGGTTTGGTACGGTTCACTTTTGTACTGTACTGTACGGTACCTGGTACTTTTATGTAGTAGTAACTGAGTTTCCTGGTTTGTAAGCTGCCTGAACGTGGACTTATGGGGACCCAGGCCTTTAGAATGTTTTGCATAACTCCTTGCCGGGCTTAGTTTTTAAGAATTTTGTTCTTCTGGATGGCTTCAAATATGAACTTGAATCAAATTGTTTCAAATCAACATTTTGAAACAATTGACTCTTTTCAGTCTTCGTAAAGGTTTAATAGAGATTGTTTTTCAAGATGTTTATGTGAAATTTCCCTAAACACACTATATTGCCAAAAGTATTCAAAGTAAAATTAAAATTAAAATAACTATTTACTAGAATTTGTACAATTATAAATTCCTGTACTTTGATGCAATTTAATGCATCCCTGATGATTTTTTTAAACTTTTTACAGTAATCCAAAATGCACAGTGTCAAAGTGACGATAATTTTAGGTAAAAACTATTATTTAATCATTTATAATTTTTTCCGAAAAAAACTGTACCATGGCAAACAAAATAAATATTCAATAATAGTGTAATGATTAACTGATTATATAAATGTAATTAATTTCAACAAGTTTAGCCTTTGTGTAAAATGATGGATTTCTTCAATATCGCATCAGAAATAGTCGTAGCATTGAACATATCTTGTTAAATTCAATGTTCTATGAAATGAAAATCATTTGTAAACTTAACATAATGTTGTCAATATGTTAATAATGTATGTTTAATAAAATGTTATGTATAATACATTATAAAAGTAGTTGTAATGCATTAATTATTGTACAATCTCATGAATAGTTGTAACCACAGTTAATACATTATAACACTTATCAATTCATTGTTACAGCATGCATTTTAAAATCAGTTCTAATTATTTACCACAAGATATAATGTATTGCAATGCACATTATGAATAGGCTAATTATAATGCATCATACCCTTTAATAACCCTTTATAATGCGTTATGCATGTTTTAGTGTCTATGCAAAGGTTTACGCTTCATAAGTATACCTACGATTACTAATGAGATCATATTGAATTGTTAAACACAACTTAGTAAGACTCAGCAAGCAACATCTTTTCTCATGAACCCAGTGCTCTATCCAGTGGGTTCAGGGAAAAGTGCAATCCAGGGCAGAGCGGTGTGTGAGAACCGGAGACACCTTTAGCAGGGCTGACCGGTTAAAAATGCGGCCGTGGGTTTTGAGGGCCAGCGGTTCCATTATCCATTATCTGAATGCGAGGCTGCGGACACGGAAAGATTTTGCACCGGAGTTTTTCACCGGCTGTGGCATCTCCTAACACCTGTACCAAAGCTCTTTTGTCTCGGTATGCATATGCGCTATGCTGGAGCTGGCCCTACATCTAGGCCAAGCTGTAAAAGAGTAGCTGCCTTTGTGCGAGTGAGTTGAAGTAATGGACCGATAAGATCTTGATGACCTCCTCTCCGCGCTCTTTTCTCCATTCTTCTGTCTGTTTGTCTCCCTCATGTGAATAAGCGAGAACCAGTCCGATTTGGTTCCTCTGGCCTTCTGAGGACACCCCGCTCTGGCAGCCCCACCGAGGCGCCTCACCTCGCCCCGGCGACCTCCCCTTGGCCCGAACCCTTTATTGTGCAGGGACTAGCTCATGATGAGGAGGGGTGCGTGTGTGTGTGTGTGTGTGTGCTTCCCGGGGGGGTAATCAGGTGTTCGGGCCGTCCCGACAGTAGACATCATCTCTACACTCTTTCAGTATGTGAGAAGATCCCTGTCCCTGCGCCTTGAATGAAAGGAACCCTTTATTTCCCACCTCAATCATCTGAAAACCCAGTGTGGTAGGTCTACAGTAACCAGATACGTCCAGAGCCTCTGTCCCCCTCCGCTACGGGTTGTTTTTCACCCGCCCCGCTCTCTCTCTCTCTCTTCTCGCTCTGGCTTTTCTCCTGAAGTCTACAGAGTGGCGATCATTTGCAGTGCAGGTGTCTGATTTTCATTAAAATTGCAAATTGAAGTGGATGCCTCATCTGATAAGAAGGGACAACTGGGACTCTCTCTTTCTGTTTCTCTCTCTCTTTCACTCGCTCTCACACTATCAGTCTGCGAGGACAAGCAGGGATGTATCTCACCACACAACAGTGAACACTCTATCCTGACCAGCAAAATGTTTATTCACTGATTAAAGGAACAGCTCAGCCATTTACTCATCTTCACGATGTTCCAAACCCGTATGAGTTTCTTTTTTGGAACACAGAACGTGCTAAATAACCTGGGCGCTCTGTTTGATATAATAGCCCTATTCAGAAGGGACTCGTTTTTTTTAAATGGCTTTTGAGTTGCAATTCTTATAGTCAACCCAGTGACTGCTATCGACTCCAACATGCATGTTATTTTTACATAATTAATTACAACTTTTATAGATTTTATATTTATTGAAACCTTGTTTTACAGTTATTTGTTGCATAATTTAACACCTGTGTTGTTAGTAAATAATCTGCACATGATTATTGCCGGCTTTGCTTGTTTGTGATCATATGCTAATTTGTGCTACTCTTGGTAGACTGCGTTGGTCATTCTGGAAATGTGCTCATTGTGCCTGTATTCTTATATTTGAGTATTTGTTCGATTTAAAATGTAAGTCTGAGCTGTTTCAACTGAAAGAAACTTGCACTTATTGATCTTATATATATAAATATATCAGTGCCTTTGTTTTGTCTCAAAAAGCTCACCAGTATCAGTATCACCCAAGTTTTTTCTTAGCACGTTTATAATAATTACTTAAATGTCCTAACTGAACTATGTCATAGTCCTAACTGAACTATGGCCTAATCCTGGCTTAACCTAAGCCCTGTCTGTGAAACTCGGCCACAAATTTCTCTAATGTTTTCCTAAAAACGAGTCCTGTCCTGATAGGATTAATAATGGACCTATTTAATTTTTACTAAAATAAGGCTGTGACAGATAGTCATACATGTGTATTGTACATATATCCAAGATTTTCATTCTGGAGAAGTTGATGGTAGTTGCCGCTAATCAGAGCCAGTCTGCAAATTTTGGGGCAGTTGATAGATTTCACAGAAAATCGTGTAATCTGGGCGCAGACTCAGATTTCTAGCTTCACACTATGAAATCCTGGAGATCAGTTTGATTTTTGAGTAGATTTTAAATGTAGTTTTCATTTGTCATTCATCTTCTAGCAACGAGATGCGTATTTCTGCATGAGTTTGTTGTGTTCAGAATGACTTCTGGTAGTGGGTGATCCTCATTTGTTTAGTGTATGATACTTAGTTTCTTCCTTTAAGAATTGATAACTTTGGCAAGTCAAAACAACCAATCATAATAAAAAGTCTCATTAAAAGAAATGAAAACCTTAGGTGCTTTGCATAATCTTATGTTTTATTAGTTTGTTTATAATGTTTATAATGTTTAAAAATGTGTGAAAATATTTCAACATGAAAAAACATACAGAAACTAAAAAGGTCAACAAGTCTCTTAAAATATCAGATATTTTTTCATACTTTAGTTATTAAGTGAATGATGACAGTTTCATTTTTGGGTGCACTTTTCCTTTCACTATGACAAAGTATACACATTAATCTGTCTGTAAATAAAGGTGGGAGAGAATGGAGCTTATCCAATGTGAGATATTGTTTCGAAAATCTCAGCCAACATCTTATCAAAATGAACGAGTGATTTTCCAAAACTCTCTGGTCTAGAGTTGTCTCTCCTTCAATATGTCACACAGCTGTGTGCATCAGACTGTCCCTTTTCAGTTTAGTTTTGAGGTTTAATGTGGCATTTAGCAGTTTGGGGACAGGTTAGCAGCATATAGAAAGAGAGGGGATCTCACAAGCTGGAATGCTGTGAATGGGAACAACAGCTGTCCGTCCCGCTCTCAGTCTATAGTGAAATGTCACACCAAATTTCTTTGTCCAAATCTCTAAATTAGCAAAGACGTTTGCTTAGCATGGAAAGTTTGAGAACACAAAATCACAGCAGCTGTGGCCCATCTTTCTCATTTTCTCTTTCATTCGGATCTCCGTGTTTGACAACGGAATAATCCGGACCGTTAAGGGCTTTAAAGCTGCAGACACTTAGCTTAGAATGTTATGCGTGCTTAGTAGTTGCCATTCCAAGAGTGTCTATAAAACAACAATAATAATTGTCTTACTAAGATGGTTTACATTAATATTAAATTGACTCTTCTCACTTAAGCTCTGGTTTATGGCTTCGCACAGCTGGTTTCAACCCATATGGTCCGGTTGATCCTGACCCCTGCCCTTTATTGAGGTTTCCGGTTGGTTCTGGTTGGTTTAGCGCATGGAGTCTGTACAGCTGTCTGCAGACTGCACCTGGCTAAGCAGGTCCTGACAGCCTGTGCGTTCTCACGACATCATGCCACTGCAGCGCACCTGTTAGAAAGCAGGCAGGACATGTGCATTCCAGCATAACGCTGCAGCCGAATGAATCACGCACAGTGAGAATGAGCTTCACTAATGAATCTAAGTGTGAACTCGTGTCATCCTGTCATTGGATATTCAACATCCTGCTTGTTTTAACAAAACTATTGAGTACTTTTTAGCTTATGCTATACCATTTAATAATAAGACAATGAAATATACCATTAAGTAAAAAAAAATTACCACCATAGTATTTTTTTACTGTATGCCCCAGAACATACATATATGCTGCTCACCACAATAATGTATTTAAGTCATTAAGACCTGTGTCCAGTTGCATAAACTGCTTAGATTTGCCTTAAAAGTTTTTAATGTACAATTTTTTATGTAAATAGCCACAGATTTGATTCCAAGTTAGACTGACAGAAGAGAGAACTTACAATAATATATTATTTATTACAAGGGCAGGCAGCAGAGAATCAACGGGGGTTGTTTCACAGAAACAGGAGTTATTTTTTTTATCTTATTTTATGTCATCTTAGTAATATTTTCCAAAACATGTCTTTCTGTTAAAAATAGTTTAACTTTTACAAACTGCATACAAAAAGTTTTCCGGGTTCATACGGTTTTCCATGTTAAACTCAACTAACCTTGCCATGTCATAAAAAAAGGTCAAATTATCAGATATTTTTAGTAGACTGGCCTTGACACAGTCATGAGGGTCTGCAGGAGTCCTCTCTCTGACATCATTTCCAGGTTTATGTTTTCGTGTCACATGACAACATAATGGCTTGCTGGATTGGTGTCCCGTTTTCAAATATGAATATAAATAATACAAAAATGGTCTATTGCTTTTTATTTGTTTTATTTATGTAAGACCTATATACAATTGAAGTTCCATTTTGATGTTTAGGATATCATTTCAGATTATAACCCTTAGAAATACAATATGTATGATAGCATACTGTAATTCCAAAACTAGGCCTAGTTTAAATAAAGTTCCAGGAAATTAAGTGCTTAAAAAAACTATTGTTATTTAAACCGTTTAAATAAAGAATTTAATAAAAAAATGTGGGCCTCGTTTCGCATCTCCACTGACATGTCTTCTGCTCATTCTTAATTTTTCTGTTTTATGACAGGCGTTGACTAAGGGCAAATTTGCACAGCAACAATTGTACTAAAAATTAGAAACGTTTTTCCTTTGTCATGGATCCATGAAAAACGCATAAATGTGATTTATTATACATGCCAGGCCAGTAGTTGGCAATATCACTTTGGAAAGAAACCCTACGTGCCCCTCAGATGCAATACTGCCACCTACCAAATCAATTTATGATATTTTGATATGTGTAACATAATAAATATATATACAAAATATCTCTGTCATTATCAATAGCTGTATAGCTCGACACCCCTCTTCTGAATCCAGCGCAGTGCTGGGCAGCTGCTTTGAAACATTGATGCGATTTAACCACACAAACTCTTCTGTGATGCAATGGCAGTTTTTTCTTTAGCTTTTGACGCTTGTTCGCTTTGAGAGATTGTGATGTTTCTGTGAATGGGTTTAAAATGAAGCTGGCTAACCGGCGTGGTGATGTCTTGTGTCCCGTGTAAACATAAACGCAGACTCCATCTGTTTGGTGGCTTGCTGTGGTCTGGGAAGCAGAGTGAAACAGAAGAGTTCACACGCGGCACAAAGAGACAATTATGGGTCGCGCTGGATGGAGGAACAGCGGGAGAGAGGAGAGCGAGTGAGAGATAGTAGAGGCTTGTCTGTCCCTGATGGGATGAAGATGTTCTCCTTAAGTGTCACCCTCTTCCCACTGTATCCAAGACAAGCAGTCGATGTGTCTCCATTAAGCCTGAATGAATACACACCCACAAGCACAAGATCGCATTCACTGGACCCATATTCATTTAGTTCAATGAAGTAAATGTGGGGTGTTAAAATAAAATGTGTTAAAAAACGAATGAATAAATTAAAAACTGATTAGGGGACTGTTCACATATCTATAACTTTTTATACATGAATAATTTAGAAAGAATAATATACAGCAAGATGGCAGCCATATAGTAATGTGAAATTTAGCACAATGGGCCAAAAATCTGATACAGCAAAACCTAAAAATAGAATTTAAACCTGGACTTAAGCAAAGTTTTAGACAAATTAAAATAATTTTACAATGTTAAAGTTAATTTAGCTTTTTTATTTGCACTATAAAACTAAATAAATACAATTTCAATTTTAAAGAAATTAAAACAAATAAATATCATGATGCAAAAGTAGTAAAAATGTATTTAATTTGGCACTAGTTTTGCGCTGTATATCTGGAAATAAACAAAGTTTTAAGATTTTAAACATTAAAACGAAGCAACATTATGATGCATAAAGGAAAACAAATGACTAAATATAAATGTTATGCTAATGTTTATTCATTTATTTGTTTCATGGATAAAGTAGACTTTAAGTGTGTGCAATTTTTCTTGAACTTTAGAGAGTTTTTAAACCAAAGCTTTACCATTTCTTCCCTGGCTGGGCTGATAAGAGACACTTCATTTCTCAGTTTGCAGTTTTTTGGAGTAACTGTTTACCTTAAATTAAGTTTTTGGACCAGCGGTCCTGTCAGAAGGCAAAGTTGTTTTATCATCAATAATGATGGTGCCAAAACTTTCAAATACATCAAACAGAGGACTAAGTTTCTCTTTTGACTTTTCTAAACATTGTTATAAAGCTCTCCCATCCCTACACTGATAGCACCATTGGGCTACATGGTTACAGTAAGAAACCTCTCATCATCATCATCGTCATCTACCATGTAATTGATGGAAAAACAAAGAACTTGAATTCTTTCAACCACAAGTGATGTGTTCTGGCAATCAGCTCTCTCCAACACCCTCTGTTGGGAATTACACTAGTCTGGAATACGAGCAAACAGGTCACACTCAAAGCATTCCAAGATTCAGAACTCGGGAGAGTTTTGGAAAATGTGCAGCTGTGTCCAGATGGTCATTAGATATGGACGCCTGCAGCAATAAGCAAACTTGGAAAATGAGTTAGATAGTTAGATTTTTTAGATGCGTGATTTGTAATATATGAACATATTACAATGACAGCAAATAAAAATTAATGATGTGTGTGCGTATGCATTATTATTTGAATAACAGCATTTGCATACAGACTTAACTGCCGTTGAAAAATGAATGGATGTGTGTGTGCGTGTGAGAGAGACAGATATTAGAGCATCAGCATCTGGTCTTCTCACAGGTGCGGCTGTTAGCTCTTGTGCTGTATCAGCACATAGCATGGAAATATGAGAGCGTATAATATAAAACACACATTCCCAAGTGCGCACACACTTTGCTTAAATAGCTTCGAGGCTGCAGCATGCCCTTTAAAAACACCTGCACATGATGGATGTAGATTTGAACACATATAACCAGTGGTCAGCATATGGCAGGGTCGATGACATGATGCATATTTTTTTGTCCGGATTTATTCAAAATGCATTAAAAATGCAAGTCATACATGCAATAATACCTCATGGATTAGCAAAGTTTTTAATTTAATTTATATATAGTGGGTAACATTAAAAAATGTCAGGGTGATTCAGCTATCCTGAAATCGAATGAAGAAAAAATTAATAATGACATTTTTGAATAGAAATAGAAAATTAAGTTTAACATCATCTTTTTTTATCTTAAAAAAATGTAATTACGAATCTACTATTTTTATTTAATATGAAGTAGCATTGATATTATTACTAATATTATTTAATTATAAATTATATCTTGAAATAATAGATAATTTGACCTTTGATAAGGCACGGTTAGATTTGGTTGTAAAAAAAATTGTTGTACCTTTTACCTTGAAAAATATAATAAAACATTTTTTTTACAAACTTTTTAAATATTCTTATTGAAAATACATGTACTACTAACATGTAATTCATGTGTAAAGAAGGTATTCATTTTTAGCTGAAAGTTTGCACCACATGATATTTATAAAATCATTAACTTGAATCATCTTTTCACAAAAATAGTCTAAATTACACAAAACAATAAGAAATCAAAATGAATGCAGGTACCAGTACAAGGAACTTACTACGTTTGTAAACTTTATTTATTTACTTTATTTATCAAGTCCCTTTTTATCGTCAAATGTCTTATTTCTCATTGAACCGGCTACCGATTTTATAATAACTCATTATATTTACAATGTGATGTCCATAAACCTGCTCTGCCTGAGGGCTGAAAATACTCAGAAGCCTCCTCTCAGTAATGAGAGGAACATACTCAGGAAGGTGACTCAAGCAATAAATTGCATTTGGCTTTCACTTGTCATGCTTTTGACCATGAACACCCCGCTGACTGTAACCACACAGCATGCTTTCCACCACAGTCCAGTCTCTGTCATTTCATCGCCTTCACAATAACTGGATTTGAGGTTAGAGGCATGTTTATGGTTAAGCAACTGTTTGTGGGGAGTCTGGACCGAGCCACTAACTGTACTTGGAACGTTCTACGTTTTCGTACACATGATAGACGTCACATGCCACATAACAACATCGACATTTACACCAAGAACACACACGTCAGGACGAGTTATTGAGTGGCTACTTCTGTACATTTGGCAGCTATTGTGTGGAATTTGACTTTGATATGCTTGAAGAGTCCAGCTGAGCTTTTAAGCGACATGCTATGTAATTGATTCAGATCCGACCCAGAGAGACATTAATGAGAAACAAATGTAAGGGGAAAATTCTGTCATCATTTACTCACCCTCAAGTCATTCCAAACCACGTGACTCTCTTTCTCCTGTGAAACACAAAAGGAGATATTTTGAACAAAGTTCATGTAGCTCTTTTCCATACAATGGCAGTTAATAGTAATTCCAAAACGAATCATGGAAGCACCACAGGAGATGTCCAAAGTGTTTGTGAAGTCAACGCTACGCGAGAAACGTTTAAAATTTATGTCAGGTTTTAAGTCTTCAAATATACAGGAACCAAACTTGAAACATTTAGTTTACAATTTAATCCTGAAATGTCTGAAATTGAAGTTGTTATTGGATCCAGATTAAAAATGCCACACTGGTGCCACAATAGCTTTGGTCTACAAATATGTAACCAAACTTGAGATATTTTGTTCCTAATTTATTCCTTTCTGCAAAAACTATTACATTCAAATGTAGAAAGTAGCCAGGACCGTTTTTGGATTTTGGACTGAAGACACTTGTCCCAAATGTGTTCATCTGGTCCTCAAGGTTCCTCTGACCTGGCAAAAACCCCAGAAGAGAAAAAAGAACACAAAAGCCAATTTTCTTTTGACAAGATTATTCATGATACTTCTTAGAAGTAATTATTCTTCCTGCAGAGGTTTGTGTGGACATATGGAAAACAAGCTCTTAGAGGGGCTGAAACTTTAGCCACATGTAGATGAGATTCAAACGAGGAGCCTGACTGATAAATGTGTAGAGAGAGTTTTCCCCCTGGTGGACAAGAGTTGTGTTGACATGCACTACAGTCACTCCATTCTGATCTGGAGGTCCTATGGGAAGACCCTTATAAACCTGCTGATTAGTAGCTTTAATCAAATCTGACATTTTAAATGATTCTATATGTTTTAAAATCACGCATTCATGGTGTTTTTGGGACTTTAGAATAACGTGGGACTGTCTTGTAATGATTTGTGTACATCCTGAAGTCAGACTGGAGTTAGAAATGGCTTGTTTTGAAGGAAAATCAATTGGCTTAGATGATCTCCTGCCCTTCGCTTGAGTTCTCAGCTGCTGAAATGTGAAAGTTGTTGGTCTAACAGAATCACAGCAGTAGGGTGGTGCCTCAGAATGCTCACACATGTACTCAAAATGAACGCAATTATATTTTTGTGTCCATCTCTAATGGTAACTGACTACATATCTACACAAAGACTTGCCAAACAACTGCAACCTTTAAAGAACTGGCCAAAAATCTGGAGAACAGAAATACACAACTGTTCAAAAGTTGTCGGTAAGATTTTTTTTTTTTTTGCTGAGTTGATTTGAACAAAAATACAGTAAAACAGTAATATTGTGAAATATTATTGCAATTTAAAATAAGTGATTTCTATTTTAATATATTTAAAAATGTAATGGAAAAGCTATATTTTTAGGAGACATTACTCCAGTCTTCAGTGTGATACTTCAGAAATCATGGTGATTTAATGCTCAATTATCATTTCTTAATATTATCAATGTTGAAAACAGTTGTGCTACTTAAAATGTTTGTGGTAACCATAATACATTTTTGCAGGATTATTTTATTCAGTATTCCATTTTCCATATGAATTTAAGTCATTATTTGCTTAAAGGGATAGTTCACCCAAAAATGAAAATTCTGTCATTAATAACTCACCCTCATGTCGTTCCAACCCTGCAAGACCTTCGTTCATCATCGGAACACAAATTAAAAATATTTTGGATGAAATCCAAGAGCTTTTTGACCCTGCATAGACAGCAATGCAACTGACACATTCAAGGCCAAGAAAGGTAGCAACGACATTGTCCTTACATTAAAATAGTCCATGCGACATTAGTGGTTTTATGATTAGTGGTTCTACATTTTATGAAGTTACAGGAATAATAAATGAAGACAGGATTGTTAACTATCCTTTTAACATCAGGTGAAATTGCACCAAAAACAGAATGTAAGCATCCAGCAGATGGCATTAGTGTTCCATGATTTATCTCTCTGTTCACCATACTGTGAAGTAGTAAATTATATTATGTTTTTGTTTTATCTGAGTGCAATTAAAAGTTCTAACTTACAGCATCTTTTCATTAGATTTACATTGTGATTCTTCTAGCAGTAAGCTGTCAAAGGACTAAGCGCGTTTTGAATATGGTAACGTCACAGTTATGTCCATCACTCACTACAGCGAAAGTGGACACTTGAGATGACCCGAATGACTATTTGACAGCACTTAAACAAGCTTTATTAATCTGAGGCAGACACTTGAGCACAAACTACTTAAGTGATCTTGTCTAAATCAACACAGATAGCCAAGGACATCCTCACTATAGGTCTAGTGTGTAATTTTGTAATGCTATGTATGTTGCGGAATGCGAGACCACAGCGTTCAGTGCTTAAAAATGAAGCCTTATTAAGCTATGTGATGTGTTTGTCACAGAGCGATGAGGTTATTGCTGTAGAACCAGGTGTTGTTACTGTGGCAACAGGCTGCTGTGCTGGGTGTGTGTGTGAAACATCTGGTTGGGCCGAGCTGTTTAGGCCGTTGCAATGGCAGCAGAGCTATTTGTCCATATGGAAAGGAGGATTAGATGATAACCAACATTTTATCTCCCTGCAATAATGTTTAATTTACATTGACACAAATTGGACTACATGCATCTGTATGACTCTGGTCTAAACACTTTAGTGTTGATGCATTGTTTTGCATTTTGCGGTTTGAAATACAAACACGGTGGTTTCCGTTGGGTTGGTGGGTTTTTTCCCAGCCTCATTCATTTTAAGAAAAGCCTCTTTAGTTTCATGTATTAAAATCACCCAGTAAATGTATTCATATCGTAGGAATTGATTTATACTACAGACTTCCAGTCTTCTAATCCAGAAGTTTTCAACCTTTTTGACCATAAGGCCACCCAACATAATATCCAAAATTCCCTCATATAAACAGTCATATTTCTTCCAGCACTTTCTGCTGTAATCATGATGGACTGGCTTAAAATTAATAGAAACTGGGATAATGTCAATACTATTATATAATTTAAAAGTAATATAATATTAATAGTATATATTGTAGAATCGGTTATACAATATATTCAATATATGTTAAAAAACACATTTGTTTTTGTTATTCCAGAAGTTTAACATAACTTAATTTAAATCATTTTGTCATTATGCAGCTCCCCAAGAGGAAATTCGAGAGGAAAAGAAGATTGACAACATTTATTTTTAGGGATGTCAATAAAAAATTTAATGAAATTAAAAAAAATAATTCAATAACTTAATACTTAATTTACTGAATATTATTACAGTTTAATTTTTCATTGTTTTAAAAGGCTGGCTGGGAATTGTGATATTAATTTTGATTAATTGCAGTATCTTATTTTATTATTTTTATATTTAAATTCTATATTTATTGTTTTGCGTTACTGACAATCTAGTTCCTAGCAATTTTTTAAGACAGAAAGTTATTTTAAGATATAAAGTCTTATATAGTTTTGTATAGCTTCCAGACCTTATTTTAGGGGTCAGAGCACCCCAAAATCTCTCCCCCATTGTCTTCACTGTAAGTTCAACTCAGTAAACTTCTAAGTGCATCTATCTGGATAATGACATGCATTGTGAAGTGATGCTCTGCAGCATTATTTCCTGTCACAGCACGAGCATATGTCGTCAGTCTGACTGCTGTCTGATATTTGTCTGTTCTTCAAAGGAACTATTCCTCTTTGAGACTGATTAAGATGTTTGTCATGCTTTGGAGGGCCCAGAAGAAGCACACTCACTCGGCATTTCTCATCGACTGAGGCGTGTAGGACTCATTTGTCTGAATCACTGCTGGATATCAACCGATAGGACGTGTATCTTATGGCAGACTCAGGGTTCCCCTCCTCTTCCATTCTCTATGACAGACGTCTTATTAATGAGTCCTTCTCACACTCCAGACTAAAACCTGGTCCCCATCAAGATCATCTTAAAGAGATAATTCATAGTGTCATCATTTACTCCAAACGTGTAAGACTTTCTGTTTCTCCATTTAATGAAAGTCAATGAGGTCTGAAACAACACTGGACTGAATTTTCATTTCCCGGTGAACTATCCCTTTAATCAAGGCGGTGTATTTTCCTGTGACACTCTTCAGGTTCTCTGTGCTCGGCCAGTGTGTTCTGACATTTACGCAATCCCATGCATAGCTGAGTAAATGTCATTTTGTGTGGATATAAACAGTTTTTCAACATTGAATTACAGGGCAGTCTGACATGTACAGTACCTGACAGGCGAACGCTTTGAGAAAAACGTCTTATTCTTTCCTCATGTCAACAACTGCAAACATGATGGAACTGTTTTATTAACCTCGGTATTGCCTTTGTCCCCTCAACCGATTTATTTTTACCCATCACACAGCTGAGATACATAGATATATCTAGTATAAATGATAGCACATGTCCAATAAAGTGTGCTTTCATTGGAAACATAAACTCATGTTACCTGATCTGACGGTTGTGTGACTAACAAATGAATGAAACGTGTCTTTGTGTAGTGATTGCAAGATAATATAATGTACATTATCATTTTTTTGCGATAAAATACCCCTTTATTGCAACGTATACACTACCATTTAGAAGTTTGTAGTCAGTATGCTTTTTTGAGAAATGTATACTTTTATTTAACAAGTACAATACACTAAACTGATCAAAAGTGACAGTAAAGACATTTATTGTCACATAATAAATACTGTTCTTTTGAACTTTCTATTTATCAAAGATATTTTCAGTTTTCACAAAAATATTAAGCAGTTTTCAACTATGATAATAAGAAAAAAATGTCTTGAGCATCAAATCAGCATATAAGAATGATTTCTGAAGGATCATGTGCTACGGAGACTGATGCTAAAAATTCAGCTTTGCATCACAAGAATGAAGAATTTTCCAATGTATTATAATAGAAAAAAGTTATTTTGAATTGCAATAATGTTACACAATATTAGCATTTTTGATCAAATAAATGCAGCCTTGGTGAGCAAAAGATACTTTTTTCTAAAACAAAAAATCTTACCACAACGTTTTGAACAGTTTTGTATATTGTTAACGTATATGAACTGCTTTAGTGACTGTTTTAACACCGCTCTGTTGAAATGTTTCTGATCGGTCATTTGTGGTATTCTGTGGTGATACCAAACTAACTGGCATAGTTTTATGTATTTTGTATCACTCTGGTCTTTTTTCTCACATAATTCAAATCAATATTTCAATATCACAAAAATAAATGGCATTAGGATGATAGAAGGCCCCTCTGCTTCAAGGTCCGGATTACCTGATTATCTGTTGTTTTATTGATTGCAGTAATTTACATCATCCTGTTTTTCCTTATTAACTTATTGCTGAGATTAGTTTGTTTCTCCCTAAACTAACAATTATTAAGTATAGACAGCTAAACAATTTCACATGGCTTCTTCAATACAGTTTTTTTAAGAAAACATAAGCATTATATGCCATATTCATTACATACTGCATCTGCATTCATGTCCTTAACCCTGATGGGACATCAACATGACACAAATAACCCTGGCCAGAACAGAACAAATGAAAAAGTTGGTTTTAAGATTGATGGAGACAGATATTGCTCTGACGCAAAGGGAGAACCTGAATGGCAAGTGTAGGCCTACTTTAGGCTGGCGAAAGGTGTAAAAGAAAAAAGACATGCTCGCTTGAATAATTAAACAGCCTCTCTCTCTCTCTCTCTCTCTCTCTCTCTCTCTCTCTCACACTCTCTCTGTCTCTCTCTCTCTCTCTCTCTCTCTCTCTCTCTCTCTCTCTCTCTCTCTCTCTCTCTCTCTCTGTCTCTCTCTCTCTCTCTCTCTCTCTCTCTCTCTCTCTCTCTCTCTCCCTCTCTCTCACACTCTCTGTCTGTCTGTCTGTCTCTCTCTCTCTCTCTCTCTCTCTCTCTGTCAGAGATCAATCAATGACTTTACTCGACCTACAAGGTCTTTAGATCTTCCGAGTTTAAAATGAACCGTAAAATGCCTATCGCAGGCAAAGGGTGGTCTGAAAGTAAAATCGCATCACGATAAATAAAACAACTCCCTCAGTTTACATACAAAGCAATACTGCTGTGAGACAAAGCAAGCGTTCATAATAAGCAGTGCAGACCGATCGGCATCAGGGAGCTTGATTAAAGGTGCACTTATTTCCTAAAAGGATTTTGACCTCTGTGTCTATCTGACAGGAGGAATCATTAAGCACTCGAAGCGCCGGCCGCTTGCTCTGATGCAAATTTCATGTCAAAACATCAAACGCACTTCTGATCAAAGGTCATCTCCCCTTTGTGTAGGTGTTTGATAGCAAAATTTCTATTTCATCTCCAGCTGTCATAGTGCGTTAGAGTGCGCGAGGAGACAAGGGAGGCTCTGCGCTCGGAGCGTGTTGAGCACGAGTTGAGAGGAAAGAGAAAGTGGTCTTTTTGAGGTTTTCGTATTTTCAAAATTGTTTGCTTTTCCAGATAACCAACTTAGGCTACCATATGAGGGCAGCAACTGAATGATAACTTATAAAGCAATATCTCTGCAATTTAAGGTGGGTAAATCTTTTTTTTTTGTCCTGTTGCAAAAATATAGTCTTTGCAATAAACTCCTCATCTAGATGTCTTGGTGTCTGTCTGTGTGTGTGTTACAGTGTAACCCACAACTTAAATTGTTCTGCCAGGTTTAAGTGTATGTGTTTGTGTGTATGCATGGGGCCTAAAAGATCTAGTATCACACACAATTTTACAAATTAAAAATCATAAATTGAGTGAAAATTTTGCTTAGTTGAGCATAGTTAAATATTATTTATAATATTATTAACTTTGTAATATCATAAATACACAACACACACACACACACACACACACACACACACACACACACACACACACACACACACACACACACACACACACACACACACACACACACACACACACACACACACACACACACACACACACACACACACACACACACACACACACACACACACACACACACACACACACACACACACACACACACACACACACAGGATTAAGCCATACTTCAATTAGGACATTTAAGTATTTTTTATAAATATGCCTTAGAAAAAAAAGCATTACTTGTGTGCATCTTAAGACAAAACAAAGGCACTGACATGTTTTAAGATCAGTCAGTGCAAGTTTATTTCCATTGAAACAGCTCAGATTTACATTTTAGTCTAGGACTAGGCTTAAACCTTGTCTGTGAAACTGGGTGTTAATGTGCAAGGATGCATAAAATGCATAAATGTTACAAAGTTTGATTAGTCTGTTCCAAAGAAATTATGTTCTTTTAAACTTTCTATACTGAAAAAAAATGTGTCATGGTTTCCACACAAATATGTATATGATAACAAATGTAATAATAAATGTTTCTTGAGTTGCAAATCAGTATATGAGAATGATTTCTGAAGGAAGACTGGAGTATGATAATGAAAATTCAATAAATTTTTTATACTGTAATAATATTTCACAATATTGCTGTTTTACTGCATTTTAATCATATAAATTCAGCCTTGTTAAACATAAGAGATTAGTTTAAAAAATATTGTATTTTGTATACACTGTAAAATATTTGATGAATTATTATATGAATAACTTATTTTTATTTTTTACAAGAAAATATTTTATCAGTGAAGATATTTAATATTAATGTATATATCTGGCAGGTAACTTGTTCTCTGATGATTGGCATGCACTGATATATATTTTTATTTATGTAAAATTGAAAGTGGTTTTAGACTTTTGGACCCCACAATATGCAGATTCTAATCTGCATATTTTCTCCCACATGAACATACAAGAATCCCATCCCAGCATTCGGCAGGTCTTCAGGAATAAGGTGGTGAAATTAAACAGGCTGCACCTTTGGAGCCATTGCTCTGCATTATCAATACTGCATTTTCTGCCGAACTCTTCTGGTTCCCATGCAAATGCGACACCTGCGGAGTGTGGCAGCTCACAAGCAGGCCGGTGGAATAGATTTCACCGCTCATAATGCATAGCCGGGGAATGCAGGTATTAGAATGTGACACTGCATGCAAATCGAGTGAGCGCGAGCCACGTGATTAATAGTCAAAACGGCCTGCGCCACTGGCAGCTGGAAGCGTCCCCAAGGGGTTAATGTTGATATTTTGAGTCGGAAGACATCCATCATTTTAACCTCACTTTCCAAGCTTGACGTATCGGTGCATGTCAATCATCGCAGAACAAGTTACCTGCCAGATACGCTAATACTGCGATAGCGCGGACGAATCACGCGCTGACAGAATGAGACGTTCGCGTGCTGTTTATTTCGCACAGGTGACTCGCTGGAGTGTTTTGTAAGAATAGAGACGGATCTACTGAGACGCGCCTGCTGTTCTTTTTCAGCCCGACCGATAGATGGCACTGTTGCACTTCTGCTCAAAGGAATCGACATTTGCATTCTTAGCGCATCCACATATTCCCTCTTTGTGAATATGAGCATATAGATGTGTATTGGTTGAACACTTTTACTTTTCTGAAGGCATCACGCTGTGAATTTGTTCCTGAGAGGATGTGTTAGGTATTTCTGTGGCTGATTACTTGCAAAGTTCATAACGGAGATGCAATTGCGAATATGTACAGTCTACAGTGAGCGAGCGAGCAAAAATGTCTCCCTTACTCACTATGGTGTAAATTTTTCCATTTACCTTCCTGTTTGCAAATGAGAAATGCTCATTAAAAACCCACCACTTGTTTTGCCTGATTTTGTTCTTCCTGTGATGAAAATTAGTGGTTCTGAACCTTTTTGACTCAAAGGGCCCCCACTGTCCAATATTTAAAGACCCCCAATATAAAACCAGCTATATCAACAGTGGCAGTGTTGATATAGGCCTAGTTCAATTAATTAAACACAATTTATTTTCTGATTGCCAACATTTCCAGTCCTGTATATATCAATAAAAAACAATCGTTAAATAGTTAAGGATAAAAACGAAATATGGTTTCAGTTTAACTTTTTAATATGTTGCAGGTCATATCTTTATGTTTTATACTTTTGGGTACTGTAATTAAGTTAGATCATTTTAATGTAAGAATACTAGTCATTCTGTTTTAAATAAGTTTGCTGAAGCCCCCTAGTGGCCCGGGCCCCAATGTTGGCGATTATTTGATCTAAAGGGAACTGATTTATATGCCACTCAGGTTTTCTAATATGAGAATATGATGTCTGAAAGACCATCAGTGTTAGAGAAACACAAAACTCATCTCCGTAACAGATTGCCTTGTCGTAACATGTCCAAAGCGAGTCAATGGGAGATAGATAGATTCATTCCAATGGGCAATTTATTCTCTCCAGGAGTCCCGGCTGCATATTAACGTTGAGCCTCAGTGTCCATTGTTGGGCATAAGGGATTAAGACTTTCACCACAGCACTAATACAGAGAGAGAACGAGATTAGGAAAAGTTATTCAAAAATGATCCGCAGATAATTCTTGAAAGACCATCAACATGCCTGGCTCAGTCCCTCCGGTGCAGTTTAGCAGACGTATTTATTTCAGTCTTTGTATTACTGCCATTAAATCTGCAATGTTTGCACGCTCATTCTCTCCCCAGGTCAGAGCCTTTGCCACACAAAGACCCATCATTAGTATTCCTTATATGACTTTGCACCAGACAGCCAGCGCTGCTTATAAAAAGCTCCTCTTCTATCACAGAGAGACACCCCCTGTACACATAGTGATGGGCTTATTTAAGCATGAGATATAGGTGTATAAATGGAAAGAGAAAGCCGAAAACATTTATCCAACAACACAAAACCTATCCTGACTAAATCTGTTCCATTTTTTGTTAGCTCGGATTCAAATGGAATATGTAAAGGGAGTCAAAACATTTTAACATTCAGAAAAGATGGATTTTCGTGCACACACACTCACACACATATGCATGCGCGCACACACACACACACACACACACACACACACACACACACACACACACACACACACACACACACACACACACACACACACACACACACACACACACACACACACACACACACACACACACACACACACACACACACACACACACACACACACACACACACACACACACACACACACACACACACACACACACACACACACACACACACACACACACACACACACACGCACACACCTACTCACAGTTCAAGGTCACGGTTTCTTTATTCGTCACATAATAAATTATACAGGGTATAATCAGAAGTGAAATGTAAATCAAATCAGGTCCGCTCAGTGGACAGTGCAAAGAATAAAATAAAAATTTTAATCAAAGTTACACAACACAAGAGCATATATATCATGTAAAAAGTGCACAACAAATAAGATGTGCAAAAAACAATAAGATGTGCAAATATACTGACTTAATAAATAGTAATATGAACAAGAGGGATTTGCAAACGGGTTGAACTATGTAATGACAATGCATGAGATGAAATGACTTTACTAAATCTGCATGACTCTTCACGCCACATTGAGTAGCTTTGCATCGGCAGACAGGCCTCTGCTGGACACCATCACATGTCTGATGAGATGCAGTGCATTTATTTATATAGCGCCTTTAAAATACAAATTGAAAAAGCACTAAATCAACATAGGCAAATTGTGTCAATAATGTAAAATGATAGGATTTAACATCAATTTTCAGCTGAAATTTCATTATTGAAAATTTGCCAGCTGAAAATAATATTTGTGCTCAAGTTATATTGCTGGAAATGAAGATTCACTAAGCCCAGAGGCGACAGCGGCAAGAACGAAAACTCCATCGGTGACAGAATGGAGAAAAAACCTTGGGAGAAACCAGGCTCGGGGGGCAGTTCCCCTCCGGCAGACAAACCAGTTTTGTTCCAGAGCAAAGTGATATCCACTGTTTCTTCATCGGAATTCCTCAGATCTGTCTCTGGGGCCATCTGTGTCAGTGAATGGGTGCCCTCTGTTAGAATCTCTTCTCAAGGGGTCATCTCAGTCGTTTAAGGGTTGGATCAAAAGCTTGTGTAATTCCTAGCTACCACGGGATACCCGTGGCAAATATAGAAACAATAAGACAATAAGCAGTGCACAAATAACCCTGTAATACAGTATAACATGATAATAAAGTGCTGGAGCATTTGTGAGGTGCTTATGGCTTGGCTATTATAGATTGGAACCCCGAACGTCATTTTACCTGAAGACCTCCTTTAATGCTATCCTAGTTACCAAGAGTAAGTTTTGCGAGTTGAAATGAAGATTAGTTAGGTACCTTAATGATGTAACTAATACGATTAATAGGTAGCGTGCAGAGACTTTTAGTAATATGATCAAACGCGCAGCTTTTTACTTTGTAGCAAGATGCAGGACAACACCTTAATTACAATAGCTGGACTGAAGTCGTGTGGATTATTGTGTTTTTGTATTGGAAATATGATTTTCAGCTGTTTATAACACCCAGATTTTTAACTGGCTCTTATTCTGACGGCACCCATTCTCGGTCTTACTGTATTTAATTGGAGAAAATTACATCCAATCTTTTATATTTTTAACACACTCTGAGGATAGTTTAGAAGTTTCCTTTGGTGAGCATCTTGGAAACTTCAATTTCCAAGGGGCAACATATATAATGAAAATAATAAAGGACTAAAACTGTGCTCCATACTTTACTGGGTAATTGAGATGACTCCCCGTTTAAATAAACAAAGTTAGATCGGACAGGTTTAAACCATCTTAAAGGCCTTGTGAGTTTTGTAATCTTTCTTGCTGATTAATGTCGAACGCAGCACTTGCTACAACAAGGGAAATCATTTGTAATTTTAACTGAGTTTCTGTGCTAAATGCTGAAATTCATAAAATTTTTTTGCAATAAGGAGCACAGTTGAGCAGACACTTTTTTCTATATTTTCGCATAAACGGAAGATACAGATTCACAAGGATTTTTTGGTTTCTTAATAAGAGGCAATAACTGGCAAACTAATCTTAATAATATTGAGAAGCGGTTTATAACAACTCTTCAATAGTTTAGTTGGTACACTAATAAACATGTTGTTGGTTTATGCATATTTATCTGGGAGCACTGTTTTTCTTGGGTGCGATTACATTTTCACGTTTGTTAAAATTATCTATTTTATCAGAAAGAAATTCAAATATTACTATTAAACTGGGGAATATTTAGATCTTTTTTATTTGTTAATCAATCAAATAGAAACAATGAGTTTGCATTTACATTTGTTATCATTTTTGCCAAATCGACAGAGAGCATCCATGATGAAGATATTTTCTGTTCCATCGGAAGCACAAACCCAGTTCAGCTCTAGATTCCAGTCAATTCAGCTCAGTTTGCATTAACTCCAGCAGCTAACTCAACTCAGTGTTGTTCAATCAGCTCAATTCTGTGCAGCCTAATACAGTTTACTGAGCTCAAATGATTTCAGCCTAAATAAACTCAATTTCTGCCTGATGCAAAATACTGAATAAGCAGTATCCCCGGAAACTGCTATAATTCATTGCTTCAAATATCCAATAACATGACACAGCATCTGTGCAGCATAATCTAAGATATTACCATGTTAATCAGGACATCCATATCATCATAAAATTGCAATATAGAAGCCATTTAGGTCCACTTACATTTGCATTGCATATATATTCTTAGAAGACTTCTTTTTTTTCTTTTATAAATAAAAGCTTTTACCCTAAGACATCCATCTCATGACAAAATACATTATAGGAGCTTCATTTAGTTCCACTTATATTTCCTTTATGCTGCATGTTTCTAACAGACACTTTCTTATTAAAGTGGCATAGATGAGACCATGCAAGACTGGATTTCAAAACTTTTACTATAGTAAATGTTTCTGTTGTTGTTCAGTGAACCGGGGTAAGTTGTCACAGTGGGAAAATGTAGCCTATAAATAATTAAGATAAATATATAAATGATAATATAAAAGAATGAATAAAATAAAGAAGATTTTCTAATTTAAGAGAGTTACATGCAAAACTACTGCTAGAGAACATGTAATTGGACTTTGACTGAAATCTTATATATGTGACAACTTGCCCCGGTTTCCCCAATATGGTTTTTGCATAAAGTAAGAGTGTAGCAACTGCTGCATGTGAAAATTAATTGTTTTATACATTAACTGTACACATTACTCATTATTCGTTCTTGACCATTTCACAAAATTACCTGAAAGCTGTGAATAAATGCCTTTTTTTTCTTTGCACAATAGATGTGCTAAGTTATTGTTGAATAAAGTATTGCATTTCTTCTCATGGCAGAGACACACTGTTGCAAGGGCAGTAAAGCTACGGTGCCCTTGTTAAAGGAATGGACGCCTGAGGCTGGTTCAGATTCGCATCTATATCCAGGGTGTGATCTTAAGCTGGAACATTTTCATCTGACCCGGGATCAGTCCAGCCCTCTGGAAACACAGCCAGGGAATCAATCACATAGTAATGCCGACCACCCTCTCCCTTGGCGCTTTCTAAAAAACACAGCCCTCCTTCGCCCCTCCTCTGCTCTCTAGGTCAGAGTTTGTCTATGAATTTTTCTCTCTCTCACACTCCCAAGGGTAGCTGGACACTTCAAGCCGCTCGCTGAGACTGTGCGGTGACCATTTACTATGATGTGTTTTGGTCAAGATAATAAGGACACTCATGTCATATTTATGAGGTTAACTGTGGTGCCTTCAGTAACTTCATAGCAAACTTTTTTTTTATTTAGTGTACCATGCATTGGAAATGACTTGAACCAATCTAATGTATCACACAGTGGTCGTAAGGAAGCTGTAGTTTAGGGCCGTTATCAGGAGGAGCCACCAGGAACTTGTTCCTAGCCCCTGTGTCGAGATGTTTCCACTAAGGTCCTTTTGGTGTTTGCTGGGTCATGGAAATTGGTCAGCCTTGTGTGGCATAATGCAGGGGTTTTAAAACAGAAGATGTATTAGGGTTGGTGGAAAATAACTTTAAAATAGTTGAGAAAATACTATAGACTAATTAAACATTTAAATATGACATTATTTCTGTTTTAATTTTTTTAATCCACATTTTTAAAAAGGTTTCGTTTCACATCTTACATCAATCTAATATGTGACCCTGGACAACAAAACCAGTCTTAAGTAGCACAGGTATATTTGTAGCAATACAATACATTGTATGGGTCAAAATTATTGTTTTTTCCTTTTATGCCAAAAATCATTAGTATATTAAGTAAAGATCATGTTCCATGAAGATATTTTGTAAATTTCCTACCATAAATATATCAAAACTTAATTTCTGATTAGTAATATGCATTGCTAAGGACTTAATTTGGACAACTTTGAAGGCGATTTTCTCAATGTTGTTTTTTTTGCAACCTCAGATTCCAGATTTTCAAATAGTTGAATCTATGGCCAAATGTTGTCCTATCCTAATCAAAACCATGTATGTATTAATATTTATATTTGTATTAATGGTTTTGAATATTTTTTTGCCAAAAAAACAAACAAACAATAAAAACAGGCATGCCGAGCAGTGTTTTTCTAAAGCTGTTATAATGTTTGTGTAGAAATAAAAACAAATAACTTCCATCATAGCCAAAGCTGGAGTCACTTTAATACTTATACAGGGCTAAATTATGTGATGGAAAGGTAAACCCAGACATGTGGAATATGGAAGATATTGCTTTCGGTAAGAAAATCAAATGAAGCAACATATGAGAGATGGCCTATTGGATTGACTGGCATACCGTCACTGTACGGCATGAAGATCAAGTACTAAAGTTGCATTTTTTGCTTCCAGTCCTGAACTCGAGGACTATGTGATTGCCTCTGTGTAATACATTACATTGACATGATTGCTGAATATTCTCCCGAGGAATGGAATAAAAAATGAAAAAAGGCCAGAGAAGTTTCTACGGGGACCTCAGAATTCATGGCATGCAATTGGATTTGCTGAAGGATCTTTCCATGTGGCTGCAGTGATATTGATGACAGCCAGAGCTTTCACAGACGGTCGCTCACCGCTCATGCTGGGGGACTTTCTCTAATCCGATTCTGCTATTAGAGCAGGAGACCTCTCAGCCGGGGGTCCGTCGCTCTCTCCCTCGCTCTCTGTTCTCAGAGCTAAGCAACCAAACTGAGCTTCATGGGGCTTACTGCTGTTGAGAGGACAGACTGAACAGAGGAAGAGAGAGAGAGAGAGAGAGAGAGAGAGAGAGAGAGAGAGAGAGAGAGAGAGAGAGAGAGAGAGAGAGAGAGAGAGAGAGAGAGAGAGAGAGAGAGACGATTAGAAGGATGTTAAAATAAGGATGATCGTACCAAACTGAATCCATCAGTTTGACAGGTAGGACAAACGAGTTCCCTTACGGCAGGTTCCACTGTGCCTTATTTATTTGCATTAATAACCTGAAGGACAGATGCAGTGCGGCCACTAAACCTAATGAAGTGTTACCACGGAGAAAGAGAGATAGAAACTGTGAAGAACTATTAGTATTATAAATTAATAATGTGACATTAGGTTACATTCAGCAAGATCTGTATATGTATACATTTTCAATAGACTGTATATATGAAAAAATAAAAAGCTCAGCAAGATTTTTTTAGTCTTACTCATAGTTGTCTCTGCATTTCTAACAAAAATAAATAAATAAAAGTAATACTTACATACACAGTGTATAAATCACAGTTTTTGGACAAAACATGATGCAATCCTATACTGTAAATGAATGACTGACTGAATGTCTGAATGAATGAATGTAACAAAACAAACTGCATCATGTGCTAACATGTAAATTACCATGTAACATGTAAATTAATAAAGGTCCAGTTCTCACTATTTACTAACTATTAACTATGACATTTGCCTCAACAAACTGCTAATTCTTAGTAGCTAATAGTTGGTAAGGTAGTTGTTAAGTTTAGGTATTGGGTAGGATTAAGGATGCAGAATATAGTCATGCATTATATATATATATATATATATATATATATATATATACATAATGTAATAAAAGCATTCCATTATAGACATGGAAGATCATTTAAGAAGGCCAGGCGGCTTAATCGACAAGTTCCTCTGTCATTCTGGAACCCCCTGTAACACATTAGCTTAGCACGACATCCTCTCATCATTCAGCATTCCTCTGCAAACAAATTGAGTAATAATTGTTCAGTCATTTGAATAAGTGGCTCCCCAGCATGTATGATAACCATTGTTAAGACACACAAAGCTCCATTTCTTTTCCCGGGAGGATGATTGTTCTCTCTGTGAGATGGAGCCACGAGTGATGGACATGCTACTCGCAGATGCTCGCATATTCATTCAACGTATGGGGGGTAGAGAGGCACTTTTTAAACATGAGGCGGGAAGCTCAGGCAGGTATTTACAGCTGCCTCCCATCGCGTTCATATTTGCCTCATCACGGGTGGTGAGGGAAGACGCGGGAGACTGAATAGTTTCTCTGAGCATCTGCAGATGCTCTAACACGGGTCCCCAGAGGCATATAATAACCTATTACCTCCATCTCTGACTAAAACACACATTTAAACTACAATTACACCCCCTGCTTTCTCTCCCTCTTGCTTTTCAATTCATTCCCCTACAGCGTCTCCTCTGCAATTCAGTGCGGCAGCTCCGGCATCTGTGCTCCCTGTACACCTCTCTCTCTTTTTCTCTCTGTCGCTTTCCCTCTCTTTCTCTCTTTCATCAGACGGTGAAAGAAGTGAGATCGTCTCACAGCCTGAGAGGTGTTTGGTGGGTCAATTTATTACCTAGTGCAATTGCTCTCAGTGCACATTTCCTCCACCTTACATGCACACATGAGGACGTTTAGTCAAACAGAAAAGACGTTTTTCTTTTACTGTAATTTCTGCACTTTTCTGTTTTCTTGGTGATTTAGTATTTCATGTTATTTATATTTGATACACTACAAAGTCATGCATGGCAGTATATCAGACTACTGATCTTAAAGCAGAACTATTTTCTTGTCTCTTGTATTATGGTGTGGATTCACTCTCTCATTTCATACAAACACAATTGACATAATCCTGCATTTCAGTTACTTGAAATCACTTCAGAGGACATCAGTATTAATATTACTGTAAAACTGTTGCAGTCAAATATGATAAATGAAAGCGTAACCATACTTGCTTGACACGTGAGAACAAGCCTCATTAGTTTTTGTGTTAAACAAGTGCATTTAAGCTTCCATATACCACAATCAAGCATGGCTCATTGGAAAAACGTGCCTCTACCAACATTTTTTCAAAACTCCAAAAAGGTATCTATAGTGTGCAAACAATTCGCTGCAGTTTTCAACTGAAATTAACACGCAATTTTCACGCAAGGTACAGGGCAATACATTTTGTTGTTTGAATCACATATACATATTCATACACAGTATCTCACAGAAGTGAGTACACCCCTCACATTTTTGTAAATATTTTATCATATCGTTTCATGTGACAACACTGAAGAAATTACACTTTGCTACAATATAAAGTAGTGAGTGTACAGCTTGCAAAACAGTGTAAATTTGCTGTCCCTTCAAATAACTCAACACACAGCCATTAATGTATAAACCGCTGGCCACAAAAGTGAATACACCCCTAAGTGAAAATGTCCAAATTGGCACAAAGTGTCAATATTTTGTGTGGTCACCATTATTTTCCAGCACTGCCTTAACACTCTTGGGTATGAATTTTACCAGAGCTTCACAGGTTGCCACTGGAGTCCTCTTCCACTCCTCCATGATGACATTAAAGAGCTGGTGGATGTTAGAGACCTTGCGCTCCTCCACCTTCCGTTTGATGCCCCACAGATGCTCAATAGGGTTTAGGTCTGGAGACATGCTTGGCCAGTCCATCACCTTTACCCTCAGCTTCTTTAGCAAGGCAGTGGTTGTTATCATGTTGGAATACTGCCCTGCGGCCCAGTCTCCGAAGGGAGGGGATCATGCTCTGCTTCAGTTTGTCACAGTACATGTTGGCATTCATGGTTCCCTCAATGAACTGTAGCTCCCCAGTGTCGGCAGCACTCGTGTACGACCATGACACTCCCACCACCATGCTTGATTGTAGGCAAGACACACTTGTCTTTGTACTCCTCACCTGGTTGCCGCCACACACGCTTGACACCATCTGAACCAAATAAGTTTATCTTGGTCTCATCCGACCAGAGGACATGGTTCCAGTAATCCATGTCCTTAGTCTGCTTGTCTTCAGCAAACTGTTTGTGGGCTTTCTTGTGCATCATCTTTAGAAGAGGCTTCCTTCTGGGATGACAGCCATTCAGACCAATTTGATGCAGTGTGCGGCGTATGGTCTGAGCATAAACACAGTTCAATTCCATCTGAGCACGGACAGGCTGACCCCCCACCCCTTCAACCTCTGCAGCAATGCTGGCAGCACTCATACGTCTATTTCCAAAACACAATCTCTGGATATGATGCTGAGCACAATCTCTGGATATGACGCGGAGCACAACCGCTGTATGGTCTTGGCCACCGTGCTGCAGCTCAGTTTCAGGGTCTTGGAAATTTTCTTATAACCTACGCCATCTTTGTGTAGAGCAACAATTCTTTTTTTTCAGATCCTCAGAGAGTTCTTTGCCATGAGGTGCCATGTTAAACTTCCAGTGACCAGTATGAGAGAGTGAGAGCGATAACACCAAATTGAACACACCTGCTCCCAATTCACACCTGAGACCTTGTAACACTAACGAGTCACATGACACCGGGGAGAGAAAATGGCTAATTGGGCCCAATTTGGACATTTTCACTTAAGGGGGTACTCACTTTTGTGATCAGCGGTTTAGACATTAATGGCTGTGTGTTGAGTTATTTTGAGGGGACAAGCTATACAAGCTGTACACTCACTACTTTACATTGTAGCAAAGTGTCATTTCTTCAGTGATGTCACATGATAAGATATACTAAAATGTTTACAAAAATGTGACGGGTGTACTCACTTCTGTGAGACACTGTACATGACTTTTCTGATGTAGTAAACTTGCTCTCTAGCTCACCTGGTACAGCGTTGGACTTGTGATGCAAAGGCTCGGGAAGAGCCCTGTAAAACACAGTTTGACAAAAAAGCTCAAAGCCATGTAAAAACAAGGTATATTGCATGGTTGCTTCAGCAAATGCATTTTTTCTTTAACACTATTGGTAAGATTTAGAGGAGGTGCTATGTTATTTTCAAAGCACTAAAGCATTAACCTTTTAAGCTCCATGCGTCGGCATTTGATTTTTGACTTGTTGCCATATGCGTGTGTGAACCAACAATAAAATGTTGGCGCAGTCAGGTTTATCTGTTTAAATGAGAATTGAACATGCATCTTAACGCTGCTCACTGGACAATTCACTTTGAAACTGCTTAGAAAAGTGCAAGAAGCAATGTAATATAATTTTTTGCAAAAACGTCGCAACAGGCCCATATTTTTCATAAGCCAAAAATGACACTTATGCTCATGGTGATTGAAAGCTTTAGGGTTCATTTAAACAAAACTCTCATAATCTGAAATCAAATTGGATTAATCAATTTAGGTTTTAATACAATTCTTCAAAGATTACTAAAACACATTACCAGGTTTATTGTTTATTGTCAATAGTGTAGCCATGTATGAAGCATAGCTTCACACAAGTTACTTTCAAAGTAAGCAGCCTTCTGTTGAACTCGTTGCGACTGGATTGGAATTATATAATAATTTCAACTCAAATCAATACTTTGTCCATGTAGTTTATTTGAGGAGCATCCATGGATAATGTGTGCAGGATAATGTACAGTCAGCCATCATTATTGCAAAATAAATCCCTTCAGGGTGATACAAGACCTCTGTGCTCCTAGTCCCGGTCCTGATGACATCCTACCCTAATCTTAAGGATGCCATAAATTGCTTTGAGATGCATTGCAAAGCAAGCAAGGCTATATTTGTTGTTATTGGTGTTCTGTTCCTGGCAGTTATGAATGCATATCTTGAAAAATGTGACTGGCTAACAAAGCAAATGTCTTTACTGTCAACAAGCTGAAATGGAAATGCCATAAATGCCTCAAGCAATCCCAGATAAAAAGTACAGCAGCTTATCAAGTAGGACTGCTATATTGGACAGGAGAGACTTTCCTGATGGAATACTACAAGGTTAAAACCTTATAGCGTGATTCTAGCTTTCCGTCCTAAGCATATTCTGAATTTTGCAAGGAATAGAGCTTTTCAAGTTTGACCTGTTCGCATTTTGAATTAGTAAATCCGCTTTGCTCTGATGTTAGTACAAAGTGTGCAGTCTCAGGGATATGTGAATGATATGGTGCGCTGATATCAGGAAATCTGGCACTATATAGAAAAGGTAGCAGGCTATAGGAATGTAAACATAAGCAAAAAGATATTATACAGCCAAGGTAACAGAAAGCCTTTCATTTCAGTGCAATTTCATGGCCTTTCTAGTCGTTGTGGAGGAAAGGAATTGGAAAAATATGAAATCAATTGCCTGGATTGCAGTTACACCTTATCGGACTACCTTTTTGTGCAGTGTTAGACAGTGTCAAAATAGATCTTGAGTCTGTGCTATACTGACAGGAAGAGAAGAACACAGTTTAAGCTTGTGCCTTTATCCTCTGTCTTGAGATAAGGGCACACAGAGCCAAGAATCAGGAAGCATGAGAACAGGAGTGTTGTAATGGCTGACATTAAAATGAATTAGTACATCTGATATATTCCATGTCCATTGTTTTTATACCAGTATGTGAAAAAATATGAATAATGTGTATTATTTTGAACAAATTATTCATATTAAGGCTGCCTGTAATAATGGAGCAGGAACCACTATCGATTTTAAGAAAAAAATGACCTTGAAAAATGTCTATGTGTGAAACAGCATGCCTGTAAATTACAGAGATCTGTATACCAGAAGATGAACCTTGAAACAATCCTAATGTTTCTTTGAACTGACTGACAACGGCATGCCAGTTTATCTAGTGAGAGCGATTTAGAAATAAAGTCGACTAGAAATGCATGTTATTCATATTTTTGCGAAGAATTCATTCATGCATATGATCAATCTTTTTAAAGCATTTTTCTGTCCTCACATTTTTTTCTCAGAATGTCATAACTCTATTTTCCGTTAAAACCATTGACCTTCTTACAATTGACTGTAAGCTTACATTCAGACATGCTTATATCCAATTCATTACAATGGACAGAACCAAGTCCCCACTCTTAAATTTTTCTTTTTCGATAATCAGTTTCATTGGGATACATCACAATATGGAAGAAAAGCTCTGTTGCTACTTCAGCTTCATCAAGACTTTAAGTAGTTGTTATTTACCAAGTCTGTGGGGTGTAGATTTGTTGAGTGAATCTCACACAACCTGTACAACATTTGACTGCAAAGAAAGAAAAAATATATTATTTTCAGTCAGTTTAGATTTATTTATATATTTTTGCTTAAAAAAACATTAATAAATATCTAAATTGTTCATAAATTGTGGTAGATTTGTTGTATTAATTACAGTATTAAAGTAATTTTATTATTAATTGATGACAATAGGAATTTAAAAAATCTCAAAATAAAACATAAGGATGCATTGTCAAATGAGAATTTACATGAAAAATTATGTGCTTGATTACTAAAACCAATGATTAATTATGGCTGCAAGGCTTCAATTCATTGCCTGTATTTTATTTGTTCACCTATACCGTTAAAACATCAGTAACTATAAAATAAATCTTAAGTGAACTGAAAAGAAAAGAAAAATACAATTTGTGTGAGCCAAAAAACACTATTTACATTTCAAGCTGGTTTTTACCTTTACGCTTTAAACTGTGAACGTGGTGGTAGCACTTGATGTCTGTAGAATTTCAGCAAGAACAGAAAATACATAAAATGTGAAGAAAAATAGGATAAAATAGATTTGTCACCTGTTATTATTAAGGGCTGTAACCACCATATATATGAAAGGCACACGTCCAAACCAGTATGCAGAGATCAGAATAATCATTTTCAATTGAGCCATTCTTAAACTTGTATATTTACTTCTTCTAATCCTGAATATTTGTTTACGTTCTAGCTGTTAATAACGAACTGCATACTCCCTAAATCCTGGTTTATCTTCATATATATCAGTTATTCATATCACACACACACACAAGCACGGACGTTCCTGATGGAATATAAACTCCTTTGATATTGCTTTGAACTATTTTGTAAAAACAGACGGCCTTGGAAGGCTATTGGCGACGCTGATTGGCTGCTGCCTGTTTCCGGGGCTCCGTTTTATTAATGACGTTTCCCAGTCGCTGTGCGACAGATTGGGGAGAATGGCCGCCAGTGGAGGTTAGATCTTCTCTTCAGAATCCAAACTTATTTCCAAAAGTTTTCTAGTGTTTTTACGCGTTATTCATCTCTGATACTATGTAGTTTGGACGGAGCGAGAGTTAGACGGTTTGTTCAAATATACTGCGAACTCCGGTGGTTGTTTGGGTATAACGTAAGGCAGAAACGTACGGAGAGGTAACGTTAGCGGCTAGCGAGACTAGCTCAGCGAGTGTCTGTGTAAACACTCGCTTATTTTCTCGCTGGTTTACGATACAATTCATTCAGCTGCGTTATCCCTCGTGTAACTCTGTACTTTCGTCATATTTAATGCGTTGTCACGGTTTATTTGGTGCTATGAAAGGGCTCTAGTCTGGTTTGAATGGCTCGAGACCGGACTAGCCTGATGTTGTGCTAACCGGTAAAAAAGCACATAGATTAGCACAGCTAATAAGTTAAGTACCGAAAGTCGCTTGCTCGTTGTAATTAACCCCAATTCTTCGATCAGTTTATCAGTAGAGGGTTAAATGTCCAATGTTGTCGAAAGCAATACTAGTTCTTTGGAACATATTGCTAGTTTTCCTGCTCTTAACTAGTTTTACAGTAATATAATGTGGGGCTGTGGCTGGTTGGTTAATGGATAACATGTTTTGTCTGATTTCGTTGTTCAGAACAGCTCTAGAATAATATTAGTAAGTAAACTTGGATGTCACGGACTTTGCACAGAGCCTGTGGGTTTCGAACATCTGTAGAATGAGCTCCTAAATATTTTTTTGCCAGTTATATTTCTCAATGTAGTTCTAAAAAAATAAAGAACTAATGAATCGTAATATGGGTATTGGGCATTTTTATATGTCAGTTTAAAACATAGACATTAAAACTGACTGCAAAAAAGACATACTTGTAATTTTTAGTGTTTGTCACTGTAAAACCTGGAGTCATCTCAGCTGTCTAACTCTTTTGTCTTGTAGACGTTGGGAAGCTGTTACAAGTACAGAATGGGACTCCAACAAGCTACAACGGGGTAGATGCCCTACATGCTTGTAACATCCTCCAGCAGCTTAAAGCCTTGTACGACGAAGCTCAGCTGACTGACATCGTCGTGGAAGTGGACCATGGCAAAACATTCTCTTGTCACAGAAATGTCCTCGCTGCCATCAGTCCTTACTTCAGGTGGATACTCCACACACCAGTGCTTTAACCCGTTAAATATAAACCATTTTTGTAACATTAGTTGAGAAACAGTGAAGTGATAGAAACTACGATTGAAACATTTACTGAAAATGACAAAGATCTAACTATTAAATTATTATACATAGTTATGATGGCTTTAAACTAATCAGACAGTCAGACTTTTCAATGTTAATCAGCAAAAACTTTAAAGGCATGTTCCTGGTTCAATACAAGATCAGCTCTATCGGTAGCATTTGTCAAAAGAAAAAGTTTACAGTAAGCCAATGAAAGTATACAGGGCAAGCAATAAACATTTAATATATGTACTCTTTCAAAAATATAGCCACTTGACGATATGTTTAAATCATTTTAGACATTGTTAATTCCAATCTTTCTGCTGTGATGTCATGACCATGCAAACCTGTTAACTCTGGCATGATGTGCAAAATAATTTTAATACTGCCACCTCAGAAAGGCTAAACAAGTATGCTGATTGATCATTTTTGGTTTAAAAAAAATCTTCCATTGAAATTGACATTTTTTCTTTAGATAGAAATGTTACTTGCATTGAACCAGAAACACTCCTTTAACAAACTATACATTAAATGTAAAAAAAAAACCTTTGGAGCTAATTATTTAGGCTTGAACACGCTTGAGTTAAGTACTGGAATGGAATCGCACATTGTAATACCACAGTTAACTAAATGCATATTGTCATAAAAATTATTGCCATAGCCGCTTTCTTTCCTCTGGTAAAATTCTGAAATGCAGTCGACAACACTGTTTTGTTTTGTTCACATGGTAATGGTGTTTATTTTCTCTTTTGTCAGATCCATGTTCACAAGTGGCCTTACAGAGAGCAGTCAGCGGGAGGTGCGGCTAGTTGGCGTGGAGTCTGAGTCCATGCATTTGGTTCTAGACTATGCTTATACCTCACGTGTCACTCTCACAGAGTCTAACGTGCAGGCTCTGTTCACCGCCTCCAGCATCTTCCAGATCCCAGCCCTCCAAGACCAATGTGCCCAGTTTATGATCAGCCGTTTGGACCCTCAGAACTGCATAGGGGTCTTCATGTTTGCAGATGCTTATGGCCACCAGGAGTTGCGGGAGCGCTCGCAGGATTACATCCGCAAGAAGTTCCTGTGCGTGATGGGAGAGCAGGAATTCCTTCATCTGACCAAAGAACAGCTGGTCAGCATTCTCAACAGCGACGATCTGAACGTGGAAAAAGAGGAGCATGTGTACGAAAGCATCGTGCACTGGTTGGAGTATGACTGCTCACGTCGGGAGGCAGATTTACCTGAGGTTTTCGCCAAATGCATCCGCTTGCCTCTGCTGGATGAGGCCTTTCTTAGCCGTATACCCTCAGCCTTCACCCTAGCCTTGTCCAGGTATCCCTCGGATAAGGGTCGGCTCAACGGCACCGATGGCTGCTCACAGCGGCTGGGTATGACTGCATCTGAGATGGTCATCTGCTTCGATGCGGCTCACAAGCATTCAGGGAAGAAGCAGACCGTGCCTTGCCTGGACGTTGTTGCCGGGAAGGTGTTCAAGCTTTGCAAGCCACCCAATGACCTCAGAGAGGTTGGTATTTTGGTCTCGTCAGAGAACGACATCTTCATCGCTGGAGGCTATCGGCCGAGCAATAGTGAGGTGTGCATCGACCATCGCGCAGAAAGTGACTTCTGGCAGTACGAACATGCTGGCAATAGGTGGCTCCCGCGATCGCCCATGCTGCGGGCACGCATCGGCTGCAGGCTAGTGCACTGCTGCGGGAAACTCTTCGCTCTGGGTGGTCGAGTGTATGAAGGGGACGGTCGTAATGCTTTGAAATCTGTAGAGTGCTATGATGCCAGAGACAACTGCTGGACAGCGGTCAATCCCATGCCGGTGGCCATGGAGTTCCACAGCACAATAGAGTATAAGGACCGCATCTATGTGCTGCAAGGTGAGTGGGGTTATTGCAGAGTCACCTGAAATCAGGGTCATCAAAGTGTACAAACCCTTATATGATTGTAATTCATTGGCCTGTCATGTTTTTTAGCTCTGCTTAGATAAAAATGGTCAGGTGGGTTCACCTCTCTCAGCAAAATCAGCAATAACAGCACAAAAGAGCTAGACTAGTATTTCATAATAGGGATGGAACGAAATTTCAGCCACTGAATATTTTCAACAGACAATGCCACAGAAATTGAAATAAAGTCAATATTATACACTGAAACATGCTTTCTCTAGTTAAAAAAAAATCCCTACAGTTGGTGTACAGATGTAATATCAAACCTGTTTGAAAAAAGGTGTAAAGGTGTAATCGGTTAGAAAAAGTAAACGACGGAGAGAGTAATCCTCCGTCATTAATAGAAGGTTTTTAACAGTGACAGAAAAATCTGAAGGCCATCCGTCACTTTGACAGCAGTCGCGTATCTACGGGTGGGCCTGGGTTGTGGCCCACCTAAATAAGAAGTTTGTAATTTTCCAAATGGATGTAATTTATTAAACGATACTAATAAATGCCTTATTTCACTGTAACTTTATTTATAAAAAATATTAAACATCCATAGAACGCTTGGGGAAAATTCGATCCATCGATGCATCGCGATTCTCTCTCCAGCAATTCTGAATCGATTCTTGAGAATTTCAGAATCTATTCTGAGCTTAGTTTTTAACCAGATGTGCGATGACGCGGAGTTTGCTTTAGGAAAACCGGTATTATGCTTGCTTCCAATTCCTCACACACATACACCACTCGAACCTTCTGTAAAATAATCTTTCATAAAGTTCGGAAAGGTTGAAGCGAATTACAAGGACATTCACGGCTTCATTGCACAGGATGCGCTGTAAGAGACGCGCGCTTTGTTTGATGTTACACTTTAAGTGTGCGGCCTCACCCGTCAGTATTTTCCTTACAAATGCTCTAAGAAGTCATCATTTGTGTGGTTTGGAATGCATTGGACTTGTATATTTGAAATATGAACCTCACTAACAGAAGGCTGCTTTCGATTTCAAATGCTTACGCGCGCTTTGTTTGTGTAGACTGCTCGCGCATGCGGCTGTGTGTGGCTCGGTGTAAGTGGTTTAATGTACTTACTTCTCAAAATGGTTTTATGACGCAAAATTATGTCTTAAGGAATTAAACGGACAGGACAAACCACATTACTACTTATATTTCAAAAGAAATCCGTGCGTGAATGCAGCTTAATAGATCTCCCGCTGTCTGATGTCATAGTAAAAAACAACAGTAAAGATGAAGAAAAATCACTCTTAAATCACTACATGATCTTAAATCCTGAAAGCACTCTTTGTTTGTTGTTTGTTTCTATGCTCCTCTTCATTATTTGCTACTTGTATGTTTTGAAGTTATATTAGTTTAAAATTCTTAACATGCAACCGTTTTAATATATTTTTTTAAATTTGTAATTATTTAAAAAAGTACTTAATTACTTGTGTAAGGATATGTGAATGTAAGGATTTTAAGACTCAAGTCGGTAAATAATAATTAATAAGGGGGAAAAAAAGTAGATCAAGAATCGGATCGAGACTCCCAGAATCGGATCGGATCGTGAGGTGAATAAAGATTCCCACCCCTAGAACTGCTGTACATTTTTAACTTGTATGTTCAAAAATATTTAAAACATTAATCTTATAAAAGTATTTATGCATTTGAAATGTGTGATGTAAATGCGTTTATGGCACCTCAGCTTCATTAAACAGTCTGTGTAAATGCATCTAATGCCACTTCAGATCATACAGCTTCTGTTTTCTCTACAGTGAAAAGTTGTTGATAGTATGCGCACTAATGTGTAAATTAAAATTTGCGAAAATAAATTACTCCACTGCTCACAAAGAGAAGTATGAACACTGATATAAGAGAGTTAAACACTGTCCAAAAAGTTTGTGGGATAAATTAGCTTTTTTAATTTGTCTTTTCCATTTTTTTCGTTGTCAGAGTGCACCAGAGCACTTAATTTACATGTTAAATTCTAAAAAAAAAATCTTCTGGGGAGGGAAGATTTCCCCAGACCCCCCTACAAGGTTTAATTTCTGAACTGTCACCTTTTTGACCTCTTGTGAGTTTGCAGGTATGAAAAGAATAAATCAAAAAGTTATTTATGGAAAGAATTCACGTTTTGAGTGAATTTGAATAATTTTGCTTCAAATTTCGAAATTATACAATCTAATTTAGAGAAAAATACTCATGTTGCATGTTTGGATCATGATTAAAATGCAGTGGTTGCCTCTAATTTTAAATGGAAAGAGCACAGACAAAGCCTTGTTTTGTTAATATGAAGATATTTATTTTATTTTTTACTTTGATTTGGGGCTCGTTTTAAAATTTCTAAAGTGTTGTTATTTATCAGAGGCTTTTATCCTAAGCAACTTACAAATGAGGACAATAGAAGCAATCAAAACCAACAAAAAAGCAATAATATGCAATAAAGTGCTATATTAGTATATTATAGTGTTATATATAAATTTCGCAAAGAAACGTGCAGCATTTTGTCCAAGCAATAATAAAAGGACACATTTAATTTATAATTTGTCTCAAATCTAATTTTGTTAAAATAAAATCGTGAATCGAATCTAATCGTGAAATCAAAATCGTGAATCGAATTGTGTGTTGAGTGAATCGTTACATACCTAAACAACGCACACATCTTAGCCTATTGCGATTTACTGGATGGGAGGTGCGTTATATATAACCTACTGCGCTATCATCAAATGAAAACCGCATCGATTGGGAGGTAAGAAACTATATTGGTTCATAAAAATAAGAATAAATTTAAAATAGAGTAATCGTATATTTTTTTTAACCCAGCCCTTGCATATTTAGTTGTTTTTAGTGTCCTCCGCTGTCACTGCGGTGTTGAACATGATCGCAGTCTCTGTCTGTTCATCTATTATCTTCATAAATAAATGCAAAAGCCTATATGCTGGTCCTCTGGGTCCATTATTAAAAATGAAAATGTGAACAAAAATAAAAGCAATGAAATGTTATAATAAAAAAATTAATACAATTTTTAAAATGACTAGTAATAGATTATGACGGAATTTTTACGACCCTATCCATCAAAATTACAGACAATGTTAAAGTCTAACACAACCTCTGATTATATGATCAGCCGTATATACATAAATCTAAAAACTAGACATATTTGTTAATTGAAATAAAATGTAAATTAGTTTATATTAGGGGTGGGTGATATGGACTAAAATTCATATGATATTTTCCACTGTCCAGACAATATCGATATTATATCGCGATATGAGAAAAAAAAATTGGAATCACATTTTAGTAGACCTTTATAGTTAAATTAGGCAAAATATGCATTATAAAAACAGGATTTCATGATCTAAGGCAAAAAGAGAATGGTTTGGCTTTAGATGTGAAATTATGCTACATAAGACACCTTCACAAAATAAAAACAGCAAATGTACTGAAAGATCATGCAAATTCACTCTCTGACAGTAGATGGCGCTTATGGAATAGCCTCAATATCGTTTCCATGGTACAGCTGTAAACAAAGCTGCGCTGCGCTTATGAACACCGAGGTAAGAGAAAATGCCATCTAAACTTCTCTGAAGACAGTTCCCTTCAGAGATTCACTCATATTATCCTAGGGTGACCTCCCACTTTGCATTAGCGCACAGCATTTTCACCCCTTTTCCCACATGTCGCATATTGAGAAAATGTCCTGTGTTTTCATCACTTTTTTTGGTTTTTCATTGTCATTAAGAAAAAACGTACATGCGTTCTTTTGGCTTTTTAACAAACTTTTTATTTATTTTTACGACGTTTCTGCGCTAAGGATTTGCGGACCTCATCAAGTGATCTAGCACCACTGACGGAAATGGTTCGAAAGCACATGGAAAAACACTATATTCTCCATTCATTTTAACCAATTAAAAAATAGATGTAACTTTCAGACACGACTTTCTTCTTCTTTTAATAGTTTGTTTGAGGCTGTTTCTATGGCATTATTTTAATATTTCATTATGAAATATCCAGAGCGCATTATTGTGATGCGAGGGCAATCAAAATGCGTGAGCACAAATCTCTTCTCTTCACTCACACACAAAACGGACGACACGTTTTCATGTGCGCGCTCAAAAACATAAGCACAAATGACAACGGATGTAAATCATTATTTATATAGCATAACTGCAGTAAATGTATCTGTCTCACACGTGTCCCGCAAAATCACATCTACTGTCACGCAACAGATCTATTGCAAGGTGGTCACCCTATATTAACCCCCTGCCCCCAATTCAATATTTATATATTTCTTCCTATTTTTGAGCATTGTGAACAGTGATCTTGCGCTGCCTGCTGCAATATTTTCTCTCTTTCTGTCCATCTTCAGCGTCTCTGGCCTGTGTTAATGGCTGTGCAGACTTCATATTATTCCCACACAAATTACATTTTGGGAAACTATCATAATATAGTTTGTGTGCAGTTCCGGAATAGAGATCAGCCAAAATAAATTAATAAAATAAAAGCTGATCGTGTGTTTTGGAGCAAAAACCATGTTCCGATTTGTGGCCGCTCAAGCGGGGCATCTCTCTCTCTCTCTGATGACGCAGAAATAAAAATTCTGTCCATCCAATGAAATTCATGAATATTTAACGATATCCATGGTATAGCAAAATCCATATCATGGCATAACATAATACCGGTAGTCACGTTAGTACCGGTATAGCACCCACCCCTAGTTTATATAAACATTTAGTTGCCAAGGCAGCAGTTCTAATTTAGTTTGAAGCACTGACTAACTGGAAATAAAATAAATCTAAAAACTAAGTGAAATATTTTTTTTATTTTAATATAAAAAATAAAAAGACAGAAATAAATAACAAAATTACTGAAATTAACAGATACAAAATATAATCATAAAAATGTCATTCAAAATATTAATAAAAAAAGTTTTCAACCTTGAGTCCTGAATTTTCAGCTTTGGACAAGTTTAATTTTGGTGCTATATAATGAGTTACTAATTTGCGTTTATTAATTACGTATTTAGCAATTTTGGCCATCAGTTTGGATATTGATCATTTGTATTTTTATGACTTTTCCCCAGGCGAATTCTTCTTCTGTTTTGATCCTCGCAAAGACTACTGGGGGCATTTACCATCCATGAATGTTCCCCGTACTCAAGGCTTGGCCGCCCTGTACAAAAACTGCATCTACTACATAGCAGGCATCTGCAGAAACCACCAGCGCACGTTTACCGTGGAGGTGTATGACATTGAGCAGAATACCTGGTGCCGTAAAAGAGACCTCCCCTTTGACCAAGCGACCAGCCCCTACATAAAGGTGCTTCTGCTTCAGGGCAGATTGCATCTGTTTGTTCGAGCTACGCAAGTCATGGTGGAAGAACATGTGTTTCGTACCAGCCGCAAGAATTCTCTCTACCAGTACGACGATGATGCTGACCAATGGACAAAGGTCTATGAGACGCCGGACCGCCTCTGGGACCTCGGCCGTCATTTTGAGTGTGTGGTGGCCAAACTATACCCTCAGTGTCTTCAGAAAGTGCTGTGAGCGTTGTGGATGTGCTGTTTGAGACAGCTGATCAATATTTTTGGAGAAGAGGGATGATGGAACTGCTCAATACATGGTGCTGTTTGTGTCCCCAACACCAGAACTGCAGGGGAAGTCTTAAAGCGTTAAAGGTTTCAATCAATAAACTCGAGGGTGCTGTTTGAAAAAAAACAAAAAAAAACGTAATTTGTTAGACAATTGTGCACAAAGCATCCACACAATTGCTTGTTTTACAGTTAGAAAAGTGAATCATAAGTGCAATTATCTTTTTTTTTTTTTTTGCAGATGTTGAGTAGTTTCTGCTCCATTATATCGAAATATTTTGTTGCTGTTTTGGCTTGGGTTGTTGGCATGCATCGTTGGCGAACATGAGCAGTTGACGTCCTTGAGAACAAGCAGTATGTCAAAAGTTGAGTAAAAAAAAAAAAATTGGTGGAAAAAAATATGTAAAGCTATAAATATTCATACGGGTATGATCAGCATTTTTTCTCACTGTTAGTGTGTTCGTGAGTTTTTTGTAATTTCTTTCAGGTTTTCAGCTGAATAAGTTGACTCTGCGGTTTGCTTAAGAGTTTAGTTGGAGAATTTTGATTTTATTAATGGAAAGCAATTTGTTTGCCAAGATGTACAAGCAGATGGCAACCCATGTGCTCAAACATCACAGCAGTTTTAAATTTTCATTTGGACTCTGCTTTTATGATGTTTCGTTGAGCCCAGCTCCCACATCCAAATCTATATCGTTGCAATTTCGCATCACCAGCCAGATCTTTAGTGAGGTTACAAGATTTTACTCGGCCTCCATATTGGAGAAGAATAAAAGGATACCAGCTTTGTGTAGCTGAAATCAAAAGTGGGCAATTTTTTGACAGCCAAACACAGCTCAGATCTTGAGAGAACGTCGAATAGGTTTGGAGAAGAGGTGGCCAAATTGTGGTACATCACATTCCACTGTCATTAATTGACTCCTCATATCTGAAACCTACAGGTGCAGTTTGAAGATAGATCCGCCAAAATGCCCAAACTTGTTCAAGGAGTCTTAGCCTGCGCCCCGTGGCAGCAATAACAGGTGTTCTGTCATTGTTCCTTAGATAAAGTGCATTAGAAACTTAAGCGATGTTTTTGTAAATAATTCCAGAAAAATGGCCTTTGTTTTGCCATCGTGGGTGGGTTAACATTCGGTGAGCTGTGTTGCTATCCAGGGATGTTACGGTGCCTGTTCATGCGAAACACCCAGGCATCAGTGATGAGTGAGAAAAGCCACTATAAAGTCTTAGTTCAGTTGGCTTCTGCACTAAGGTGCTTTGACTTTAGGAAAGGTCTGTTTTGCAAATGAATGCAGTCCTCCTACATTAGAGTTTCCCCATAAATGAATACTTTCTTTCTTCCCTCCCATCCCCTCATTTTCCAGTCTCAAACTACAGAGAATAAGAATCGGTTTTGGTGCTGCTTTTTTGACAATCTTGTACAGAATATACAGTGATTTTACAGCCATTTGTCATTGCTTGATACTTCCAAAAGATGTCAGTCTTCTAAGTTATTGTCTCTCGACATTTGTGTTGTTTTTTCAGCCTCATGTTTATCTCGTCATGCCGGTTCCTGATTTTGCACTACTTTATTTCCTCCCATGAGAGCTTCTCAGGAATACAGCGCTCTGTTTTCAGTCACAGAGACTGAGGACGTGGTGAACGGCATCTTTAAATAGGACAGCTGGTGCGCTCTCATGTCAGTCTCTTTGGCGCCTCTGAGGCCCAGCTTCATCTGGGGCTTTGGTGAAGGGAGAGGGATGAGAAATTGCATTGGCTTTGGTGCGGTTGCCGCACGTTTCACATACTTGCATACGTTCAGTAGCACGGGAACCAGAAATGGACACTTCTCAGGATTATTGTCGATACACAGTACTGTATTTAAATGGTTTGTTGTACGTGTAATATACTGTACCATATGTTTGCTGTACTTGCACAGTTTTTTGTATTTTTTGTCCTTTATTTCCTTAATTTTTTTTTTTTTTTCTTTCAGATGGGGGTGTGTGTGTTTCTTTTTAGTTTTAATATTTACTCTTAGGTTTGTTAGACTTTATGATTTTGCTCTGTTAAATTGTGAATCACAAAACATGGACATTAACATAAGCATTTTTTTTTCAATGTGTTCTTTTGTTTGTTTGGGATCGCGCCAGTCTTAAAGAACACAAAGCATTATAGAAAATAAGTTATGGCAGTGCTACTTTCCAAGACACCAGTCTGTCTAGCTGTTAAAAGCTTGGAAATAATTGATAAATTATACTTGTGTGTTGTTGGCTGCTGCAGGTGGGAATGCTGTACAGCCAATTGTTCAATTTGTTACAGCTTGCAGTTAATTTATCCACAGAAGTTTAAACAGTGTTTTATTTTCCTTTTGCATTACTGCTTTGCATTTAGTTCATTTATGTATTTGGTTTACTTGTATGTATGGTGTGAGAGTTTAGTAAACATTCATTGATCTCTACTGTGAAATTCACATTGCACATAATTTGAAAAATAAAATAATAAAAAGTAAATCAGCGGTGCTGGTATTTTTGCAATGAGTAAAGAACTGGTAATAGGAAGTTGACAATTTTTTTTATCAAGATTTTGTACATTTACATTTTATATGAAAGTGTACCTTTTTAAGTCTTGTAACATGTTTTTTTTTTTACCCCACAATTCACCTAGGGATGTAACGGTATGAAAAATTCTTATCACTATTATAGTTACCAAAATGATCACTATTATCACGGTATTGTTAAAATGTGCTGGAGATGTTCAAAAAGTACCAACACCTAAATCACTTCACAAAGTTTTATATTTAAAAATCAACAAACAGCAAATAAAATTACTTTTTGTTTGCATAATCGCTAAAACAATAACATCACCAATGATGTACGGATTTTAAATGACAACTTGACTGACAAAAGTTTAATAGCATGTTCAAATATCTAATGTAAATGTTCAAATCAATATCAAGATGCTGATTAGACGGCATGATTATTGCACAGGTGTCTCTTAGGCTGGCCACAATTAAAGGGCACTCTAAAATGTGCAGTTTTACTATATTGGGGGGGTCCGAAAACCAGTCAGTATCTGGTGTGACCACCATTTGCCTCACGCAGTGCAACACATCTACATAGAGTTGATCAGGTTGTTGAAAATTGTGGTCTGTGGAATGTTGGACCACTCCTCTTCAATGGTTGTGGCCAGAAGTTGCTGGATATTGGCAGGAACTGCACACGCTGTGTATAAGCCGATCCAGAGCATCCCAAACATGCTCAATGGGTGACATGTCCGGTGATTATGCTGGCCATGCAAGAACTGGGATGTTTTCAGCTTCCAGGAAAAGCAGTTGTGATTACAGAACACGTCCTTTAGTAACATGGGGCGAAGATGAAAACATTATCATGCTGCAACATGAGGTGATGGTCGTGGATGAATGGCACAACAATGGGCCTCAGGATCTCATCACGGTATAATTCTGTGCATTCACCTGTGTTAATTTGTCCATAACATACCCTGCCCATACCTTTTATAACCCCACTTTTCGCCACCATATTTTCACTCGATCCACAGCGCTGACATCAGCAAACCACTCTGCTGCTGTGCACACTTGACGCCATACAAACTGCTGTCTGCCATCTGCCCTGTACAGTGAAAACCGGGATTCATCCGTGAAATACGAGAACACCTCTCCAAAATATGCCAGGCGCCATCAAATGTGAGCATTTTACTCAAGTCGTTTATGACAACGAACTGCAGTCAGGTCGAGACCCTGAATTCATGCTGGAGTTTGTTTTTGGAGGAGCAAGGAGAATTTTTCTTGAAACCCTCCCAAACAACATGTGTTGTTGCAGGTGCTGTTTGATAAGTTTTTAAAAACACTTGGTCTTCTGACCCATTTTTCATGAAACTTAAAGATCAAAACTTTTTCTATGACAAAAGGCCTTTTCTTTCAAATATTGTTCAAATCTGTCTAAATCTGTGGTCCTTGTGAGCACTTCTTTAGCCAGATCAAATTCTCCTCATCAGGTGTGGCATATCAAGATGTGATTAGGACGATATAGACACAGGTGTGCCTTAGGCTGGCCACAATAAAAGGCCACTCTAAAATGTGCAGTTTTACTATATTGGCGGGGGTCCGAAAACCTAACATTTAATAACATTTCATGTTGATTGGAAATTCTTAATTATTGCCCTGATGGTGGAAATGGGAATTTTCACTGCTCTAGCTCTTTTCTTAAAGCCACTACACTAATTTGTGAAGCTCAATTCTTTTTCTGCACATCAGAAATATATTCTTTGGGTTTTTTTCTCATTGGGATGGATGATTAATTTGGAATATGTCCTTTGTTTTCCCTCCTATTTATATTTCTGTGAAACAGGAGGCCATGGCTGGATTAATTTCATGTTCATAATCTCGCTGATATGCTCAAAATCATGAATATGCGTGCTGTGCTGTGCTGTGTTGTGAGTGAGTGAGAAACAAGCCACTGAGATACATTGTATCTCAACTTCTTGTACTATTACAAGAACAATAACAATGAAATATATGGTCTTAGGTACTTCTTTATTTTTTATTATTTATGGCCCTGCTGGCATGTCCTGGCTGATAAACAGACATATTTTGTTGGGTACTGCTTGCAAAGTCATTGCATTATTTCAGCAAACATTTGGTGCTACACTGCACCCTTTAAAATGTTTCATTCATAGAAAGAAGCTATGAATGTAAAGTAAGGAGAATGCTTTACCATATTTGTAGTGATAGGCAGCTAGTTTTCATTTAATATAAAATCACAAATAGGGTAAACAAAATACAAACCCAGGCTTCATTCAATGCTCCTTTCAGTTCTTTGTGCCTATCAATTTAGCTGTTTTCACTGCTTCTGTCTATGAAGTGGTTATGTCTCATAAATCAGCCTAAGCTTACAATCATATCGATCTGACTGGAGTTTCTGCTTTCATCTCACTTGGCTTCACTTGAATTGACCATCTACTTTAAAGAGTTTCTCCCTCATGCTGGGGTATGTGCAATTCAATTATTCAACAGAAACCTATTATCATCAAATTAGGAGGAGAGCTAAATATTCATTTGCTCCAAAATTGTGACAAATGAGAAAATTAACTTGTCAACTTTTCTAACAGATTTATGTTCTCAAATCTAAAAAAAAACAGATTAGAATGAATTTTAAGATGCAATCGACACTGACAAACATATTACATATCTAATATACCATATAAACTGGTTCCTAAGTGTCTATTATGCCAGCAGCACACAGGAAGAACATATAAAAAAGACGGGAGAAAACGAGTGTGAGACCCAGCGGTCCCATGTGTAATAGCAAAGGCAGAGGGCTTCATCATACTGCCCTTGGCTTCACTTTCCCCAATGTCACCCTATATGCAGTGGAAGAAAGACAGCAGGAATACATCAGACACGCTTCCACTGCTCCTCTACCACACACACAATACAAATGCTCCCAGCTGGAGCTCCATCATAAGCTCACCTGAGCAGCTTTGACTTTGGCAGACTGGCTGTAGGAAGTGTAATGGAAGAGAGACCCTTGATACCACCGGAGAGCCCGCCTCACTGAAACGAGACAAATGCACAACTGCTATTTCTTTTGTTTAGAATGCAATGACATAAAAACTAAATCCATTACTGTGGAGACAATCAGAATGCAAGGAAAGCATGAATGCCTGCAGCTCGTGTGAAATGAAGGACTTTCATGCTTGGATTTTTCATCCCTGTTTTTTCCTTCGAGCCGTTCCTGTAAGAAACGTATTCATGTCTGGTGCTTATTCATGAGGACATGTGGTTTCCTGTGTAATTTATAACCTAAACACAATCGCAAAAGCTTTTCAAGGTTGTAAGCATTTGCAATGAAGGATGATCGCACCGTCGTCAGCTGGTAACTGTAATCTTTGAAAATGATCCATGTCTCGCAAACGTGTAATCTTCCGTAGGTTTATGAGAGATGCTGAATTATGAGAGGTTGTATATTTTGTAAGCCTGGGAAGATGTGCATGTAGTAATCACTTTTGCGTGGAAGCATCTTTTGATTGATGTTTTCTGTTGTTCCTTCACTGTGACATTGTAAGGTGGATGGGATATGATTGATTTTCTGTCCTGGGGTGAAACAAGAATCCAAAATGTTTTGATTACTGAATGTTTTTTTTTTTTTTTTTTAAGTCTACATTAAATGTTTTCCAATTAATTTCCAAAACTGTCTTCACAATACTTTAAAAAGATCAGTCATATGAGTTATTTGTAATCATAACAACTGTTAGAAGACATCCGATTGCAAAGGCCTGAGTTGACCTTGACATAAATACTTTATGATTACACAGGAAAAGTAAATTGCTCATGGTCATCATCTAGGCAGAATATGAAAAATGCCCAAATATATGAATTCTATCATCATCCAAACTTTTCAAACATTATTTGTTATTGATTGTTGTAGCTTGAATAAAGATTAATCCATATTCAATTTATAGTTTATGCATTTGTAGTCCAATTATACTTTTTAATTTGTTTTCAAAGCCTATTAAATTAAATTATACTGTAATGTTAAATAGCTATATTTAATGACTTAAACTTAGCATTTAATAAAGACATCATAGCAGTAGCTTTTGGTATCAATGATACTGGCCTATATCATATAATGCTATGAGATCATTATTCACTGTTCATTGCAAAGAAAGAAACATGATAAGAAATTATACACGAAAGACATATACATTCATTTTATGAATCTTCAGTTTTAAAACCCTGTCTATAAGACAAAAACAAATCTCTAGACAGACTCATTTAGTGCATCATTTAGCTGACAAGTTTCTCTTCTAGCTCGGGGATGTTTTCTTCAATACGATACGTGACTGTGACCTAATAGGTGTCATCAGAAAAGGGTTTTTATTACAGTTGGAGAGGATATGAGATGAATTGAGAAGCTATCTTGTAGGTGACTGATATTTGAGAGTTTATGGGCTTAACGATACTGAACAAATCTTTTTAATCAAAATGCTTTTCTTTCATTCGCTGTTTTCCCTCTCCATGTGAGCAGCAATGAATCGCTATATGAGCAGGCAGGCGTTTAGAGCTAGTGATGTGAGGTGTTGCTAAAGTACTAAAAACACATTTACACAAAAGCAACCCAAGCCTGATACTTTGATACAGGAGCTGTACATTTTCAGATTAATTAAGCAATAGAAAGAGTGCTGTACTTCAGACCAGACTGCGACTGTGATATTGCTTTTATATATCAAATGATTTGACAACAAGTAATAAGTAACTTATATTTTAGACACAATTATTATACAATGACGTTCTTTACTTTATGCTGTTTTTCCATTGTTTAACAATACTAGATGGATGTGTTTGACCATCACACTTACATCTTATGCAGCACCTCGCACATGAAACGGCGTTCTGAAACCTTCGAAAGTATAGAACAATTAGTACAAATTGTACCATAGTATGTAAGTATATATAATGATTCAATTTACAGCATCTTCGTAAATTCAACAAGTTGAATAAAAACATAAAAAAGCAAAGCTCAGTTCTCAATCTTTACACATTTCCATATAGATCTAGAGTTCAAGATGTAAAATCTTTATGAATTTTATGCAAAAAAATATATATTGTTATCTTACTTCAATCAAAGTTATTTGTTACGACTTTTCCAACCGGTAAATAATTTACAAACTTCCCAGGAAGACTTGAATGCACCAGAACCCACAATAACTGACTCATAGCATTTTATTCCTGTATGAATTAGTGTTTTTGAAAAATTGGTTGAGTGAGTCAAAGTTTCCATTACAGATTTGCGCAAAACTTGCGACATTTTATAAATGTCGATACAGAACTTTTGCAAAATGAAGCTGATTCCATTAACCAAATTTAACGCGACTAAAACAAATTCTGCAAAATGACTAAATGTAATGTAATGTAATAATTGTTTTCCTCTTGCGATAAGTCATGGTGACAGATGTTAGTAGGTTTATGTATATTGCAGCCACTGTACTAGCCAGTATTTTGAATCGAAGGAGATGTATGTATCTGTCATGTACGGGCATTTATCTTTTGCGAAGCAGTGCAGAGAGTTGCTTCAGGCGCGGCTGGTATAAACACAAGCATTGATCAGCTCCAGTAGCCATGGTGGAGCCGTAATGCACCGCAGAGTAAATAAGGGGTTATCCAAGCAATAATGTCAAGGAAAGCCATTTATACTTGAGAGCGGAAATGTATAAAGTGTTTCTTGGAGGTTATAGTACATTAAAGAATGATCATGTGATTTTTATGTACGCCAGGTGACCTGTAAAAGGTAAAAAACTGTTTCCATTGCAGTTTTGTGAAATATTCCTTTTTCAAATAGCCTGAAATACCACCTCATGACGAAATTACTGACAGTAATTTGTCCAACTTACAGCCAAACATGTTTTGATTGATATCCCAAAGGGTGAGTTGATGAGCACTCTGGAGTATATATCATTGGGCTTTATTTAGCGAAAGCCAGATTTCCAGTTGCTTCTCATTATTAAGGCCTTTGGGTCTCTGTGAACTGCTAAAACAAGTCTCCGCAGATCACGATGGTCCCACTGTCCCTCCTCGGAGCGCTGAGTATGCATGCTCTGGGAAAAGATCATGGCCTGTAGACCTCTGCCTTGTTCTCTTTCTCTTATTTTCACTTTCTGAATGTAATTACGTCTGTGCCATCCCATTGCCCCAGGACAGGAGTGTAGTGTGTGTGCCAGCCCTGAAGGACTGCCCAGCGAGCCTCATTACCCTACCACAACCTGCCACAGAGGACAGGAGTATAGATAAAGAAGGAATTAGTGGCCTCTGTGGCCACATGTGCAGCAGTGACTGTAAACGCTTTCTGTAAGCCAAAATAGTCAGTCCAAGCAAGCAAATTAACATTACTAACACTACTATGAATCACAAAATATTTGATGATATTGTCATGCTGTGATGCATGCAGGAGCAATAACTTATTAAATTATTATTAATAACTAAATTTGTACTAGAGCAAGCATCACTATTATGGCTCGAAGTATGTGCAGTTTAGGCCTGTTCACACCAAGAATTGTTCTGTTGTCTGCCTCTTTAAATGCTCATGTGCTTTATTAAAGTAAGGTGAATTCTGACTGGCTGTCAATGTATTATTGGACTGTGAGGAGGCCACGAATGATAAGGACCAATGAGGGAATTTGTCCAGGACACCCCTACCCTTTACGAGAAGTGACATGGGATTTTTTGATGACCACAGAGAGTAAGGACCTCGGTTTGATGTCCCATCCATTTATTGTATAGTGTCCCCATCACTATTCTGAGGTGGTAGTAGTAGGGCCCACACAGACCATAGGATGAGCTCCTCCTGCTTGCGACCTAGTTTTCCCTTGAGTTCTCCCATCCAGGTACCGGACAAACCCAATTCTGCGTATAGCTTTATTGGCAAACCAGTCGTTGGCTACAGGGTGTTACGACTACTGGATGGAGGCAGATCTGAATGCAAGCTTAGAGACTGAAGAAGTAAAATCCAGTGATTGGAGAAGTCAGACATGCATCACAAGAAAAGTTTTGATTAAAGAAAAAAAAAAGAACAACAATTGCATGTATGAATTGTTCACAATAAGATCAAAAACATGCATTTAGGAAAACGATGTAGGGTCTTGGGTGACTTATGTTTCAGCATCTGTCCAATGACAACATTTAATTCCACAATCACGATTTTAAACTCCCATGTCACAGGTTTATAACTAAACGGAGGAACTGCATGAGATACTGAAATTTACGATTGGCTCGAACTCTTGACTTTGCACAAGCTCAAACCCTTAATCTTACAGCTTTGTTCACACATAGCATCAATACAGAAATAATCTGGCAATGTTACAAGTTCTGAGGCCAGGGAACTGCCAGAGCTGATCTGCCACTGTTTTGACAACGGGTCTCGTTCACAGATGACCTCTAAATGTAAAAATGCAGTTACATTTCCAAAAAGTGCTGTATGTGTGAAAGCGCTTCTAATGTTTTCAAAACTTTCCACAAAAAGTGTCACCCCGTCTCCTTTAACATTTTCAGAAACTCATCCATATAACTTGAGAAATGCTGACTGCCTCCTTCTGACAGGTAAGTTGTCACTTCCTGGGATTCTCAACCTCTTTCACACATACATCATGCTGACAACAGTAAAAGATAGTCTGCCTCTGATGTCTTCTGATGCCTGTAATGCCCTAAATCCTTGCTTCTGGGATGTGGTGTTACATGATCTCAATTTTCTCTGAATTTCTAAATGAACAATTGCACAAGTGACGCCATTAAAACAAGAAAACTCATATTGAAAAGGTTTATAGACATCATTGATCAGCAAAAACCTCTTAAATGAGAAACCTCTCTCTACCTACATCTCTCTCTGTTGGTGAAGACGAGTGTGATGCTCATTTGGAAGATGAAGGGGCATTAAATTAGATTTTTTTTTTGGTGAAGGAGGCAGTGCCCAATGAATTGTCCAGAGTCTCTAATTTATTACCATTTAAATAGAGGAATCATTTCTGAAATTATTTCAGCTTCCGGTAATGAGTTTTTAGTTGCCAATGTGAAATGAGATGGAACCCTAATGTGCACAGAGCAGAAGTGGTCTTAATTTAATCACAGATCACATCACATTTAGGAATGCCCACACTAGCCTCGGAAATGGAATTCATTTGGTTTCAGTCTTTATTTTTCACAGGCTTTGGGCTCTCCTTCAAACTTTGGCCTTCCCTGACGATTACTGAGATGTATTTCCAAGCCAGAAGGGCCCTAGCACATGGATGTGCTGCCATGGCAAGAAGTCCAGTCTTCCTCTAGCTCCTCTGAATGTTTTATCTGTTCGTCTTTATCCTGGCTGGCCGAACAAGAGTTTTCAATACATCTTAAGGTTGAGTAATGTTGAGTGATAATTCATTTTCAGCTTAGGGTTGATTTTTTTTTAGTCTAAAACTAGGCTTTCCTTCTTTTTCATTGTCATCGTACATCTTTTTCAACCCAACTCACAACTAAGCATTATTGTTTTGAAGAGCACAAACTGATATTTAATTATCTCTTTTGATATGGCAGGCTGTGTAGCCTATTACGAAGCACACTGTAATAAAAAAGTGATTTATCAAACATTTTCAAATTGCATTATCAATATCATATATTTTTTTCTTGCAGCAGTTATAGATTTTAGGGCAGCCCAAACAGCTTAGTGTAGGACTAACTGTGACAAGAGGTGCCGTTTTAAAGCCATCAACATGCATTTTGCTAATTATAATCTTTTCCTCATTTAGGTAACTCAACATCATCCACTCTGCCCCATCAGCCAAACTTGAATGAATACTCACCGCTATTTAGATATTCATGCCTCAGTGGACACATTTGCCATGCCTGGAACTAGTGTACTGGCCTCTACCAAATGGATTCTGGCTTGAATGTCCCATTTGTTTTGTGCCCCTAGCCATGGTCTAGTGGTGAATCCAGATTTTTTTTGGGGGGGGATTTCATTCATCATGGTTGGTGCTTTTTGGACCAAGTTGAGCTTTGGCAACTTGTTGAATGGTTCTACTCAAAAACTTCATATACCGTATATGGTAGCATTTAGAGTGTATCTGCGTGGTGAGATTTTTCTGTTTCTTATAATTATATTAACATTTAAATATAAGAATTATATGACCACACTGGTGTTCAAAAGTTTGGAGTTGTTATTTTTTTTTCAAAAATCTTTACTCCAGTTTTCAGTGTCTTTCAGAAATCATTCTATGCTTATTTGATTAACATTCCTTATTGACGCAGAAAACAGTATTTTTACATTTTAATTTTTTTCAGGATTGAATAAGAAGTTCAACAGAACAGGATTGATTTGAATTACAATTGGTACAATTGTATTACAGTATTCTTAATCAGTAATGGTAGTATTTAAATATTGAATCATTATAATATGATTTATGGGCCATTACCAAAAGGTTGGTAAGACATTGTTTTTCTCCCTTTTCACCCCAAAGCTAAAAAAGCCTCAAAGCTTTCTTCATCTGAGTCAACCATAATATTTCCTAGTCTCGCCATAAGTATTAACCGCTGGTCTCAGGCATAGCAGGACAATGACATTTACCATGGCTTTACCGTTCTTCACTTTCCCTTACTTTTCTCTCAAAGGAAAAGGTCAGACTTGAGGCTTAATAAAGTAGTTGGAACAGAACAAAACAAACAAAATCAGAGCCGAGCCAAAAACAGTTATTCTCTCTCTGTTGCCTGCGTGCCTAATGTGAGTACACAGAGGTGGTGCTGCAACGCTTTCCAGGGTGTCATTATTGTAAGACATTCCAGCAGAATTGGATTATGGTTGGTGAGTGAGATTTCGCAGTGAGCTCGGGGAGGGAAAGAAAGGCAGTAATTGGTCACGCTTATTTACTGCTGTGAATCAAGTCGCCCCGCTTTGAGTTGCGGTGCACGCCCGCTTGAGGATTTGGCTCTACGCACAAATTACGGAACGTTTTCCAAGCATAAGTAGCTGGAGGCATAATGAAGTCTCCTTTCACCTCACACTCACTTCACCCCCGTCCCTATCGGCCAACAATAAATGCCAGGAACTGCCCAACGGACCCTAGTCTGTTGACCAAAGCCTATGTATGTGCTAACAGCACACTACGTCATACCTCAGATGGTCGGCTATTATTGAGGACTTCTATTGTACTTCTAAATAACTTTTTTGTACTAGGTAAATCCAAAGGGGAAAAAGATGTCCTCATTTTGGTGCATTTGAACATTGTTTACTTACAACATAGGCATACTATCTTGATGCAGTATGTTGGACATCAGCAGTAATTGTATAACATTTGAAGTGTCTCTTTGTACTTCCCTTTGCTTTCTTTAGAAGTTCCTGTATATAAACTCAAGGAAAGACAAAATAATTCACACATTCATGCACAAACACTTTAAGAAAGGAATTCAAAAAGTGTTCTAGATTCTAGAAGTTCGGTTTCGGTGGCACAGGTAAACAAACCGTATTGGCCTGTATTTAGACAGGAAGTGCCCACCTCAACAGATTTATTCTTGTGTTTTATAATGAGCTGGATTTTTTTAAGCCTACTAGTTCCGCACTGTGACTCCTTTCTGAAACCCATGTTTAATGGAGTAAGCAAGCACCCGTCCACAGGCATACCCACACAAATACACTTTTAGCTCTCTCCTCCGCAGGATAGAGTTATTACATTCCCCCTTTATGCCCAGAATGTTATGACCAGAATCCGTATCCCACTGCCAAAACCTGCAGGTCAAACTAATGAGGAAGAAGACAGGAAATTGCGGTAATTAGCCTTTTGCTTTTCTGTGCTCTTAATGAATCTCAGATCAGCCCTTCACTCATTAAATGCTTTTACCTGTGTAATAATTAACCAATGAATACATAAGGAAACAAAAATAAAAAAAATTAGGGGTGACCACCAGATGGAGACTCATTACCGGTGCACCAATCAGGCACAGGCCCTAATGAGGGCCCTGGTCATCGGCAAACACCCCGAAATGCTCAGCGTGATCAATCAAACTCTGGCGGTTGGTTGTTTGGTGGGATGCAGAGCGAAGGGCAAAGAGAACGCCCTCATCATCATCTGCACAGAGGAAAAACTCATTAGCTCATGGTTTTTAATTGCAGCGGCAATGCATACAGAAATGTTTTTATGATGTCTCAGAGTTTCTTAGTGTGCAATAACAGAGTTCCCCAAAGCATGGCTGGTCTGTTATTGCTTTTTATCACTGGGGTTGAATTAATTATATAAATTCTGTGTTATAAATATAAATTTTTTTCTTCAACAAAATGTTTTCTTTAATAATTTGGTGAAAACCTAGAGTATTTCCATCAATTTCCATAAATTTGTCTGGGCACAAAAATGCAGGATAAATGTATTGTTCTTTGTTTCTTATCATAAACAGTTAAATGTCTTAGCATGACACAAAAATACTGGCTAAAAAAGTTAAATATACACACAAACACACACACACGAAACACCTGCCACACCTACCAGGAATCATGGTAGGCGGGTTTGACGATAACTGGAACATGTATGACCTGTATGGTGCTGTTTTTCTTACTGCAGGTTGCTTCTTGTTCACAGTGAATGACTACCGTAACGGACAGGGAGAGGCGGACTTACAACTCACGAGAGGGGCTCTGTGGGGTAGAGCAAAGATCAGAGGTAAAACAACAGAGCATGTACATTGGCTGCATCAAAAAGATATAGAAAACAACATAGAGAGACATTAACATTTAAAAACCATCTCTCTTCTTTATTAATGAACTGTATTTTAACAAATATGTCAATTGTTTCTTAAAAGACGGTCTTTCACATTTGTGAAATTCAAAGAGCTGTCTCTTGGCATCCTGGCCAAATTTCCCCATTGGCCTCTGACCATCATGGCCTCCTAATCATCCCCATACACTGATTGGCTTCATCACTGTCTCCTCTCCACCAATAAGCTGGTGTGTGGTGGGCGTTCTGGCGCAATATGGCTGCCGTCGCGTCATCCAGGTGCACACTGGTGGTGGATGAGGAGATACCCCCTTTTGTTTAAAGCGCTTTGAGTGCCTAGAAAAGCGCTATATAAATGTAATGAATTGTGCAAAAAAACATGCCTAATTAATTTATTATGTTTTAAGCAATCTGCTATTTGTTTTTTTTTTTTTTTCCTTCTAATTTTATTTCATTCGGTTTAAAATAGCATTTTCAATAAAGTTAATTCCATTCCAAGAATTAAATAATTACTTCAGTTGTTAAATTTAATTTGACAATTTTCTTTGCCTATTTAACCTCTTGTCATCCAGAAACCGGAAAATACAATATTTTGAATGTTTGGAAACTGCAATAATGACCAAAAAACAGCAACTAGAATAAAAGGGGGAAAAGAATCTCTCCCAAGGACAAAAACATGGTGTCAGATCAGGATTTACTATGCAGCCATGACTGTTTGGAGCTTTGCTCAATTTTTCACGCCAATTAGAAAGCTGGGTAACAAGTTTTGAAATGTCATAGCTAAGGGCGTTACTAGCTAATGAAGCGAGTCCCGGGTGTTCTGAACAAGTAGCTTGGAGCTGAAAACTCTCTATATCTCTCTCTCTCTCTACTGTATTTTTCTTTTTCTCTTTTCGTCTTACACACCCACATTCTCTCTCACATTCAGCAAATTGCCAAGCCAATAAATTAGGTGGGCCCTGTTCAAGGTCTGGGGACAAGGCAAAGGACGCAGAAGAAAGCCCTTGAGATTGAGAGGGCCTGCACGCTAGCTGAGTGTGGTTGTCTCTGCTTGATTCCACGACCCTTCCGCACCCTTTGTATTTTTTGTCTTTTACGTCCCCCACCCTCGTCATCCATCCCCTAGTGCTTTGGTTTGTAAGTGTTGTCCTTCATGGTCTGGCTTTTACAGAGCTTTCCCTTTTTATGAGTTTGTGTCCAAAGGTTATGAAATGACCCATGCTAGAACACATTAATACACGCTATGACCAAAAAACCTCTTATCCCAGATCAACTCCACCATTTATAACACTGATGAGAAAAAAGTTGGATTTAGAGCTCATGTATAATGTTAAAACGTCTTTCTGCTCTCTGATCCGTTAAGACCGGTGGTTTTCAGAGTGGAAATAAGTGGGTCGGGCAAAATGTGAAAATTGTGCTGTGTTTACGTCAGAAAAATGTAAGTTCTCAAATTCAGTTATCAGGTTTGTGGTTATAACTTATGCTTACATGAGAATGAGAAATGAGATTTATTGGCCAGGTATGTTTACACATATAAGGAATTTGATATAGTGACAGAATTATACATTTATAATACATATTTTTATAGATGACATATAGTTCAACAGTGTCGCAGACCACAGTGTTGCTTTTCAGTTGTGATGCTCCTCACAGCCTGTAGGATTCACATACAAATGACTCGGTCTTTATAATTAATAATTTAAATGACTCAAAAACTCAGGAGTTGGTGGCATGAATCATACTGATACATGAGTCAAAATACAAAGTGCAAATGTGTGTACGAATCTATAAGATATTAATTACAGTTTCATAGTGTAAACAGCTTCAGTGATTTTAATTTAAGAGTGCTTGAACTAGTCAGTGAAGATGTTCTTTGATAATGTAAATGATAATGATAATGTAAATAGCCAAGAGCCATATCACCCTGCACTGCAGCCCAAGACTGGTTGCCCACTGAAGCTAAGCAGGGTTGAGCTGGTCAGTGCCTGGATGGGATACCTCCTGGGAAAACTAGGTTGCTGCTGGAAGAGGTGTTAGTGAGGCCAGCAGGGGGTGCTCACCCTGCGGTCTGTGTGGGTCCTAATGCCCCAGTATAGTGATGGGGACACTATACTGGAAAAAGCACCGTACTTCGGATGAGACCGAGGTCCTGACTCTCTGTGGTCATTAAAAATCCCAGGATGTCCTTCAAAAAAGAGTAGGGGTATAACCCTGCATCCTGGCCAAATTGCCAATTGGCCTCTGACCATCATGGCCTCCTAATCATCCCCATACACTGATTGGCTTCATCACTCTGTCTCCTCTCCACCTGTAGCTGGTGTGTGGTGGGCGTTCTGGCGCATATGGCTGCCATCGCATCATCCAGGTGGATGCTAATTGGTGGTGGATGAGGAGATACCCCTTTACTATATAAAGTGCTTTGAGAGCCTAGAAAAGTGCTATATAAATGTAACAAATTATTATTATTATTAAATGTTCTTTGCTCTCTTTCTTTTCAATGAAAGTGTTATGCTTAGCAGCCTAACTTGCAATGTTTGTATTCACATTAACTTTCAATGTTAAATTCACATTAAATATAAAGTCAGTCGTATTACAAATAAGTTAAGGCAAGATACCCATCTGTTAATTAAGTAAACAGACAGGTTTTTATGCATAGTTAATAGATTACATTATTAGGTTACTTTGACCATCGCCCACTATAGATAAACATAATCTATAAAGGTGAGAATCAAGATATTTCATAATATAGTTCATGCGTTTTGGAATGTTTCGAATAAAAAGGAAAAATAAATAAAACATAAGCGCTGTTGTGGTCACATGACGGTGATGACAACATACCCCCAACTCGTGCTCCCTCAAAAATAATGAGTGCATGACACCCCTGTATATAAGCCATATGGTAATGCAATAAAACGAGGCAGCAGCTATTTACACTAAGTGTATATAGCTAAAGAGTCTATTTACGTTATAGCTGAGTGCTATTAATACAAATTGCAAATAGTTATCTACCTCAGTATTGTAGTACATCAGTATGCAATAGTAACGTTAGTGTAAATTATAGGGATGCCACCTTATTGGGACAATAAAGCCCTCGCTACACCTATCCTAACGCTACCCAATACTTTTATTTTCAACTTTTAAATTATTTCCTTCATTTTTATTGAAAATAAATGCCTTTCTGATGCGATGTGAGATTTGAAAAGGGAGAAAAAAAGTTTGGCAAAGGCGAGCTGGAATTCGGGGTTTGTGGGTCTTATAGCATGAAAAAAGGGATGCCTGGTTCATATATTTTATATCCTGATTATTAAGACAATATGAGCACTGTTCAACTCTTACAAAGAAACATCATTCATCCCAAAGCTAAACACGTGGGGTCAAAAATTCAGACAAAAATCAGTCATCTATAAGTTTTTTTAATTCTCTTACGGTAACCAAAGGTGCATTTAGCTATTTGAAAAAAACACTAAAAGCTGTAATATTGGGAAATATTATTTACATTTAAAATAGCTTTTCTATTTGAAAAGAACGGCATTTATATACACGTGATAATATCCAAGGATTGCCAGTGCTTTAACACATGTGGAAATTTCCCTGTGAGACTGCCGTGCCGAGATCAGCGTTTAGTCTTCAGATGCCTCTGCGGAACAATCAAAGATCACAGATTTAATAAACGGCATTCAGTGAAGATCTGTTTAAGCTGAAAAAGCGGCACAGAGCAGCAAAAAGGATGAAAAGCACGAGTGTCTATGTGTCCGTATGTGTGTGTGTGCCTTTTCCAGCCCGCATGTCGCTAAGGGAGGTATTGAAATACTGCTTCATCAGTCACTACACTGTGTGTGTCCCATCTCTGGAAAAGGGGAGGAGATGAAAGTAATTTAATGTACATCTATAATTAATTCCCTCTGTGTGTGAGTGTGTGTGTGTGGCGGTCGGCCTGGGCCACTATGATCGAGTGTATATGTGCTTTTGAAGGAGGTGGCATGATGGGGCATGGCCCAGTGACATGCAGTGTAAGACTCATCAGTCCTGCGCTGGCTATGGCACAAATATGGGGCACGACAGAGCTGCAGTAACACTTTCTTTCTCTATAATTCTCTTTCTTTCTTTAGCGTCCTTTCCAATGTCTTTACTTGCAAGCTTTTTTTCGTCACAGTTTCCTCTCCTTCATTAGATTCACGGTGCCGCTCAGACCGTGATTAAACCTGTCAGTTCAAATACTCTCAAAGAAGCATTAGTCTCTCCTGATATCTACAGTAATTAATGCATGGTAAACAGATGTTGAAAGAGGTCAGATGGCATTAGACAGGTGTGAAAACAGGTGACTGTAATGGGCGGCATATGGAGGTGTGATGAATGAATGTCTTTCCCCCTGTGGCAGCTGGTGACGGGCGCTCTGCTCTCTGTGACCCTCTACGAAGAGCGGACCAACATTTCGGCCAGTGTTGGCAAACTCTCCATCCCCTTCTTCCAGTTCACATTTACTCACAGTTTCAACCTTAAAATGGCTCGCATTAGCAATTTACCCGATATATTGCCAAGGCCGATATTATCGGCCAATATTTGCCATTTTTTTAGTTCTTTGTTTAACAGTTCTGTCCAACAATTGATAGGCAAATGTTAAGACAAATACTTAGTTAATTCTAATACTATAATAGAATTGCATAATCAAGAAGCTGCTATCCAAAATATAAAATAGAACATTTTAAAACAGAATTGTCAGTGTAGTGTTTTTATTTATTTATTTATTTTTTGTTTATCATTTTGCCTTGCAAATCACTTAATAATAAATATTTTTTCAAAGGTTGTGTTATTTAATTCTAATGATTTCAGTAAGCAGTTATCTTTTATCATGTAAAAAAAAAAATAAAATTATTTGCAGAAATTATGCATGTGCTATTTAACATTTGAAATTAAATAGTGTGAAATTCTTGAAACCCCATTTTCAAGAAAAAAAAATCACCCTAAATGAAATTCTGTGTTTATTCGCCATTATGTTGCTCCACTCCCATTTGACTTTCTGTCTTCCATTGATTGGAATACAATATAAATCACTTCAATGGTGTCATTTTTGGACTATTTTTCCCATTCACTTTCATTACATGAAAAAGAGCAGCTCGGACATTCTACAAAACACCTCCTTTTGTGTTTCACAAAAAAGAACATCACATAGGTTTAGAATGAGATGAGGATAAGTAAATGATTAGGGAATGTTCATCTAAAAATAACCATTTAAACCCGAACAAATGCAAATATTCATTTAAAAAATGCAATGTAGAACTTAATCTCAGTCTAAGCAACCTGATCTTGCCCGCATGGTATGCGAAATATCAAGCTGTAATTACCTCATTGTCTTGAGAAAATGACCTCATTGTCATCAAGTTGTTGATTAATGACAGCTACAAGCATATTCACTTCTTATATTACATGTGTATGTCTCAGCAACTTCCTTACACTCACACAAACACACATACACAAGGCTGGAGGTATTCTGTGACACTTGGCGAACTCTCAGCAGAGCTTGTTTTTACAGTGGAGATTATTTCATGTAATTAGGCCCTCTGTGGTAATGACCTTGCATCTTTTTCCCCTTCTCTCTGTAAATTAGAGAAGGGAAATCTAGTTTGACACAGAGCCTAGAAGATGTATTAGGATTCTATGGAAACTGCCTGGCACAATAAAGTCGCAGTGTAAGTGTTTAATTAGAGTAAATGTGGCCATCCCTAAGGAGAGACATTTTATTACCCCAATATGTCATATGAAAGATTCACCAACAGAGAGAGAGTGGGCACTGTAAAATATAAAAATGAGTAATATGTTCAGGTATGCAGTAATTACAATGCATAATGTGCAGAGTTTTAATAGATATCCGCGTAAAACTCAGGTTAAACGCATATGACACAGATCATCAGATATATTTTGTAACACAGCCTAATTAATTTGCACCAGCCACATTTGGCTTTAAACGAATTTCTGAAACATGCAGCAAAATGCACTAAACTGCAAAATTACTGTTTCCAAACAGGTTTCCCAAACTCTGTACAGCCCTAAAAAACGATTTAAAGAGCAGCCGTTTTTGATTTGTAAGTAACATTACATTTGTGGTTAACATAACTCGAAGGGTTATCAAATATTATGTATACACAAGCATACTTCAACAAGAAGGACTACAAGAATGTGAGTTTATGTGTTTGAATAATCAGACTGCTGTTGTAGTCTTTAATTAACAGCTTGGTAACACTTTAGTATAGGGACCAGTTCCCACTATTAACTAGCTGCTTATTATCATGCCTATTGTTAACATATTGGCTGTTTATTAGTACTTATAAAACACATTCTTCATGACCATATTCTACATCCCTAATCCTACTCAATACCTAAAATTAACAACTACCTTACTAACTAATAATTAGCAGCAAATTAGGAATTAATTTCAGCATAAGTTGTAGTTAATAGCGAGCATTAGAAATAAAGCCTTGAAATAAAGTGTGACCAACAACTTATTAAATAACACATCATCTCCACAATTCACTTTTGGAATGTGAAAGTTAGTACAGTATGTTATGCTGTACAAAAAGTATTTTAGACTTATTAATAAAAAAAAAACAATTTGAAATACCCATGTGATATCCTGAGAAAATAATTGATTCTATTGTTTGGACAAACAGATAACCCCACCCACAACCACACGCCATTGGTTGAGAGCCGATTCTGAGTTTTCTGATTGGTTATCACATCTTGTCAGAGTCTGTTGTCACACAGGTGAGTGTTACCACACAGGACCTCTATTTCAGTAAACGTAATTTTTAATCTGAATGAACACTTTCATAATCTGAAAGTGTTTTATGCTACTCTCTTTTTGTCCAGGTACGAACTTGACCCTGTCAAGATGACACCTGAATTCTTAATGTCAATAAATTCAAAGAGGTCTATACTTAAAGATGGATGTGTCAGACACTAGAGGTCAGTATTGCTCCATCATAGATGAACACAGCTGAAATCATTTTAAATGCAGATGTCTGTGTGGTCACAGGTGTTTTCTCTGTTAGAATGTTTAGGGGAAACGGTTCAATCCGCTGCTGAGAAATAACATCAGTGAAATGTCAGTGTAATCTCACTCACTTCACTTCAAGAAACACAAGTAGTGATTTAAAGCTGTGGTCTTTTATACTAAAACAAACAACATATTCCAAAGCAGGTTACAGTGTGGAAACAAACAAGTCACACACTGAAATATTGAACTGACCTTCAGTGAGAAAATACAGAAGTACTTCTATACAAAGACAATTTAGAGTAACAGTGCTTTTTAAAGTTGTTTATCTGGCTTCATTTTTAAAGATATATATTAGTCAGGGAGGCAGATCAGATATATATACCATTTTATATTACTACTGAGCTGACATGAACTAACAATCTACAGCAGTATTTCAACTAAGATGAATAAATAATGCAATAAATATATTGCCCATTGTTAGTGTTATTTAATGCATAATGTTGTTAACTAACAGAACCTTGTTATAAAGTGTTACCAAAGTGACTTTTGTATTTTAGACATTTGACGTCAATCAAGCTAGAAAGGAACAAATACAGAAACCTAAATGGTAATTTGGAGTTTTGGGCTGGTTGGGCCGAAATATTACAATGCAAAATAAATGTCAGTCTTGGACTTCAGGTCACCGTTATTAACATTGGAAACGCAGTCTCGGTATAGGTACCAAAAGCGGTCAGAGAGATGGAGGATTAAAATTCAGAAGGGAAAACATGACCATTTTCCTCCTGCAATTGATTGGTGAGGTGTTGTTGTCAACATTAAGATTTGATTACTGCTGACACGATGGCCTGAGTGGAAAACAAAGCCGCGTAATGCCAGTGATGCAGTGTGCATATTAAATATAGCACGGATCCTGTCGCTGTAATTAATATGCTGCTGTGGTTTTTGAATTTCCTGTCAAAAACAGAGGACCACAGCAGCATGGACAAACATATGTAGTTTCAATGCCTATTCACTTATTGTTATGTGCTTAATAGGTGGAAAAAGAGTTTAGCACTGCTGCATTTATAACTTGTTGACTGACTCCATACAAAGCCCCCAGTTGTTTGAGGTAAATTAATAATCAAATTAATTGTAAATATTATTTTGAGTACTTTGTTATTACCATGCACATCGCTGTTTATATTCCACAGTATAAACGGCTTCAAAATAAGATTTCTGTTATGTCTCACTGTGTGTGTGTGTGTGTGTGTGTGTGTGTGTGTGTGTGTGTGTGTGTGTGTGTGTGTGTGTGTGTGTGTGTGTGTGTGTGTGTGTGTGTGTGTGTGTGTGTGTGTGTGTGTGTGTGTGTGTGTGTGTGTGTGTGTGTGTGTGTGTGTGTGTGTGTGTGTGTGTGTGTGTGTGTGTGTGTGTGTGTGAAGGTTGCGTGCCAAAGTTATGTTAGGATCTGCTGTTTCTCTTGAAGATTTTTCTCACCTGCTCTTGTGATATTTGCCACTCCATATAACACATCAAATGTCATACAGGTGCATCTCAATAAATTAGAATGTTGTGGAAAAGTTCATTTATTTCAGTAATTCAACTCAAATTGTGAAACTGGTGTATTAAATAAATTCAATGCACACAGACTGAAGTAGTTTAAGTCTTTGGTTCTTTTAATTGTGATGATTTTGGCTCACATTTAACAAAAACCCACCAATTCAAAAATAATATGGTGACATGCCAATCAGCTAATCAACTCAAAACACCTGCAAAGGTTTCCTGAGCCTTCAAAATGGTCTCTCAGTTTGGTTCACAAAATCGCAATAAAAAAAGCAAAATCGATTCAAGAATTTGGGTGAACTTCACAAGGAATGGACTGAGGCTGGGGTCAAGGCATCAAGAGCCACCACACACAGACGTGTCAAGGAATTTGGCTACAGTTGTCATCAGAGGCATCTTACCTGGGCTAAGTAAAAGAAGAACTGGACTGTTGCCCAGTGATCCAAAGTCCTCTTTTCAGATGAGAGCAAGTTCTGTATTTCATTGGAAACCAAGGTCCTAGAGTCTGGAGGAAGGGTGGAGAAGCTCTTAGCCCAAGTTGCTTGAAGTCCAGTGTTAAGTTTCCACAGTCTGTGATGATTTGGGGTGCCATGTCATCAGCTGGTGTTGGTCCATTGTGTTTTTTGAAAACCAACGTCACTGCACCCGTTTGCCAAGAAATTTTGGAGCACTTCATGCTTCCTTCTGCTGACCAGCTTTTTAAAGATGCTGATTTCATTTTCCAACAGGATTTGGCACCTGCCCACACTGCCAAAAGCACCAAAAGTTGGTTAAATGACCATGGTGTTGGTGTGCTTGACTGGTCAGCAAACTCACCAGACCTGAACCCCAGAGAATCTATGGAGTATTGTCAAGAGGAAAATGAGAAACAAGAGACCAAAAAAATGCAGATGAGCTGAAGGCCACTGTCAAAGAAACCTGGGCTTCCATACCACCTCAGCAGTGCCACAAACTGATCACCTCCATGCCACGCCGAATTGAGGCAGTAATTAAAGCAAAAGGAGCCCCTACCAAGTATTGAGTACATATACAGAAAATTAACATAATTTCCAGAAGGCCAAAAATTCACTAAATTTTTTTTTTTTTAATGAAGTATTCTAATTTGTTGAGATAGTGAATTGGTGGGTTTTTGTTAAATGTGAGCCAAAATCATCACAATTAAAAGAACCAAAGATTTAAACTACTTCAGTCTGTGTGCATTGAATTTATTTAATACACGAAGTTTCACAATTTGAGTTGAATTACTGAAATAAATGAACTTTTCCACGACATTCTAATTTATTGAGATGCACCTGTATGTGCCTTCGGTCCCGAAGCCTTGCTGATCATTATCAACCTGTCAAGAAATGTGACAATTAATGGATTAATGTGAATCGAATTGTGATATGTGCACTGAATCTGCTGATTCAATCCAATGGCAATAAAGAAGAGATTTTAATTGACCGTTTCCCTGTTGTAAATTCCATTAAATCAGACACTTCAGAATATTGTATATCTATTTATCGGTGCACTATTTCCTGTTCAGTTCAGAAATCTCTAAGTGGATGGACCTTGGTGAAAGTGAATGGATCACTATTCTGTCTGTACTTTCTTAATTCACTGTGAATATTGTGAAGTGATATCCTTTTCTTCAGCCTTTATGAGACAATTTTATTATTTGATCATTTTACCAATTGTGTAGCTGCACAACAGCTTACTAAATATAAACATATTTTAAATATACAGTGTATATATATTTAAAAATAAACAAATATATACATTTTATTAAATCCTTTTGTTAACAGAGAATATGCATTCAAGCAATAAATAAATATTTATATTAAAATATATACTATAGAAATACTACCATTTAAAACTTTTATAAAGCTCACCAAGGCTGCATTTATTTGATCAAAAATACAGTAAAACAGCAATATTGTTAAATATGATTACATTTTAAAATAACTGCTTTATGTTTTCATATATACAGTATATATATATACTACATTTTATGCAAATCTAATATGATTTGATGCTCAATAAAATTTTATTTTAATTACCAGTGTTAAAAACCATTGTGCTGCTTAATATTTTTTATGAATGTTCAAAGGAACAGCATTTAGTTTTTTTAGTTTTTTTATTATAAATGTTTTACTGTCACTTTTGATCAATTTGCTGCATCCTTGCTAAATAAAAGAAACGTTCCTATCCTAACCACAAACGTTCAAACCATGTATGTAAAATATGATCAAATGCAGGTTCTTCTAATTTACAAATGAATTTGATCGCAAATTTGATTGGGTGGGTCAATCTGTCAATCTGGATGGACCAGTGTGATCCCGCCCCTTGCACGACCTCATCTCTGAATTACATTATTTGTGCTCTAAAGCCTCTGACTTCACTGTCAAATACCCATTCAAAAGGTCCCTGTATATAAAGCCCGTATTTCAATGCACATCTCAGGTCAAAAGCACTGTTCCTGAGACTGTTTGAAAATAGAAAAATGTGCTTTCAGGCATTAGCCCTACAGAGCAGTTTTGTCCCTTTTCTTCCTCCTACGGAAGAGAAAATGAGTGATTCGGCTGTATCTGGGCTCCTTCCTCACTTTCTGTCATTTTCAGGCCAGCGCTCCCCAGAGAGTCCCCCAGCCGTAGGCGTGACATATATAACACATGGACTCTGTCACGCTGCCTTATTTTAGAATGCCCCACTTGGCTGCGGGAACTTTAACTTTATGTAAATCATATTAATAAATTTGCGCCCAAGTTGCTCAAAGGATTTTCACCCACGTTACTGGAGGGTGACAGAAGGGGGGACCGTAATCCCTTTTGTTCAGTTCCGGCTCGCTGCGAATCCTCTGTATACTTGTGTATGAATGATTGTAGTGTGTATGTGTGTGCAGGCAATACTTTGCCACCTAATGTCAACTTTCCGTTCATTAGGACAACACACAACAACATACAGTGCCACTATAATAATTACAGATGTGTCAAACCACAACAAAATATGATGAATAATTGATTCATTGAATCCTTTTAAGACTTAATTTACCACCTGAGCACCGTTTGCATTCAATGTTCATTTAAAACAATTATTTCAGCATTGCTTACTGAGTTAAAAGCATTGCTTTGGTAATGCAGGAATGGAGTTAAGAGTGAGGGATGAATTCAAACTGCTGTCGTGAATGATAATCTTATATGTAAATGCAGCAGCTCTAAGTAGTTGCTCTCTTTGTAGCTTGTTTGCTGTATTGAAAGATGTGTTGGTTAGTTGGATAGTTAGGCTGGTTGAGGCATTGTTTCATTGCTCCTTCCAGTGTCAGGTTAGACATCACAGTGCTATATAGATGTCCCTCTGACTCTCAATGATCAGAGCTGTGCTAATATAGAGATGTTAATTAGCTCCCTGCAGGGTTAAAGTTTAAAACTGCTTAAAACTTAAATGTGTGTCTTCTTTTCTCTGGTGGTGGTGGTGGCAATGAACTCATACTTACTAATTACACACACTCATGCAACCATAGGGATGTAGGGGATAATGTACAGTCAAGCGGGCATTAACATGAATATTATTGCAAAATAATGCCAGTCAGGGATTTATGTAATTATGACTGCCTGGCTATACATTATTCCACTTAGTACACAGCCACGTAATGAACAAACAAACAAAAAAGTAAATACATATTAATTGAAGAATAAGAAATTATTTATAGCTCTTTTATTATTTTATTACTCTTTAAGAGTAATATATTTTTATTCATCTAAATTATGCATACCAAGAAAATACTGTATGTAATCGAGGTAGATTTTTTTGTTTATAGAGTCTACATGTCCTGCCTTAAAAAGTCCATGAGAAAATAACAGATTGCAACAAGGGATGTACAGTCTATCTTCAAAAGTAAAGTGACATTGAATCTCATACTCCACTAGTCCCTCAAGGCCTTTTTTCATTTTAGATTCTTTTTAGACCATTAGTCCAAGTAGGACAGTGATCCAATTCACCATGGACTAAAGACTGGACAGAGGGCATCTCCTACCAAAACCTCTGAGCAAATTCACATGATGTCCTAGAAAATGTGCTGCATAAGACCTATGCGATAGATAGATAGACAGACAGACAGACAGACAGACAGACAGACAGACAGACAGACAGACAGACAGACAGACAGACAGACAGACAGAGACAGACAGACTGACATGACTGACTGCATGACTGAGTAATTGATTGATTGATTGACCACACACCTGGGTCTCCATCAAACCCAGCAAATATATCCTTCTTTTGCCATTTAAACATTAAACATTGTGCGTATGTGTGCATGTAAGGAGCATTGATTAGTGAGAGCTCAACATCATGTGATCAATACAGCTGATGAGGATAATTATAAATCAGAACTGAGATGTGTCAGCATTAGATATGGCGAATAAGCAAGAAGAAAAGACTTTATGTTATCTTTAATTCATCATTAGCTCCCATTGTGTGTGTGTGTAGTGATGTGTCAGCCTGAGTCCCAGTGTGTGTGTGTGAGTGTGTGTGTGTGTGTGTGTGTGTGTGTGTGTGTGTGTGTGTGTGTGTGTGTGTGTGTGTGTGTGTGTGTGTGTGTGTGTGTGTGTGTGTGTGTGTGTGTGTGTGTGTGTGTGTGTGTGTGTGTGTGTGTGTGTGTGTGTGTGTGTGTGTGTGTGTGTGTGTGTGTGTGTGTGTGTGTGTGTGTGTGTGTGTGTGTGAATGACTAGGCCATACGGATACTAATTGACCACACAGGTTAGTCCTGATGAAGGTCAAGGCAGACATTTCAAGCTTCAGTACTTGAAGAACACAGACAGACTGACAGAAACCAACAGCATTCCTTGTAAAGTCCTGAGGGTGAAATACTGACATACTGAAACCGAACAAAGTGGAACAGTAACATGAACCTTACAGTGTATAATTTTAAAATGACACTTTTTAATGTAAACAGTGATATAATACTTTTCATAGTTCTCCTAACCAGCTTTCAGCTTCTTTTCAGCACAGCAGTAAATGTCACATTCAAAATGCACTAAAACTACCGAATCAACTCATTCTTCTTGGGGTTTTAAAAAGCTTTGGTTTGTCCACAGACTCGGGTGACCATATGTCCTCTTTGGCCAGGATTTCTAAATTTCCTAAAATGTCTGGGTTTTGGATTTGTTTTCTTGTTGTCTTCATAATTACTGACTGAAAAAGTCTACCTGGTCTCATGGCATTTACGTACCTGGGTGCACTTTTTAGCGAAACACGAAATACGTACCAATAATTACATATTACTGCAGTTTCAAAAGAAACAAACACTATAGGCAGTAAAACTCTGACAGAGTTTTGATTAATAAAGCGTAATTTTCGCACAATTAATTGAAGAATATCATGTTACGACTTCAAAACAATATTGAAAAGCTGGGAGATTTGAAAACTGATGCTTTTGAACATTAGCATGGCACATATCCAGCCTCGTATATATGGGTTTTCATAGACGGTAAGTTTGTTCGGTAGCTCACGGAGTACGGAGATGTACTTTGGAGGCGAGGATCTCCTACGGTTCGACAAAGCAGTTCAAATCTGCATATAAGGAAGTTGAAATGGCACGGTTGCATCAACAAATACGTTTTTATATCCGTTTTGCATTTGTTAACACTATCGGGTAGGTTTAGGGTTGGGTTTGGTGTAGGGCATATTTCCAACACGATAGAGCATTAACTTTTAGGGACAGACCCCGGATATTTGAATTCTGAACCGCCGCAATACATTTCTGTAGCAACGTAATAAAAACACAGCAATATGTACCTATATCTACATAATACAAATGTGCCAGGGTTCACGTATTTAACCTGTGTTTTAGCGCCACTCAGTGGACATTTCTCTTTGAAACTGAGGCGAAACGTGCAGTAAGGTACGTAAAACGGTGTCGCACAGAAAGTGCACAGAGGTACGTATTTTAGTTGTTTGACCAATAGTGTGTGTAGGCACTGTACAAAAGCAACCAATCATGGTGTGTGAGAAGGTTCTCTACAGATAGCAGTCAAAGCAATGCAAATATGGATATAAAGCCAAAACCTGGACAATTCAGGCTATTTAAAAATCCCAACCAGAACATTTCAGAGAAAAAGAGGACATTTTTTTTCAGGAGAAAAAACCTGGTAAGCAGGATATTGAAGAAAAGTCTCCATTTGACCTCCATTCAATCTCATTGCTGTCAAGAAGAAATAGTTGTAATTTTTCTTTCCTCTTGTCAGTGAGTTTTGCGGTGTCAAGTCAAACGTTTTCCACACCTCACAGAAGGTTTCTACAGTTTTATGTATGTGGTAATCAGTGTTGGGGGTAACGCATTGCAAGTAACGCGAGTTACGTAATAATATTACTTTTTTCAAGTATCTAGTAAAGTAACGCATTACTTTTTTATTTACTAGACAATATATGAGTTACTTTTTCAAAAAAGTAAAGCCAGTTACTTTTTTCCATTTATTGACTGACAGTGCGCTGTGTGAACATGATCTTACTGTAGTTCTAATCTAGACTAAATGTGAATGTGTATTAATTCATCCCACTCACAAAAAAACAGATTCAGTATTCATCAAAATGAATTAAAACAGTGAAATACAAACTCAGAATATGATGCAAACCTGCAATAATTAAATATGTTAAACAACACAAATATATCTAATCTCATTTTATTAACCAACGTGTTTGCTGCTGTCCTTTGATGATCCAGTTTAACCATACTAATATGCAAAAATTACTTTAGGTAAACTAACAATTGTGCTTCGTTGTTGTTTTTTTATTGCTGAAGAGTGTTGAACCTTCTTTTTCTGTGTTCTACTGTAACAGACGTGAATTTACTTTTCCTTCAGCCTGAGGTTTATTCATTACACTTTTTGGTGTGAAAGGCTTTTACATTTGCTATAAATATAACTTATTGTATTAAAAACAAACAATCAAGCCCTGCTCATATTTAAAAAGTAGCGCGAAAGTAGCGCAAAAGTAATGTAACGCATTACTTTCCATAAAAAGTAACTAAGTAATGTAATTAGTTACTTTTTTAGGGAGTAACGCAATATTGTAATGCATTACTTTTAAAAGCAACTTTCCCCAACACTGGTGGTAATAATCACACTGCAGTGAGCATCTTACACCTCAAATAACAGAAAGAATGTGATAAATATTTGCATTCCAACCTGACATTTAAAGGCCCCTTACGCAAACATTAAGGGTGTAACGTTACATGTATTTGTCACAAACCATCACGGTTCGGACACCATGGTTCAGTTCATGCAGTCAGATGATGAATACTTTCTGTTTTTGTTTTAAATCTTGAAATTACATAATTATCTAATTCAAATTACAAACAACTGCTCATGCATTATGTGTTTAGCACTACTGTCTGTTCAAAATAAATGGAAAAAAAATAGCATTGGGGATTTGTTGATTTTTCCTGATCCATGCCATAAAAAAATAGGAACGTATCGAACCTGGACTTCTGTGTACTATTACATCCCTAACAAACATCTGTTCCTATCGCCAAATTAACAAAGAGCTCACAAATAAAGAGAAAGCACTGGATGGATCAAATCTTTTGATTGAAATTAGGCAGCTGGATTTGTTAAGTGGATAAGATGAAGAAAAAAGGAAAAGAGGTGAAGAGAGTCCCCCGCAGCATGCCCTTCAAGTGCTCCTGAGAGCTCACACTCTTAATGGGAGTAAATGTTGCTCTGTCTGACTTCCACCCAAAACTCACACGCTAGCCCCATCAAAGACCCCTGCTGTCTTGTCAGACAGAAAGTGTGTGTCTCTGTGACAGAAAGTGTGTGTGTGTGTGTGTGTGTGTGTGTGTGTGTGTGTGTGTGTGTGTGTGTGTGTGTGTGTGTGTGTGTGTGTGTGTGTGTGTGTGTGTGTGTGTGTGTGTGTGTGTGTGTGTGTGTGTGTGTGTGTGTGTGTGTGTGTGTGTGCGTGTGCGTGGTGTGTGTGTGTGTGTGTGTGTGTGTGTGTGTGTGAAAATGGTGTGTGTGTGTGGCCAGTGTGGGGTGGCACAACAGTGTGACAGTGTGACAGCCCACGTGCAGCCTGTGTGTGTGTGTGTGTGTTGTGTGTGTGTGTGTGTGTGTGTGTGTGTGGTGTGTGTGTGTGTGTGTGTGTGTGTGTGTGTGTGTGTGTTAAAGAGGCTGCTGAGGGCACAAGGTGAAGGTGACATTATTGCTATCGTCTCTGTTATATAAAGGCAAGAGGCTGTGCATGTCTCCCTCTTTCTGAGTAAACTCATATGCACTGAAAAAAAACAATTATTATGTATAAACAATTTTCACTCAGAAATTGAGGGTAAATTTCACAAACAATTATAAAGAAGCAGAAAGAATTAAAGGTGAAATATCGCAAACTACATATTATGCAGTCTTCAAAACATTCAGATGAGCAGAGTTCCGTCATGAAATGACTGCTAATTGGTTCCTTGTATCAGGTGTGAAATACTCTTACAAAGTGTAAGATAACATGAAGTGCCATCACATTCCATCAAAGGTGTCAATTTGGGGTGAACTAAGTATAGATTTGCAGTATTGGCAGGAGAAATAATATTATACATGATATTTAATTTAGGTGAATTACGGAATCTAAACCACATGGTTTAACAGGACAAGCAGCAAAGATGTGAAGGCCCTATTATAGGGGGTTTGTTTATCTCCACTGAGGAGTCTATATGACAGCCCACAGAACTGTATGGTAAATGGTTGTGAAAAAATACTGTTTTTGTTATAACAGAACACAATTTTGTTTTTTAGATTCTCTGTACTGTGCCAATAGTGTAGTAATGTAGATAGCAGCAGTCACTTTGAAACCAAACACCTTTCTATTGGTTAACACAGAGAATATGTTGCAAAATCTGTGTGGAGAGATCTCATATCATAGGGATTCCTACTGAAATTACTTGATTTCACCGAAGAAAATTGCTGTACAATGGTCAATTTTGACAGCACCTTCAAATCTTCAAATTGCCAAAGAAGATGGATCAGTTGCCACGTTTCATCAGCTGCTCATTTGCATAAAGTTGTCATGATGCCTCAAATGACCAATTCCAATGACTTCCAGTCAGTAGGAACCAACCCTGTTGCAGTTTAATTTATTTGTATACAAAGCCAATACAGGGTTAAAAAGGATGCTTTGTTTAACAATCAAACCAATCAAACAAATCAAAGTGCATCATGAAACAAACAAACTAATGTATCTCATGTTTTTCCATTTAGTACCTGAGTTGATTACCAAAAAGATGGAGGTTAACTAGTTTGCAAATTAGATGCATCATCTAAAGTCAGCGAATATGAACATATCAGGCAGACTGATGCCTCTCACAGTTCATTTGTTTGTCACAGATTAGCTGCTGTTAATCACTGTCTCAACAAACACACACACACACACCACACACACACACACACACCACACACACACACACAACACACACACACACACACACACACACCACACACACACACACACACATACACTTGCACAAGCTGCGCTACTCTAAGCAAACATAGACTCAAAGATGTCCACTCTCATTGTCCGGTTCTAGAGGAGATCCAGCAGGGCCTTAATGATTCATTGACAAGCTGACATGCTGATTTTCCACTGCCCAAGCATTAGTTGAACAGTGAGCAACTTTTGACGGGCTGAGGAGGAGGAATAGAGAAGGAAATGGCAAGGTTATCAAATAAAATTGGGAAAAAGAGAAGCAGGAGTAGGAATGCCAGCCAAACACAGTCGCATTAACCGTGGCACGAGTCCCAGTAACCTGCTCTGTGGAGGCCAATCAAATATTCTATTACATTACACCCCGGTTTTTGCCCGGCGCTCCATCCTGTGCCAATTTGGAGGGGCTCAGCGGACCGAGAGGGTTGCATACGTTGCCTCGTGGAGGAAGTGTTTACCCTCTCGCCATCTGTCCGCATAGTCAGACATATTGGAAATCAAAGTGGGGGGACAGAAGGGGACCGGGCCACAGGGTGCTAAGGGCTTTGGCTCAGACCGGTGCTGTTAAGCAGCTCATGGGTCTACTAGACATACACATGCAGTCAGTGGATGCAGACAGAGTGTGTGTCTACGACAACAGAGGCCTCCACCTGTGTTTGATGTAGAGACATATGGTGTGACGGGGTTGATGTGGCATGATGCAGGCATACACATATGAACATACACAAACCTACACCCAAAGACTGAAGGCCAACAGAAAAGTACTGCAGGTTCTTATCAGCAAGACATTTGGGTTCCGTATATCCCAGACATATATGGGTTGATGAAGGAATCATATTTACAAAAACTAGAAGACCATCCGGAATGAATAATTAATTGATATTAGATCTGAAATACATCGTCTTTTCAGACTATTTTTACTCTTGTTTATCATTATTGGAAGGTTTTGAAGCCGCAGAGCTAAATGGAAAAGTTTCATCAACATTTTCAACTTGAAGTCAACAACACAAAACTTCCAATTTTTAGTTTTGACATAGACAGTCAGTAAGACAGACAGATGAACAATAGATAGATGAATGAACTAATGATAAATAGTAGGGCTGTCACTAACGATTATTTTGGTAATCGAGTAATCAGTCCATTATTCTGACAATTAATCTAGTTCTAGGATAAATTATAATAATTTTTTGTGGGAATGTAAATTTTTAAAGGGAACAATAGCCTTTAAAATTACTTAAAATACAGATAATAACAATGAGGCAGTGATAATTAATTCAAATAAAGTATCAAAAGTAACTAATTGATGGCCTGACGATTTCACTTTACAGCGTAATCCTTGTTTAAAATGGACTAAACAACATATAAGTCCAAAGTCCACTCACTCTTTAACATTTGGCATTTCTTTACAAGAGAATGCTACAGCCACTGTAATTTCTTGAATATGTTGATATCAAAACATGTAAAGTCAGAGCGAGGGTTTAAACTTTTATTTTGAAATCGCAATTAACAGTTTGCATGTTGAGATATTGATGAAATTTGTGTATTCTCCTGTGTTTGCGTAGATTTATAAATGATTTACCTTACAAATCTGATGAAATGGCGCATGTTGCGTTCCTATTATAATGCTATAATAAACCCAAACTCACAACAACATACAGAGATAGAGTTTGAGACTCTCCACACATGTAAATGATAACAGTTTGTGTTGTGCAGCATTTACTTGAACGGAGATGCTCTTATACGCACATACGTAACCTACACGCATGTAAATATTTAAAGTGCATGTATTTATTTCATTGTATCATAGCGTTTGTGAATTCACAATAGCATTATGCGTTATTATTGTTTTCTAAATGGGTTAATACAAATACAAAAATAATCTACAAATAATCTTGAATTAATACAGGGCCGATGCTGGCCAATTGGCCAGGTGCCCTAAGCAGAATTGTATTGTTGTGCCCCCTCCGTAAAATAATATGGATGTAATATTTGTAATATTATGGTTGTAATAATGTATGGGCAGTCGTGACCTGAGCAGTCGTAATCCAAAGGTTGCGAGTTCGAGTCTCAGGTCCGGCAGGAATTGTAGGTGGGGGGAGTGAATGCGCTCTCTCCACCCTCAATACCACGAAGGCACCGAACCCCCAACTGCTCCCCGGGCGCCGCTGCATTAAATGCAAAGCACTAGTTCCAAGTATGGGTCACCATACATGGCCACATGTCACTTCACTTAAAATCAAAAAACACCTATAGGGATCAAAATATAAATGTAAATAAAGAAATTGTAATTAAACTAGTATTTACAAATGGCAATTGTAGCTCTAGACAGTTACCTATGGCTATAATTTTATTAATACAGTTGTCTGATTGATTTTATGGTCTCAAGCATCCTAAAATCATGCAAATGAAAATTGAGCAGTTTTACTACGATAAAACCATGGTTAATTTTTGTAAGGGTTGTGATGTTCACATGTTTTCTTTGAAGAAATTATAGAGGCTGTAGCAAATTTATATCGTAAAAAGGTGGCCAAAAATGTAAGATTAAGTGGATATTTGCATTGGCCTAAAACTTTGTTCAGTATTAAACAAGGACTTGATCGTCCTGTAACTATAACAGTAGCAATTAGCAGGCCTTTGCTTCTCTTTAAAGGCATTTGTAATAATATGTAATGCACATAATTTGTTTATTTTGTATTACATTATGTATTTTAACAGTGTTATTCAATGAAACCATATATTTTTTTATTACCAATCAGTATTGCCTCATTGTTTTATATAATGCATTTTATATTTTATATAATTTATAATAATAATAATTAAGGCTGTTGATGGCTTAGGTCTGTTTTTATAACCACAAAAATTTTCTTAATGCTATCTTAATTCTTTGTAACTATTATTTGAAGTAGCCTAACAAAACCATGGTTAATTTGTGGATACAATCCATGGCTACAAGAACTATGATTTTTTGTTTTATTCATAGTAAAAACCATGGCTAATATTCGTAAGGGAACATTGAAACTCAGAAAGAATTGTAGATGCGTTGTTGGTGGTTAAATTAATACCGTTAAAACACATTATTAATCTCAACAGCCAAAGAAAAGTTTCTCTGGATTATGAATATACCTGAAGGCTTAATCTTTTTTTATTATTTATTTTTTCTCGGCGCGGACTGCTGATGTCTTTTCACTGGCATAGTTGTTAATCAATGAGGATCATTAGCATTAATTTGCAAATTTTGCAAACATAGTGCGAGCGGTCACGCGTGCGGATGCGGCAATGGCGCGTCACCTGTGCCTGCCTACTTTCGTTCACCGTAAAATGCTTTTTTAAATCATTATATATATGTATTCATGTTTAGATTTTTATTTATGTATATGTATGATGTTCATTTTAATATTAATATAGAACAAAAGTTTTTTTTGTGTGCAACTGGGATGGTGCTCACCTGGCAGATGGTGCCCTACGCAAACTGCGTACTCTGTGGATAGGGAGCGGCGGTACTGGGTTAATATATCATGCAACCTTGGAAAACAGTCTTGCATTTCATGGATTCTCCTTCGTGGAATGCGCCACTCAGTTCAGTGAGAACTTACACAAGCATGCACTTCAAATAATCATGAAACATTTGGTGAAAAAAATTCGAAACAATCTACTTTATCAGCATGTCTCTCTCCCTAACATTCACATTAGTGACAGTGTGTAACCCTAAAAAATTCAGAAATGTCCTCCCTATAAAAAATGACGAAAAATATCAAACTATATGAAATGAGCCATATGAAACTATTTCCTCTTTGCTCTTCATCACCTGCTCCCTCCCCCTGGCACAGCCAGGCGTCCAAGCAAACATCCATCAGGGCTGATGATATCAGGGCTTCAGACTGATTCAGGGACAGGCGACATGCTAAGCCCGGATCCCCAGCGGATGGTACTAATTGCCCAGTGCTGGTCTGAATCCACTAGGCAGGCTGCCTGGGGAGGTCGGGAGCAGTATGGGGAGGGAGAAAGAGGGAAACAAGACACATCCTGATAGGAAAGAGAAAGAGTATGTGAAAAAGAACAGACATGAGGACAGCCCTGGAAACCGAGACTGAGGAATGAAACTTGATGACTCCTCAACTTCTAATTTCTTAATTAAGACCCATTTCCCTTTCCTCCTCTAACAGTTGGGGCGACTAATTAGGCACGGCCGTGCTCGATGTGGAGGGCTCATACTGTTATATTGACTGGCATATGCTGCAGTGACTGTGGGCAGAGTGTGCGTGGAGGGGTCCATTAGAGAAGACAAGCTACAGGAATGACTGCAGAGCCCACTGAAGCTGGAACCGTGCGATGAAATGGAGAGGAGATAATTGGGAAGTAAAGTCACAGATCCAGCTGTCCCGTGAAGACCCTTTAGGCAGCAGCCAATGAGCAATGAGCTTCCAAACTGGCCACTCTGTGGTGCCATTCTGCCACAGGCCTATAAGAAATACTGTTGGAAAACTATTAAATTACAATGAATCTCTAAACTGACAGTTTTTGAACTCAGAACTTTTGCTTTTTAGGGAACATTACTGGTTAGTTTGTTCGGTAATACATGTTAATTGGAATATTAATATACGGAATTGTATTATTTTTTAAATAAAAATATTTGTAAGTGTGATTATTTTGATGTTAGTTTGATAATAAATATAGTAATTTTTTGAATTGTATTTATTTTATTCTAGTATTTTTTATTATTCTATTCTAATTAAAATATATTGGTTAATTCATTTGTACATGTTAGTTTGATTATAAATATAGGATTTTTTATTTTATTTATTTTATTCTAATTAATACAATTAGTTAGTTTGTTCATTATTTATATGTTAGTTTGATTATAAATTAATACATTAATAGTATTCATTTAATTTATATTATTTTACTCTAAAACAAATATTGGTTAGTTTGTTCATTGTTTTTGTTTGAATATAAATGAAGTATTTAATATTTTATTCTAATAAAGCAATATGAATTAGTGTGTTCACTGTTTACATGCTAGTTTGATTATAAATATAGGATTTTTGGTTTTATTTATTTTATTCTAATTAATAAATTAGTTAGTTTGTTCATTATTTATATGTTAGTTTGATTATAAATTAATAAAAATTAATAGTATTCATTTAATTTATATTATTTTACTCTAAAACAAATATTGGTTAGTTTGTTCATTGTTTTTGTTTGAATATAAATTAAGTATTTATTATTTTATTCTAATAAAGCAATATGAATTAGTGTGTTCACTGTTTACATGTTAGTTTGATTATAAATATATTTAGTTTTATTTTATTATTTTATTTTAAGACTTTCCCAATAGACATCAGTATTAAGGAATCCAAATAAATAAATACATAAAATAATGTTGACTGTTTTTCATTTTTAAAATGACAAATAGCTAAAATGCCACTCTCTCGTAGATACACATACAACAGTGAGAGATTGCAGTTTATACCATTGTTAAATATGGATATATTTCTTACACAAACACATCGCTTCGCTTCAGAAGGCCTTTATTAACACCCCTGGGCCATGTGGAGTACTTTTATGATGGATAGATGCACTTTTTTGGGCTCCAAAATCTCGACCCCCATTCACTGCCATTATAAGGCTTGAAAGAGCCAGGACATTTTTTTATATAGCTCTAATGTTATTCATCTGAATGAAGAATGTGTAGCAAATTATCTCAAAATGAGAAAATTATAGTCTAAATAAAGGAAATGTCTCTATGCATGTGTGTTATGTGCGTTGTATCGTAGAGGTAGTCCACTGGTCAGCCAGGTCGTAGGTGCCTGGTAACGAGGGTCAGTTCTCTTTGGAATGTGTTTGAAGTCTGATGCAGATAACAGAGTTGATCTGTTTAGCCTCTTCTTGATAGTGGGGGGACAACCATTGGCAATTTAGCACCCATGTAATGGTAGAATATGTGGGGCCAGGTCTGTGAGTTATATGCAAATGTCAAAAGGCTAAAAGGGTCTCTTAAGCCATAAAGTGTAAACAACCATCAATGATATTAAGCAGATGTTACAAATTTCATATACAACTAGGCTGTAATGGCTTTAGGGTGAGTAAATAATGGGGCAATTTTCCTTTTTGGGTGTGTGTGAATTTATCTTTACAGCACTTTTGTTCTTCTGAGCTGAATATTTCTCAGCTGATAAGTCAGTGAGAAGGCCCAGCCTACCCGTCAGTCAGTCATCTGCTCAGGACCACCACACATGAGGTTCGGACCCCATCCTGTCACACTGTGCCTGACATGTTAGTGTAAATTCGAGCGATAGAACAAGAGCTTCTGCAGCTGACAGCAAGAAAAATGAGCCTGTCTTGTTTACAGACAGGTACTGCTCAGCTCCACAACATGAATAGCAATAAGAAACATTTCATATAAACAGCCTACTACTAAACCAGTATAATATAAACAGTATTCCTCATATTGCACTAAAACACTTTACATTTAATAAAAACCCAACTTGCTTTTCATGTCAAAGTAAACAGCTCTGTTCCAAAACATCTTAGCATTTTAAGGTATCACATGTGCGCTTCCAACATGAAGACTGCTTCTAATGGTAGGTATTATGTTTGTGCTGCATACAAAAAAAAACTCCTTTGACAATGGCATGTTTCTTCTCTATTCTAAAATGGTAAATAAAGCCATACATATACACTACAATTTGAAAGTTGGAGGTCGGTAAGATTTGCTTTTGAAGTCTCTTCTCACCGATACTGCATTTATTTGATCAAAAATACTGTAAAAAGTATATATCATATAGTATATGTTTGTGATGGAAAAGCAGAATTTTACTCCAGTAAATATGTAAATATATAATGCCTAGTATTGTAAAACAATATATAATATATGTAATAATAATAATAAAAGAAGTGAGTAATGTCTCTCTGATTACGAGGTCATAATAGGTCATGAGTGAAGGAACATTTAAGTGACGTGAAACATTTTCATGGGTGACATTTTTTTTTTCAGAAAATGTGAATGTCTTTTCATTACTGAATGAAAAATTGTACATATGTGGGCCGTGAGCGAGGCAGTCGAGAGAAGAGGAAGTCAGCAGACTGAAGATGATTTCTGCTGTCATGCTTAAAATTTGAAATCCAGTAGAAGTGTCCACAGGGACAGAGAGAGATCTGCTCTTCGCTTCAGGGGTTTAGATACCTTACTCTCCCCCATGAGAGTGTTCACTTCGTCCTTTTCCTCTTCCTCTCTCTGTCTCTCAGAAACATTGGCAGCCCACCAGAGATGAGCCCTGACTAATATTTATTCAGTTATTCATTTTATCTTTCTCCATTTGTCTCTGTATCTCTTTCACTCTCAGAGAAAATGAGAGCTGATGCTTGTAATGAGCTTAAAATACAGCCCCGACCGACAGGCTCCTCAATAACCTCAAAGCTGCTTCAACCTACCATGTCGACTCTAATTTAGCACAGCATCAACCAACAGATATTTTAAAACCATAAGACTTGATGAGCATGACAGTGTATGAAATACAACACTGCACAGAGCCACAAAACACACACACACACACACACACACACACACACACACACACACACACACACACACACACACACACACACACACACACACACACACACACACACACACACACACACACTGGCCACACACACACCCCACACAACACACACCACACACACACACACACACACACACACACACACACACCACACACACACACCCAAACTCTACTGGTGACAGGCCACACATGTTCATCTGTGAGAGCACAATTAAAGTAGCCATCAGAAGATAAGCATGGACAAACAATATCAAGGTGTTTTAAACAATGCTCATTTGGTACTAATAAAGTGTGCCAATAAAATATGTTTCTGCTTTCATGTTCTTTACGCCAAATTCTGATTTCTGAAAATTCATTGTCCAATTTGTGAAAACTGTAACATGCTTCTAATCTGCTAGATAGATTATTCTGCATATGGTTATATTATATATGTATTATATAATACACAACACTCACTGGATATATTAAACACACACAGCTAGTCAGACCAGGTCTGGACACTTTATTCTGATGCTCGTTCAGCAACTTGCTTTGTACCATGTTTTCAATGACCCCTTTGCATAGAAGTGTGTTATTTTCATGACAACACATTCTACAAGGTAGTGAGTGGAAAGGTCCTCAGAGATTTTGGTCCATACAAGTGAGTACACCCCTAACTGAAAATGTCCAGTGAAGAACTGTGTATTTGGTTTTTAAAGAATTACAAAGCTTTTTGTATGTGTGCCCTGAAAGAGGTCTTAAAGAGTCAGTAAAGGTAAGGAAAAGTGTGAGGAGGCTCATAGTTTGGCTGGTTACCATGGCCTAGTAACTCTCTGCTAGTAGATAATGTAACTACAGCATCTTTTCCCACTGTCGGCCATTCAAATGTAGCCATTGAGATCATACAGTAGATATCTATATGTAGGAAGTTGACCACTCCAGTTATGTTAACATGTCATCACTCAGTAAAAATCAATGAGTTATCCAATAGGCCACAACAGTGTTCAGCCACTGGTTGTAAAAAACGCATAGATCTAATTTCCCAAACAAATGGAATAATCTTTCAGAGGTGAGAACGTGTTTGTCTTTTTGTATTGTCTATCAAGTCTACTGCAGATACATGCACATAACTGCTAAGTTCTGTCATGAAACTCTAGATGCCACAGGCTGATGGGTTGTTAACACAAACTGATGATATTCAGAGCATTAAACTACTTGGCACAAGCAGATAGGCTCATTTTGCATACGCAGCCAATGAGCGTGCTGGTTTACATTTAAATGGATGTTAGCATTCACTTGAGCATTTCACAGCACACTTTCAGAGTTCCTCTGAAACCCCCCACCTCTTGAAAATTCTGTACTTGCTTTGCAGCAGCAGCAATAATCTACAACAACAGCAATAACCAACAGCAACAGCAGCAATTCTGCAGTGTAGCAGATCTATTCCGCCAGGACCAAATACACCGTAATGCTAAAATGTCCAGAGAGTTGTCATGGTAGAACTATGGCTGCAGACACACAGTCAACTTGCTTTTTAGTGTTCATGGAACGGCTTTGAGTATTCCTTGTACAGCAGCCCATAGAAACATCCGCTAATGAGGAATCAATGTGTATAAATCTGTGACTGAGCGTTTTCCAAAGACCCAGGGCTCTTTTCATAACTCCAATGTCAATAGTTTTATATTGATGCTGAATCATACAAAATGTCATTCATTTACTCATTGATTAATCCTATTAAAGATACAACGTTTTGTACCTTTGTATCTTCTCAGGTTTTCTTGAAACCAATTTGTGCATTGTTGTGATTCATCAGGTTATGGAGAAAACTAATGGGAATTATTAATTACGGTGGTTTTGCAGTACGAGTTTGGCTATTTGAGAAAGACCCTAAGCTCTAGAAACACTGGTTTATCACCTGTACTCTGTCTTGTCTGCAAGCTAGATGCTAACCTGGCATCATTTCTGCTGTCTTTGCTTTGGTAATCCTGGCTTGACGGCTTGTCATCCCGACCACTGTTTACTGAATGTTAATTAGCTTGGAATCATTTGAATAATTTATGCTTCTCAATTATTGCGACATCCACCTTGATTTACCTGACAGAATACGTCCTGTCACACCAACCCCAATCATCTCATTACATTCATCGGGAACGCTTCACTAATCTTGCGTTTCCTTAAGCTGCCGAAAACGCTGCAACATGACGAAACCAGCTTGGCGTAACGACAACTTTCTGTTTGGCTCACCAGATGCATACTTTGCAGTTGAACGCTCACATTTGTCCTCCTTTAATTAAACTGACCAAGTTCAGTTAAAGTAGGCAACATGAACATATGCAAAATGCTGCCCAATGCGACTCAATCCAATGGGCTGCTAATATGCTGGGTTATTAGCGCGCAGTCGCGCACTACAGGTGTGCTAGCTAGCTGAGGGGAAGCATGCAGTGCTTGGCTTCATTCTTCTCTGGGTCTACCCACTTATTACACTGTGCTAGTCAGGGCTGTTCATTCACTCCAGCAACATCCATCTGCTGTGGCATTAGTGGCTAAATTAGCCGCTTAATGTTGCGTATTTGTTTAAGTAATTGGCTAGTAATTAATAACCTGAAACTTTGCATGCTCGCAGTTTGAGAAGTTTTAGCTGCCTCTTCTGGGACGATGGCATTTAGACGTGATCTCATTAGTATTTGTAAGCAATTGAAAGCTAAATGTAGTGCTAGCACACACATGTTAATATACGCGTACAGCATTTACAATACTGGTTAAAGGCTCGGAATAATTGAGATTTTTCAACTTAGAATGATTTCTGAAGGATCATGTGACACCAAAGACTGGAGTAATGGCTGCTGAGAATTTAGCTTTTTTTCACAGGAATTAATTACATTTTAAAGTATATTAAAACAGAAATCAGGTGTTTTAAAAGGTAATAGTATTTCGCAATAAATGTATGTATTTAACAAAAGATGTATCTTTCAAAAACATGAATTATTCCAAAAAAATTTTTCATGTAAAATTAATTTAAGAAAAATGTTGGTGTTTACAATAATTAGATAATGTCAATGCACATGAACACACATATACTTTCAGCATGAATACAAATGAGAGCACCCTAAGTACAGAGATTCTTTAAGGTAACTAACTTTTACACTTGTCAGTTCAAACTGTGAAGGGTTTAACATTTTACAGACTTAAAAAATAGGATAATCACACATCAAACAGACTTGGCAGAAGGAAAGAGAGGGGGGAAATCCAAACGTTTTTGGTGTGTGGCGTGTAATTTGTCTGCTCTGCCCTCGGCAGTCAGGGTTTGGAAAGCAGATCTCGCTGGCATACTTCCTTCTGCTACTTTGGAAAGATCTCCCAGTGAGGTGGGAATTGCTGAATTAGCGCCATATTAAACCTTGACACTAATGACTGTGTTCAGAGGTTGTTTTTTATGAATATTTGATGTATCGTCATCGATGGAATAGCGGGGTATGAGACAGTGAGGGAATGAGCCAGAGATGTTGGGGGAGAGGAAGTGAGAGAACGAGATGATACAGAGATAAGTGTTAAAACAGTATCGCACCAGAGTTAACACTGCAGCTGCTGTTAGATGAGTATTTCTGGAATCATAACTAGGGAGTATTCATATTTGTTTGTTTTGATAGTCTCTTATGCCTATAAAGGCTGCATTTAATTTGATCAAAATACAGTAAAAATGTAATTTAGTCAAATATGGTTACAATTTAAAACAAATTTGTATTCTAATATATTACAAAAAGTAATTTATTCTTATGATGGCTAGGCTGAATTTTCAGCAGCCATTACTCCAGTCTTTAGTAAAACATGATTCTTCATAAATCACTCTAATAGACTGATTCGACTTTTCTTATTTTTATTATTAACACAGATGGCAGTGGTTCTGATTAAAGGTTTTGTGGAAACCAGGACATTTTTGATTCTCTGACAGCAACTCAAAAGAACAGTAGCCTACTTATTTAAAATATAAATATTTTGTAATATGTAAAACTAAAAACTAATGTCTTTACTGTCATTTTTGATCAATTTAATGCATCCTTGATGAATAAAAGTATTGATTTATTTCAAAAAAATCTTACTGACCCCAAATTTTTGAGTGGAGTATATAGTAGTAATAATAATAGGAGTATACATGTATTCAAATGGCAGCAACACCATATATCCAGCAAGTTCTCAAAAGCTTTTCTGAAGGTTGTCTGCTGGTCCAGCACATATCTATAGTCACCCAAAAAATATTTACAGATGGGGAAAAGAGTGGTAGAGCCTTCGGCATCTTTAATAGCCCAGGGGCGCAGCACATATGCAGAGCAATTTTGTTTTTAAGCATGCAGAGGGTTTTACACTGTGACTCACAGTACATCTCTGAGAATGTCCTTTGACACCACTAAATGTGCTACACTCAACCTTTTCATTTGAGAAATAGAATAAGGTGAGATGACAGAAGTTTGGTCTTCAAGTTTGTTCTATAAGTGACACTTTTCAAATTTGCCATTGAAAGATAAACAGACAATCGAGTGTGCAATAAGATCTCCATTAACGAAAAACAATAACCAGGTCACCTTTTCCAGCTCTTTGAACACGTCAGTTTGACTGGTGATAACCCAAGTTGCAATGCCACTGTTATCTAATTTTAAATCTGACAAAAATACAATAAGCACACATGCAGAGCGTAATGAATACCGCTCTCGAAAAAAAATAATCCTGGCAGGTTTTATCCTTGTAAATTACCGAGGGAGACATCCGATTCTGTGTGAAATTCTAATCCATATTGATCCAGTCAAGTCACCGATAAGAACAGAGATAAATATTCTTAGTTATTAAAGGAAAAGCCCCAGGCAATTACTAGCATGATGGCTTAAACTATTAATTGGAGTTGAGTTATCAATGATCGGAAGCGAGAGAGGAAATAATCAGTTCATATAACCTTGCAAGCATGACAGTGACCTGTGAATATTGTTATAATATAGACCAAACTGTGTATTTCACGAACTGCACCTCTGTGGCACGGATCCAGCGCAGCAGACTCATTAAAAGTGAGAAACTCACAGAATGCAGCTTTAAATAGAAAAACAGACACGACCCTCGGAGATCAAGTCCAACTTGAAAGGACTTTTGCTCACCCGTTTTAAAAGAGAAGAAAGTGCCTTTTCATGATGGGTAGTTTGAACTGTATTAGCTTGCATAATTTAAGGTTAATGAGACAACAACCCAGCATGAATATAGAATCCCATCTCGCCTCTCATCTCTGCTATACTCCACGACTGTGGGCGTTCATTAAAAAGGGATCGGGCAGAATGTTTTAATGATTTGTGAAACCATTAGAATTTCAGAGAGCTATTACATCACATTCACATACATTCCCCAGTGTTTGCCTCTCAAAGAGAAGCTGCAGACTCATTTAACATCTCTCAAACGTTGGAGGAGATAATTTTCTCTAACTGGGCAAGTAACCCCCCTGAAAACTAAATCATCACTGACTCAGGATCAGGATCAGCATTCGTAAAACGAACCTCACAGAATAGCGAGAGAAGTCAGGACTTAAGCGACTATACTATTCCAAGATGTCAGCGTGTCTGGTTACAAACGTCAGTGTGTAAGTGGATGTAAAGAAATGCCCTTAATGATACCGTAACATCTCCTCTGAGTCAGCGTAGCATCATTTTGGAGTGGCGTTAAAATCAGAGTGTAAATTATCGAAGTAGACTCATCCCTGTGTTGAGACTGATACAGAAGACTGTACGCCTTTTGCGTCCAGGGGATAATCTCCAAAATGGCGCTACGCTGACTCAGAGGAGACGTTACGGTGCTTAAATGTTGAATAAAGTCGTTATTTTTATTTATTTCCATACAAAATATATTCTCGCCGAATTAACCACTGATGGCAGATGGGCTATTTTGGCGATGTCTTTCATACTTTTCTGGACCTTGACAGTGTAATTTACTTGGCAGTCAATGGGACAGTCACAAGTGTCCTTGTTTCTCATCCAAAATATATTAAAATTGTGTTACGAAGACAAACAAAGCTTTTACGAGTTTGGAACGACATGCGGGTAAGTGAAAAATTACAAAATGTATCCCTTTAAGGCTTTAAAATTAACTTGTTTTGTTCATTTATTTCGTTCAAGATCATCATGATGAACACAATGCATAAGAATCCTAAACATTTGTTGGTCACAAAGCTTATTTTCTACAACAATCTACAGCCAATGGATTTTGTTTTTCTTTTTTTTTTTGTAGAGGGAATCAGGGTGATGCTAACGTCCAGGTTGGCCTACAAAAATAAGTCATTATTGCAGCACACCATAGAAGTTGCTTGTTTCGGTGGGTGGTGCTACGTCAAAGCTGCAATGAACAGTACAGATCAAGCAGTATGTATTCAACCGCTTCTTTATTAAAGCAATGCTTAAGAAAATAAAATACTGCATAAAAAGTGTATATTAAAAAAAAAATGTATAAAGATATGATGAAACGTTTGCTAAACATGTATGTGTAAGCAGAGCTGGGTAGATTACTTACAAATTGTAATCCGTTACTGATTCCAGAGTACATGACAAAAATTGTAGTCAGTAACGTAATCTGTTACATTACACATTTTAGGTAATGTAATCAGATTACTTTTAGATTACTTTTGATTTAACTCGTTTATCACATTGATTTAAATAGCACTATCGTGTACCATAATGATGTAAAAAATGCAAAGAGTACTTGTTTCATTCATTGTAATTTACAACATGAAGTGCATTAAACATTATATTAAGGTTTCCCAAACTAGGGTTCGTAATGGAACTGCAGGGGGTTGTGAGTTTAATGAAAAGCTGACAATTAATTAAATTGTAAAAAAATATTTTAAAACAAACTTTCCTCCCTTTCGAGGAAAGTCTCTTCACTCAGCAGCCATATTTTCAACGCCTCCGGGTCGCTTGTACAAGACCTATCTTAATGACTGGGGGAATCTCAAAAACTGCTCGCTGAACTCACAATTAAATTACATATGTCAAATCAGCAACAAAAATCTGAAAGTAATTACCCCATGAATGCTGTTTCTTATGTTCAAATAGCATTTAAAAAGCTTGTTTTTTTCAGGCTAGACCAGCCAATGCGCATGCGGAGTAATAATGTGCTTATACAGTGCATGTGCATCGGCTGGTCTAGTCAGGTTTCTATGGGAAATGTGTCTCTTTCATTTAGAAGGTGGGACTATTCCTCCATAATGTGCGCTGCAGTTTATCCCTTTCTTAAGTACAGGAGTGAACCGTCTTTGTAATTTCTATAGTCTTTGTTTAAAATAAAACACTTACTAAAAAATATGAATTTTTTGATTTACCTGCATGCCATGTGATCATTAATCAACATCAAAGAAACCGTGAACATGCAAATGTGATACTTAATTATTGAAATATTTATTTTAAAATCTCTAAGCAAATATGTTTGGTAAATAAAGTTTTGATGACAAAAAGTTTCGGAATGCCTGCATTGCATGTAACTAAGAAATAATGTAAATATGTGCATTTTAATTAGTTATAATTAATAATAAATGGTTAAAAAACCTACAGAGTAATAATTCAAATAGAAATGAATGTGTTCATCAGTAGTTGATGCAATGTTGAAACCCTTCTTAAACCTGAAATGATTTTTGTAAATCAGTGGTCAAATTCTTTCCCCACCTGACTAATGACTGATCTTTGTGTGAATGTCCACAAAACTGGACTATGTATACATATGTGACCCTGGACCACAAAACCAGTCTTAAGTCGCTGGGGTATATTTGTAGCAAAAGCCAAAAATACATTGTATGGGTCAAACTTATCGATTTTTCTTTTATGCCAAAAAATCATTAGGATATTAAGTAAAGATCATGTTCCATGAAGATATTTAGTACATTTCTTACCATAAATATATCAAAACCTTTTGATTAGTAATATGCATTGCTAAGAACTTAATTTGGACAAATTTAAAGGCGATTTTCTCAATATTTAGATTTTTTTGCACCCTTCCAGATTTTTTGCACAGATTCCAGATTTTCATATAGTTGTATCTCGGCCAAATATTGTCAGATCCTAAAAAACCATACATCAATGGAAATCTTATTTATTCAGCTTGATGTATAAATCTCAATTTCGAAAAACCAGGGTCACATATGAAATATGTATATAATCGGATGGCTATTTTAGAAAGGAAAATTTAAAAGATGCAAAAAGAGAAATTAGAGAGAATCAATGAATTATGAATAAGTTATTGCTATAGTGTGAATAATATGTAATCATGTAATCCATAAAAAATTAACTGTAGTCTAACTATGAGCATTTTAAAATGTAACTTACTCTAATTACAAGTACTTAATTTTTGGAATCTGATTACAGAATCCAGATTACATGTAATCAGTTACTACCCAGCTCTGTGTGTAAGTGACCCTCTGCATGTATATATACTGTGATTATGTTTATTCAGCAAAACAGTGAAATTGGCAGGGCAGTATACAATTTGTGGTATGCACAGACAGATTCCTGAATTTTGTCATATGTAAGAGTACATCATCAGCATAATGTGATATGGATCTGCTTGCTGAGGACTCTCAGACAGGAAACCAACTGTGCCTTCTCTAAACCGCAACCAACACTGTTAATTGATTATCCAGCACTAAGTAAAATAATTACAATGAGAAATTCTGTTAAAATGTTTTTAAATCAATACAGAGATTTAAATATGTCTGAAACAAGATGTTAGCAAAGCATTTTAAAGAATAATTTTGTGTCACCTTCATGTTTGATCTTAATTCAAATTAGTATGTTTTGTAAATATTCACACTTTTCTTTTTCCTTCAATAAAAGTGGATGGTGACCACAAATATTGTAAAAGAAGCCATATACAAACTTGGTAGCTGTGGTGTGGTCACCATTTACTTTCACTGAAAAGAGCAGCTTGGACACTCTGTCGATGATGGAAAAAATTAATTTTGTTATGAACTTTAGCCTTTCAAAATTTGCTAAATTACTGTAATTATGTTTTTACACTAAGCTTGTTGTTGTAAGTAAGTATATCCCTTAAGATTCTGTTGTGGAGTTATAATGAATGTGTATCCAGTGTCTAGTGTGTGGATGTGTTTCCTGCTTTACTCTTCATTAAATCTTGAGTGAAAGAGGATGGCACAGGCACAGATAGGGCCGAAGACACCGAGACGACAGTCGTGTAATTCCTCCACTCGCATTAAAGCCTGTATTCCTCTAAATGACATGGGCGTGCAGACGGGGCGTCATCCCATGCTACAGGCAGCTGTAATTGGACTGGGGGGACGAAGTGTCCTAACCCCTCCGCTGTTCCACCAGCCCAACACGACAACTAATCACCTCGCAATTTGCATGGAGAGCTTCGCAAATCAGCCTAAATAACACCACACCGGTCTGAGAGATGAGTTTTTAATCTCTGCGAGATGAGATACTGACGCGAGTATTTTCTTCCCCCTTCGTTTTTCTTCTTTCATGTTTTCATTTAGGCTCTCTTCTCATTTTTTGCAATTGAGTGCTAAATAAATGTGCAGAGGCAGGAGTCTCATCCCCCTCAGACAGCGAGAAAAAAAAACAGGCCTCTTAAAAAAAATTGAAAAAGAAGAAGCTGCCCTTGTCCCTGTGAATAAGTCTCTTCTAAAACGCAATCAAAGTGATGACAGATATTTTAGCAGGAGGGAAATATTCTAGTAGAGCCTTTTCAGATGATCAGACAGTTATTCATCTCTCATTGCCCCTGCTTGACCTGTGTAATGGAGAATATTAACACTGGAAGTGTCTGAAATATCTAGTGGATGCAAGTAATGAGAACATTTAGGGGAGATGGCTGCTGTGAGATGTCTGAGGGCCATGGATCAGGCCTAGAAGGCAGGGTTATAAGAAGTTAGAGTTCTCGAGGCACTTCATATACTTTATTATAAGGACAGCATTTCATTTGCAAGTTCAAGTCCAGATTGAATGGCAATGTAATCTCAAAGCCCACTTTTGAAATGTTGAGTTTCTTTCTTTTATTATAAATTTGCATTACTGAGTGAAAGGCAGAAAATAAACACATTTTCTTGGTTTTAAACCTTGTCTGATGTTTTGAATGTTCTTTCCAACAGATACAAAAATATTTTACTAATATATATATTACCTATTACAGCTATCTTGGCAACAGTTAATATTACTTATTTATTTATGCATTTATTTTTATTTTATTTTGTTTCTAGTATCTGCATGCATGTTTTCTGATTCTGATTTGTTAATTTTTTTAATTATGCATAACTTATTATTATTATAATTATTAAGCAAGCAAGTACAATACTACAGCGAGAATAAAAAATACACCTTCTTTCTTTGCGTATACATTTGGGCGATATTATGCAAATCTCCCCACACCGTGATGTAGACATGTGGGGGCGTGTTTAAATGAGCCGTTTTAGGAGGGCGTAGCAGTCTTAACTTTGATAAAGAATATCTCTTTGGTTTTGAGACTTTAGTCTTTGCAACTTCAGTGATCTTATCTATGCACAAACAGCTTGTAACACTCAAAAGAGAAAGCAAATCTTGAAATCGCATCATATGACCCCTTTGATATTAGTCAACATGAACAATAATTCATCAGCATTTATTATTCTCAAGATTCAAGATTTATTTGTCACATACACAATTATACAGAATATAACCAGCAGTGAAATGTAAGTCAGGTCCGCTCCATGGGCAGTGCAATTATATGTAACACAAACAAAAGAGAGTATACATAAATATAGGTATGGAAAAAATTAAACGAATAAAAAAATAAAGAAGAATACAATGTGCAATAAAATAAAATGTGCAGGATTAAGTATACTGAAGACTTAATAAATAATAATATAAGCAGGATAATGCTTAGTTAATATCTACTAATACATTTTTTATTCAAAAGTTGTATCTGTGACTGTCAAACAGTGTCAAACAAATAATGAACAATTACATTTTTATCAAACAGACATCAACAAAGATCAATAAATGCAGTTAAAATGTATTGCTCATAGTTCATGTTAGCATGCATCAACTAATTCTAACAAATGGGGCCTTATTAAATAGTATTGTCAATACATGTTTATTATTTTTATTGCAGAAAGTTACCTGCATGGGGGCTTTATTAAATATTATTGTCAATAAATGTTTATTACTTTTATTGCAGAAATGTACCTGCCTTAAAATGTTGCAGCAATATTTTTTGCAAGGCAAAGTTCTTTACTTTTGTCTGTAGTTGTTGTCCTTCAAACAGCATGCCTCATCAGTGGATAAAGCTGCAGTGATGTGACTAGGCAGAATTGCCCAATTCTGCACTGTTTCATTGTGTGCACCAGGTACTAGCAAGAGTGTGAATAGCTTAAAACAACATTCATTCTATTAGTGTTAACCCTCTAGACTAAACAAAACAAACAAATTCACAAACGTGTTCCTTCTCTCCACCTCGCATACACACACATCGAAGTGCAAAGCAGCAGGGAGTTCTCATCACGGGTGAGGATGCCAGCCCTCATCACCTTCAGAATTTGTGGAGTGGTGCCACGCTGTATATGTAGCCTTCGTCAGCTCATTACAGACCTGCTTTATCAGACGGCCTAAACCACTGCTGACAGCCCACTCTTCCTCCGTTCGCACCCAACACACTTGCTACACCGTGCCACACGCTCAGAGTTATTTTATGCCAACGACATTTGACATGCGCAAGCTTTATATATTCACCTTGAGCAGAAGGGCAGGGAGGAGGAGATTAAAGAAACCGTGGGGAAATCACCGCTGTCCTTTGATTCCACCTGAGTGTGTTTGTGACATCTGGGTTTATGCGCCACATCTATGAATTATAGAATTCAATTTGGAATTAATCTGCAATAAACAAAAGATTGATTATTGCAAAAAATGGATTGCAATATTTAGAAAATGTATTTAAATTGAAACAGTAGTTCTTGAGTAAGAAAATACTTGTGTAAATTATACACAATGTTCCATAAAACATTATTAAAAACTATACAATAAAATATATAAAATATATAAAATGAGGTGTTGAAATTGATATACAGTATATATTTCTGACATTTGTTTAAAAAAAAAAAAATTTGACACACAAGTACTGTCCCTCTTTATTTAACAAACACATACATTGTAAGAAAATTCAATTGGTACTGATGAATAAACAACATGTAAGGTAATGCTATAAAGTAGCAGTCCCAAACACGTTTTTTGTAAATATAATTAAGTTTGTATGAGCCACCATAGTCATTTAAACATATACAAAAAATAACACAAAGTGATAATGGTATTTCTGGGTTATGGAAACAACATCCTTCATAAGAAATCATGAACTGTTAATGAAACACGGAAACTGCTCCTGAAGAGTGCGCGCTACGAGCACGGCCTATAACGCCTGATGGGACAGCATAGTTTGTTTAACAAGTTAACGAAAATAACAATAGAATAATCGACATCTCATCTGAGCGCAGATACTGAATTGACGCGTTTTTCACAGGCACTCTTTAATTAACTGAATCTGATAACCGATTTAATGCATGTCTTTTAAAATAAAAGTCTTGCATCAGAAAAACATTTAAATTTACGTTTTTTTTGTGCTGATGTTATTTCTTTGACAGTACACTCCGTGACCCCCTCAGAACGGTCTTGCGACTTGATGGGTCCCATGGCCAAACCAGTTGAGAACCACTGCCTTAGTGTATATAGACTAGTTTGTAAGCATTTTTATTGTAGTTTTTTTTTCAAGATTAAAGGATGTTTACATAGTAAACCACGGCAATTGAGTGTGCCAATATACAGCCATATCTCACTGCCCAAAACAAATGATATCGCATGTTTAACCACTATAGTGACATCAGAGCCAGCCACAAATTCCAGAAGATCTGGCCGAGGTCAGGCGCGTGCAGCCAGTTCATGAGCGCTGCCCTGGAGCTCATATCTCTGAAAAAGAAGTACATTTTCAAATAGACATCATCGTTATTATCAAACCGCATATTTGAAGTCTAAATAACTACATTCTCGCCTAAAAACAGTATTATTATTTTTAATTTGAGTGGATTTGGGCATCCGCCATATGACACTGTGAGAATTACTGCAAGCGGAGTGATACAAACAGTGAAACTGTTGGAGTTATGCCGCCTTCACGTGCTATCGGAATTATCGTAAATATGAGTTTCCTAATCTGAAATTGAACGTGAACGGCCTTTCAAGTCATATTTACTACAGTGTAATTCCGAGTTTCTGAGTTGGGCGGCTCATAAACTTTAAACATGGTGGAGGGGACGACCATTGCTGCTGTCAATGCTGTTCTCACAATAACTACATCCCTTTGTCTTGTGCCTAAAGTAGTGTATTATTAGGCTAGATGTGAATGATCATTCGAAGCTAATTTTATGTTTTATAAGCAGTGAAATAAACATGTATTTGATCGAAATTCCAGATTTGTCAGCGAACTGCATGTATAGTGCAGTGAATGTTTATATGATTGCCAACCAATGGGATGCTACATTTTATTCAGATAGCACGTGAAGGCAGCATTAAGATATCGCTTGAATATTGCACTCTTATCAGCCAAACAGATTCAAGGACCAGAATCTTTGTCTTTATGCAGTTTACATTTATGACTCAAAAGATTGGTTAAAAGAGTAACCTGCCCAGCAGAAAAGATGGCTGATTAAAGGCCGCATTTAAGCTACATTAAACCCAATTCCCATGTGGCACAGACCGAATATGACAACATGTAAACAGGAATAAAGCACATTGAATCCAAAGTCAGATTATTTATTTTGGGTAAACAAAAGCTTGTGTTTTATAATTTTTTCTCATTATCATTTTTTTCGGGGTTAGTAGGTCTACCTTGAGTTGTTTCGCCAAGCTGGTCATCTAAAACACTGGATTTAGTCAACAAATCAGAATTGAAATGATCCTCAATGCTAATGGATAGAGTTCGTAAGGTATTAGATCAACCTCATTTTAACAAAATTGTCTATTTTAACCCAAAATATTTACATTGAACAAATAATGATCAGATTATCATAACAGACTTTAAAAGTTTGATTAAATTGGTTAAACCACTGAATTTTGTTCTGAATGCATCAGCAGCGTGTCGGCTGTTTTTCCAGTGTGTTTTTGTGTTGTGTGTGTGCTCATGTCATCCTCGCACCTGCTCCAAACTCCACCAGGACGCTACAACATCTCATTATCGGGCCGTTTTAAACCAAACGCTCCTGGTTTCACTTCTGCATTAATTAGAGAGGCTTTTTCAGAGGTCACATGAAATGAGCTTTTAATTAGTGTCAGCCATCAGTTGATTTCCTCTTTATTGAAGCCGTCTCTCTGGATACCTCTTTGTAGTTAATTGGATCAGAGAAGCACTCACAAATACACATACAAATCACTGTCAAAAGTTTGCAGTGGAAGAAAGTTTGTCAAACAAAAAGAAACTAACAAATATTTGAAAAGACGGCACGCTTGATTGCCAGCAGTGTATTCAGTCAGCACCTTTGTTGCATCCTCGTTTAATTAATAAAGGGCCATTAAGCGCTCGTTAACAAAGGGGGATAATATACAGCCCCAGCTGGCGAGGCGGAGCGAATCAAATGAGAGAATGAGAAAGGAGAGACGACCGATTGGTAGTTTTACAATATAAATGAGGATACAAAAAAAGCACAATCATGAAACTGTAAGAGCAGGAGTAGCTGAACTCAGTAAGACAGTAAGGTACTTCTCTGAAAGTTTAGCCTTGGGTAGCCTGACAAAATCATCCATAATATAGCATCACAGTGACCCTTATTTTTTATTTTCTGTACAGTTTGAATATGGCACCAGAATGTCTTTGTGTTGTTGCTTGTATGTGGCTTGGGATCATAGATGGGACATTACTTTAAATCTTGGCAATGCCACACACTAGGGCTTATATTTTTAATAAATAATAAATTATAATCACCATATTTTTATTATTATACAATATTTTTTAAATAATTTAATAAAGAATGTACTATTATTATACATATATAAATATATATTATAGAACAATATTAATTTATTAATTATAAAACAATTTGTTGAAATGTCAATATTATTATATATTATTATATATCTATCTATCTATCTGAATGAACAAAACATTATGTATACTTTCCAGCAACATGTCTGTCTGTCTGTCTGTCTATTCTTAATTTGATCAAAGCTCATCGAACTTGAAATATTTCTGTCTGTCTGTCTATCTATATCTGTCTGTCTGTCTGTCTGTCTGTCTGTCTGTCTGTCTGTCTGTCTGTCTGTCTGTGTATAGGAGATATATATAGGAGATGGAAAGCTATGTACTCACTGAGCATGAACTACAGGTGCATCTAAAAAAATTTGAATATCATGAAAAAGGTCAACATTTTTTGTCACTCATTTCAGAAAGTGAAACCCATATAATATATAGATTCATTACACAGAGTCAAATATTTCAAGCCTTCATTTCTTGAATTGTTTATGATTATGGCTTACAGATAATGAAAACCCAAAATTCAGTGTCTCAGAAAATCAGAATATTACACAAGATGAATAAAAAAAGGATATTTGAAACAGAAATGTCAGGCTTCTGAAAAGTATGTTCATTTCTATGCACTCAATACTTGGTTGGGCCTTCTTTTGCATGAATTACTGCATCAATGCGGCGTGGCATGGAGGCAATCAGCCTGTGGCACTGCTCAGGTGTAATGGAAGCCCAGGTTGCTTTGATAGCGGCCTTCAGGTCATCTGCATTGTTGGGTCTGGTGTCTCTCATCTTCCTCTTGACAATACTCCATAGATTCTCTGTGGGGTTCAGGTCAGGCGAGTTTGCTGGCCAATCAAGCACAGTAACACCATGGTCATTGAACCAGCTTTTGGTACCTTTGGCAGTGTGGGCAGGTGCCAAGTCCTGCTGGAAAATGAAATCAGCTTCTACATAAAGCTTGTCAGCAGAAGGAAGCATGAAGTGCTCTAAAATTCCTGGTAGATGGCTGCGTTGACTGTGGACTTCAGAAAACACAGTGGACCAACACCAGCAGATGACATGGCAGCCCAAATCATCACTGACTGTGGAAACTTCACACTGGACTTCAAGCAACATGGATTCTGTGCCTCTCCACTCTTCCTCCAGACTCTGGGACCTTGATTTCCAAATTAAATGCAAAATTTACTTTCATCTGAAAAGAGGACTTTGGACCACTGAGCAACAGTCCAGTTCTTTTTCTCCTTAGCCCAGGTAAGATGCTTCTGATGATGTTTCTGTTTCAGAAGTGGCTTGGTAGCTCTTTTCCTGAAGATATCTGAGCGTGGTGACTCTTGATGCACTGACTCCAGCTTCAGTTCACTCCTTGTGAAGCTCTCCCAAGTGTTTTAATCGGCTTTGCTTGACAGTATTCTCAAGCTTGCGGTCATTCCTGTTGCTTGTGCTCATTTTCCTACCCAATTTCTTCCTTCCAGTCAACTTTGCATTTAATATGCTTTGATACAGCACTCCTTGAACAGCCACCCCTTTCAGTAATGACCCTCTGTGACTTACCCTCTTTGTGGAGGGTGTCAATGATCGTCTTCTGGACCATTGCCAAGTCAGCAGTGTTCCCCATTATTGTGGTTTCAAAGAACAAGAGATACCCACAATTTATACTGTATGGATGGTAATTTATTGAAACTCAAATGTAAATATTCTAATATTTTGAGAAACTGATTTTTGACTTTCATTAGCTGTAAGCTCTAATCATCAAAATAAAAACAAAGTTATCTCCACAATATTCTACATAAAATAATTTACATATTGCAAAAGTTTTGACAGGAGGACAGCATGACCAAGTCACACAGATGATGAGCAAATAAAATAAATAACTGCAGTAATGGCAACAATAAAAAGGCAGGAATAAATTCAAGACTATTGTTAGGTGACGGTCTATTATTCCAGGCAGAAAAAGTTTATAAACTACAACAACTGAACACGAAAAACAAAATATTAAGATAAGGCATCAAGCGTCTAGGTTTTGTAACTTTATCCTTTTTCTTCCTCCACCTTAAAACTCAACTCCTTGTTAAGGAGACAAAGAGAGTAATTTAAATCGATCTTAAAGTGCTGCAATTACAGAATCCCAGGCTGCAGTTCTATAAGAGGGAAATGGATTTCTCTGCCCATCTGTGCTATATGGCCAAACCATGAGACCTGAATATAAAGCACCGACTAGATAACAAAATCAACCACCTGAGAGCGGTTTCGGCCAACATTTTCCCTTAAGCTTTGTAGTAAAACATATCCATCGATGTCTTTTATGGCTTGCCGCAATAATGCCACGCAGACTCCACAAGATGAGCCTCTTTGTGAAGTTTTACAGTGACAGAATGCAATCCTTTAGACGACAATACATCCTGAAGCTCAAGGACAGCGAGAGGTCAGGAAACTGGCAGACTTATTTCTCAGGGAACTTCCACCTGACCTTGAGAAGTACTGAACGGTATTAAACTCACACAGAAGAGTTCTAGATGTCCATTTTAGACTCCCACCATATCGTACTGAGCTGGCAGCACATAATGAGTGAATAGCCCATGCGTCTGACAACCCAAATACAATAGTGACACGCCATCCACAAGCACATTGCTTTTATGAACTAATAAATTTGTGGCTGTTACCACTAAACGACACAATAAATAACCAATATTCCTGAACGGATGACTTGACCTTACTGTCCAGGGAGAAAATTGCGCTTTTCTCAAAGAGGCTGGCGATCAGTTTCACACTAAACTCAAAAGACAGATTCCCAAAGTGGCAATTACCGTTTTGACATCCGTTCTGAGAGAAAAAGGTGACTGTAATTCTTTCAAAACTCCAAGTGAACAATTACAAGGATGTATATAAGATAGCTTTTTAAAATGCAGTTTACATAATGAGAATAGGATACAGAATAGCTTTCGAACCATGACAGCTAGCTGACTTTACAGTCAGCATCATCTTAAGTGTTTTCAGCTCATCTATATTTACACAAGAAAGCGGCGCTAATTTCAGTCATTACATTTACTCTCTCCGACACTCGCCTTCGGTGACCTCTGAATTATACAATGACGCCACAAGAGCATATTCTAAAACGACTCCAACTCCGCAGTTTAATCCATCAACACACTTGTATTTGACACGGTGAAGGGAGAGCTTGAAATAGGCAATTATTGAACCATCGCCTCGATTTACACCCATCTGCACTTCACCTTCACATGTAACTTGGTGGATACGTGCGGCACGACATGGCATCGCTTGGTCAAAATTCAGCACTTTGTAGCTGCGCAGGATGATTTCGAGATTCTAGTGGTTGCAGATTAATTTTACTACGAGGCTGAGGAGTGAGGTACATAAGGCAGAATGAAAAAGTACAAGAAGACAAGGAGAAAGTGAGACAGAGGTCTGTTGCTCGAGGCACTTGATCCGATCCGGGTGTCCTCTCGGATCGCCTGACAGATAATCCATCAAATGTTCCAACCCGCTGACAGCGATGGATTTCAGAAAACACACTCACACACGGTCCAATGCTGTAATTATTACTAGTGGTTTAAAAACACATTTTTCTTATAGTACTGGAATTATTGTGATGTTCAATCAAAAATAAAGCAAAAGACAGAAGTAAAGAGAAAAGTTTTATTTTCAACATTGTTGACTCATTTTTAAATATACATTAACTTTGAAAATACATTCAAGATTACAAAAAGCTAATTACATTTTTTTGTGGACTTTTCAAACATCTTCATGACAGGCACAGTACAAAAACTATACCACTTTATGAAGAATAAAGAATAAACTATGCAAGTGAATACACATTATGATGCATATCTTTTTTTAAAACATGTAATAGGGAAACTTTTTCAATATTGAATTTACTGTTCAATAACACATTTTCATTAAGGCAGAAATAGACAAACAATACTTGATCAATAGTTTTACATTCTATACCCAAAAAATCACACTCTTCTAAACAAAATAAACCTTAATTCGGACTGGGACGGTGATATCATATGGAGATTAAGAAATCAATATCAGATTTGGGATGTATTTCACAGTTCAACCTAAAAAAAAAAAACAACGAGGCTATTCCACCACATGACACTAATATTTCATGGTTTACTTAAGGCGATAAAGATTTACTATTGGGATTAATATGGAATGCAATTAACCATTTAAGTTTAATTTGAAAATATAAATCTATACTTATGATCAATAAAAGGAAACTTTCAATAAAAAGGCTTACAGTAAGGCAGTGAATATAACGGCGTTATTGATTGAGCTATAGAAATGGCTTCTTTCAGATAACAAGAAGGTTAACTCCAGGAAAAAAATCACGTTTCCAAAGACTGCTTCACATTTAAGACCCTTTGAGAAGTTGGGGCCTGTGAAGAGGGTCTCAAATACACTGTTGTCTCTGGAAAAACTGGACATGATGCCCAGCGACTCTAGCAGGCTGGTACTGTGTGTAGCTGTGGTTCAGCAGCAGATGAGAACGGCATGTGTGTGTGAATGAAGTGTGTAAGGCTGTTTGTGTCACAGGGATTCTGGTCACAGCTCTATTGGTTTGTGTATGCTGTAATAATGGTGTGTATGCATATATGCATTTATTTCTTGGCAATGGCGGCGACAGCTTTCTTGGCGGCGTCATCGAGGTCAATGGCAGAAGTGATGGGCAGCCCGCTCGCAGACAGGATACGTTTTGCCTCCTGAACATTGGTTCCTGAATATCAAAACAAAACAATAGCAAAGATACTTTGGTTAATGGGAGTTTTTAAGCCTTCACTTTCATCCTGACACACACACCAGGGATGCATGATATACTATTTTTTTGCTGGCATGTGTTAATATTATAATGGTTCAAGGTTTTATTTATTCGTCACATACACAATTATACAGAATATAACCAGCAGTGAAATGTAAGTCAGGTCCGCTCCATGGACAGTGCAAGTATAAGTTAAAATGTTAAAGTTAAAAAATAAACGATAACAATAATAAAATGTGCAATAAAATTAAATGTGCAGGACAGTATACTGTAGACTTAATAAATAATGATATAAGCAGGAATGTGCAAGAAGTGATCAGTGCAGATGTTATGCGTGTAAAAGAGAAAGCAAAATTACGTAAAAAAGTAAATAAGAGCACAATCTGAGCAGAGGCACCTGAACGCGTCCGAACGCAGTGTTGTTAGTTGTTGGATATTTAACTGTGGACTCTCACTTCCCAAAATAGTTCAAGCTTGATTTTCACCATTGTGTCCACAATTATGTTTATTTTAGATTAGACATACATCTGAAGTGTTAAAATTATTTTATATTCATCGCAGGTTCACAAATAATTGTTATAGTAAACAAAAAATAAAAAATTTATGCCAATAATTTTTATCCGATCCAAAGACAAGCTTAAATAATTTTTATAATACCAAACTTAAAATCAGCTGCTTAAATCTAGGCACACACTATATGAAATAATATTAACAAATAAAACTGTGTGGGTGTGTGTGATATTGTTTTAGAAAAATTAATCTTAGCTCTAAAATATCACCTACAACATAAATTCAAAATATAAATATTATTATATAAATAAAATAAATAAAATTGAATTTAATATAAATAATATATATAATACCAAACCTATCATTAAAATAATTTGGTTGTTTAATTCTGCAGATTATAAAATAAACAAGCGAATATAAAAACACAGATTTTGTTGTGTATATAAATAATTATAATTGAACATCAATTTGTCATATTTAAGCCTGCATATGAAGAGTTTACTTGCAAAAACAGATAAATCTTTTTTTTAAGGTTCAAAAAGCATGTTTTTTTTATTTTATTAGCTGTATTTTTTTTAACCTAATCACAATAACCCAACTGCAGCTTGATTGAGATTGCACAATAAAAAAAACATGATTTTTCAAAATCATTTTAAAATCGGAGTTTTCTGTTTTTGCAAATTAACTCTTCAGGTTTTAAATTAATATTTGCAGATAAAAATAGGTCTATTTAGGTCTTATATATATAAAATAAATAAATAATAAAACAAGTTCAATCTATAATAAAAATAAAATACTGAATTATATAAAAATGAAAGGGTTATGTATTAAACGTAATGAGCTTTGTTTATGGTCAGCATGCGTGGGCTTTCTACTGAACGTAAACAACGCTGATTATGTTGATTATGTTTTGGGGTACTCTCCAATATGGCGGAAGACATGTTATTATTGTTTTCTTTGCGCACAAAACATTTGCGTAGCTTTTACAGCAATTACGGTTGAACCTCTGATGTCACATGGACTATTTTACTGATGTCCTTGCTACATTTCTGTGCGTTAATAGTGGTAATATCATTGCTGTCAGATTCCATCAAAAAATATTTTAATTTGTGTTCCGAAGAGGAACACAGGTCTTACAGGTTTAGAACGACATGAGGGTGAGTAATTAATGACAGAATTTTCACTTTTGGGTGAACTATCCCTTTAAGCATAATTGAATAATGCTTATCAGTATCCATCCTTACGATAAGGCCTAGGAAGGAAATCTGGCTAGAGTTAAAATCAGAAAAGTCCTTGCTTTCTCAAAATGCTGTGAGTGGCAGGGCAGAGTTTGGGGAGTGTGTCTCTGCTGGTTTGTAGGAGCAGTAGTGTTGAAAATACTTTGGGATCGCTCCATTGGCTGAAAAGGACAGGAAACGTTCCATTGGCTGAATGGCAATGGGGTTGTTCGGTCCATTGGCTGGAAACGCGAGTGCTGTATTCACTGGCCGGGGGGACGTGTTGGTGCCAGCTGCAGGCGTCCCGATTGAGCACGCACTGTATTATTTTGCTTGGGCTGCCCTTGAGGTAACACAGTGACTCTGAATGTCACTGAACTCTAGCCCCCTGACACAGGGCCAGGGCCCGGGGCCAACACAATAAACCAAATCAGAAAACTACTCCACAGGGGTCAACGGGACGAAGACAGATTGAGAAGAAAAGGCAGAAGGGCAAGAAGTACAGGGAATGGAAGTTGTGAGATGTGAGTGAAGGAATAACAGACATGTAAGATGTCAGATGTGTGTTTAAATCCATTTAAAAGATGATTTCTGTTTTTTTTTTACTTACATTTTTTAAATGTTATTTTTAAACTACTGAAGGTATTCGAGCAAAATGTTTAATAATGATTTGCAAACTACAGCAGGACGTTTTCATTTGTTGTTATATTTTTGACATTTACTTTAAAAATAATAAAACACTGCAATTATTTAAACATTTTACTTCACATTTTTAAAATAAAAGGGAAAAAAATATATGTCATTTTTCCCATTACAGACCATTATATTAAATTTGTACATTTATACTTTATTATATATTTAATTTTATTACTTCAGCATTTTGAACATAATTGCACTCTATTTCTTATTTTAATTATTCACATGTGTTCTGAACTATTATATATTTTATATTGTTTTATTTAATAATCTATAACTATTTGTAATTTTATTTTATTTTATTTAAAAAAATATTTTCTAAACTAATGTATTTTTACGTTTTAATTACCTAAACATTTATTTTGATTTAACAATTATATATTTTATCTAATGATGTATAATTTTATTTTCATAAACTTATATGGCAATATTATATTACTCTTGCATTATTATCATAAACCTATTTTATTTAGTTTTTAGTAAGTTATTCAGACTTATTTAAACATTGACTAATAGACATTTTTTATTATTTATATTATTCATACATTAAAATGTACATTATACGGTCAAAAAGAAGAGTGTCTAGGAAATAAAAGAAGAGGGGAAAGAGTTCAGAACACGATGCGAGTCAGGCTTGAACTTGCATCGCCCGCATGAGCACCTCAGCACCATGGATCTACAAGCAAGCTGCTAAGCCACGACTCCAAATCCTCACGTTTTAATGACCCATGCGGCAGAAAATAAAAGTGTTTACCTGAATGCATCATCCTATTGGCCAGCATATAAAACTGAATGTTATCAGATTGGATCTGCAATTCAACAAATGCAAAAATATGTTTTTAATGTGTCTGTACAGTATATCTGACTTACAGTATATACATTTAGGCAACATACTTACATATAACTCTAAGATATCTCTATGCCATCGTACAAGTATCCGAATACACATGTGTGTGTGTGTGTGTGTGTTGTTGTTGTCCAGCAGTGTAATTATGATAATACTTGCTCTCTCATGAGAGAGGATGTTCTAATCAATAGCAGTTTCATGAGGAATTCAATTACCAGCACCACTTAACTACTGATATTTCAGCACTTTTGTCCGCTCGCACAATAACTCATTTCTAACACGTCTCCCACATTTGGCAGCACAAAACAATCAATTGTATAATTGCATTAGCAGAGGACGAGGGCGAGCAGGCCGTGTGCTGGGAGTATATAATATCCGCCGTCCGCCGCTCCTTGACGATGAGGGCAACGAGAGCACACTTCAACCAATGCCATGAAAAATACTCATACAGGCTACACATAGTTAAAGGGACTTTTTTCTTCGACTGCTTTGATTCGGGGCTCTTAGATTGCCCTTGTGAGAGTCAAATCTCTGTATGTGGTAATATCTCACACATATATTGATCTCAGCATCTAAGAGCTGACAGTCACACAGGTCTGTACTCACTCACTGCCACCAGGTGCTGCTAGAGACCAACTTAACACCAAAACCAAGCAGAATGATTCAGTATGAACTCTTGCCTCAGAACAAAGCTTACTTTAGAGTATATAATGCTTAAACATGCATACTCATTATGGAACTGACAGAATATGATTATTAATAAGCATGCACAGATAATAATAATGAGTTTCGAAAGAAGTTCTATCAGAAAACTATTGACATGTGAGTTATCATTTTAACATATACAGCATTATCTTGACAAAACCATTCAAACTTTTGAGGTCAGGCAGTGCAAATGTTTTCAACATTGATAATAAGACATGTTTCTTAAGCATTGAATCAGCAGAATGATTTCTGAAGGATCACGTGACACTGAAGACTGGGGTGATGATGCTGAAAATTCAGCTTTGATATCACAGGAATAAATTACATTTTAAAATATATTCAAATAAGAGTTAAATTCTAATAATATTTTACAATATTACTGTATGGTGTTTTAATCAAATAAATGCAGCTTTCAAAAAAAAAAAAAATCTAAATCTAAAAACTTAATAAAAAAGAAATTAACCAAAACCTTTTGAACAGCAATCTGCATAAATATTTACTAAAATACACAATATTGTGAAGACTAAATGCATCCAAACTCCATTATATCTGCTATGCCATGTAGGGATGAGGCCCTCTAATTGTATATTTCTCTCTCCTCTTTCTAGTCACACACACTTCACAAATCAGTGAACAGAATACTATTGCTGGTAACCAAAACAGTGTTTTGGAACATCTAGTACCCGAGTGTTCTAGTACTCGCAGCCTCCATTTAACACATTTTTACCAGATTTCAATTCTTCCTGAACTATTTCACAGGCTTCGCCACTAAATTTGGACAGAAATCAGCAAAATTTCAGCAGATTTTGATAATAGAATGCTAAAAAAAAATAAAACCTTTAAAAAAACATTATTCCAAAGATCTGATAAGTCTGATTATTTTATGATTTTTTTATTAATATGATGCATTATTTTAGGATAGTGTCATACAGAAATCATAATATTATATACTTTTCCCTTGCAACAGTAATTTTATGATATTTTTGGTATAATCAAGCAAATTTACACTATTGACAGTATAATATTTTTTTTATATCATGTCTAATTACAATTTTAATATCTTTATCCAGCTATATGACATGTATAGCCCGCATATTTAAAAAGACGACAAAAATAACACCAATATAAATTGAAATACTTGGATTTTTAAGATTTAAATTGACCCAGTGTTTTTGAGTGTACTTGTTTGTACCTTTGGTCTGATCGGAGTCCCACTGATCCAGTATGTTGAAGAACAAAATCTTACAGTATACTCAAACAGGATGTTCTTTATGAGTTTTTGACAGTCTTATGTATCTATATGAGGGAGCTGATTGTGAAAAAGCTGGAAGAAGAGAGTATAGGTCCATACACACGCACACACTCATATGCATCTGAAGTCTTTCTTGGAAAGGTGGGACTTTTGGAGAGGCTAGGGTAAGAAATGGGCCTGAATCAATAGGCAGCTAATACAACTAAAGTCTAAGCTGGGAACCATCTTATAGCAATCTGTCAGACATGATCAGCCACAGACGGAGAGACAGAATAGATGATCGATCTGTAAGCAGCATGCTGCCTTTTACACCCATTACTGAGGGCTTTCAGGCCACTGTGTCTAATTCACTTTTCCAGAGAGGGCAGGCGAATCTGAGCCACTATTGCTTCAAGGCATTTTCATTTGGATGGAAAATGCTTTGTGAAAATGGTGTGTCAATAATTACTTTTGCACTGTGTATGATATAAAGGCTTTTAGCCATTTAATTTGCAGGGCTAGTTAAAAATAAAAAAATTACTGAATTATTTTGAATATGTAAATTTAAATGCATTACATTTGACAAGTGAATGAACATTATTAAAGGGACAGTTCACCCACAAATGAAAATTATGTTGTTAATTACTCACCCTCATGTCGTCCCAAACCAGTAAGACATCATTCATCTTCAGAACACAAATTAAGATATTTTTGATGAAATCCAAGAGCTTTCTGACCCTGCATAGCAATGCAACTACCACGTTCAAGGCCCCAAAAGGTAGTATATAATAATACTGTACCATTTAAACTGTATGTGTATTCAATGACGTACAGTATTTGACACATTGCCAACATATTGGTCCACATGTGCATTTCCCCCGAAAGTGCAAATATTATCAGAAAATTAAATATGATGCGCATTTAATTGTGCTAAATATCTTCATGCTGCTCTTGTTCTATATTAAGGCTGCCCTCAGAAGGGTATGGCATGGACAAACGAGGGGCAGAAAACTAATGGAGTGGAGTATATGTCTCTCTTCAGGCAAAACGACTCAGCTGTTTTCTGCCAATTATCCTAATGGCCAGATGGGAGCAGGATGAGGCCCAGTGTCACACGAGCGCGTACCGTTAGCATACACAGGTGAGAGGTCCCGCAATCAACGCCTGGTCCCTCTGCTCCTCTCACTGCCACCAACAAATGCTGCGGCGTGACACGCTTGCTAACCAAAATCTACACCTGACAGGCACAGGGTTGCTTACAGGTAAAGGTTTTACAGAGCACATTTTAGAAATTAGAAGTTAAACTGGAACCGTTTTTATTTGGACATTTTTGCCTTTATTATGATAGGACAGATCAGCAAAGAGAGAGAGAGAGAGGGAAAGGTCCTGAGGTCGGGATTCCAACTTGGGACGCCCATAGCGCAACAGTTATATCGTGCACCGCTCACAAGGCTATTGGTGCCAACGTTAAACTGGAACCTTTGATTCAGAAATTGCACATTTTGATTTAATTGACATGATTTGGTCACACCCACCTTCGAGCCTAACCACCAGGGGAACCTTGAGCTCCAGTTCTCTGCAGGCCTTGGTGATGCCGTTAGCAATGATGGCACAGTTAACAATCCCCCCAAAGATGTTTACCAAGATGGCCTCTACCTGAATGCAGAAAAAGAAGAGAAACTGGGTGAAAAAAAGCTTTTTTTTATAAAAACATGACACTGCATTAACAAATGCAATCTTTAAGGTAAAAAGGCAAGAAAGCAAAACCTTCAGAGTTCTCACACATTTTAACCAGCAATTATTTTTTTATTTATTATTAAAGTGGTAACACTTTAGTATAGGGAACAATTCTCACTATTAACTAGTTGTTTATTAGCATGCCTATTATTCACATATTAGTAAGTAAAAATATTTATATAGCACCTTTTAAAACAGTGTTTACAAAGTGCTTTACAGGATAGACAATATACACACGAACAAACACAATAAGCAATTAAATCACATAATAGAAATAAAATAATAAATACATTTTGATATTGGCTGTTAATTAGTACTTATAAAGCACATATTCTGCATCCCCAATCCTACCCAATACCTAAATTTAACAACTACCTTACTACTATTATTAATTTATTGAGACAAAAGGCATAGTTAAGGGTTTATTATAATGGCATCCTGGCCAAATTCGCGCATTGGCCTCCTAATAATCCCCATACACTGATTGGCTTTCATCACTGTCTCCTCTCCACCTGTAGCTGGTGTGTGGTGGGTGTTCAGGCGCAATATGGCTGCCGTCGTCATCCATGTGGATGCTGCACACTGGTGGTGATTGAGGAGATACCCCCCTTACTATGTAAAGCGCTTTGAGTGCCTAGAAAAGCGCTATGTAAATGTAACTAATTATTCATTATTAATAGTGAGAATTGGAACTTAAAATAAAGTGTGACCATTAAAATCAGTCAATTTCAAAGCAATTAAACATTTTAGAGTTGAGGATAACTAGAAAAGTTCATATTCATGATGGAAGATCATGACAATGTCTATTATTAAGAAGACTGTATACGAGTTCTAATATTTTCAGGCTTTCCATGACTGGAGAAAACCCTGAACCTCGCGTGAAAAAAGACCAGCTGCCAAATAGGCTATTAGCATTAGCATGCTAAAAACCTTCATGGGGCTGGAAGAGATTTGCGGTGCTTAAGTCCTGAAATGAGCAGCCCACCTGAGGAGAAACTAGATATTTGAGCCTAGCACGGTATTAGCTGTGCTAACAATGCTATTATAATGACCATAATTCCTCAAAAGGAACAAAAAGCTGATTATACTTCACACAATCCAACGATCATTTACATAAATGTATAGCAGCAATCAAAGGGACATTAATGTGTGCAAACAGGCGTACACACAGAATTGTTAACAGCTCATGAATGTGTTACTCTTACAAGGTAAGAATTTAAATTACTCAATGTCAATTCATTTCTGTCACATTAGCAAGTCAACAGATCAGATTCATTTGGCATGTTTACTCATAATCTATGCTAATCTGTGTGACTGCATTCGGTGGTAATGATGTTTACATGGTTAGAGAGGAAATCTGAGGATCAGAGATATTGGCAGTTTCACCCACAAATGCTGTTACCAGCCAGAAACTAGAGCTCCTTATTGTGTGAATATGTGCAGCGTGAACATGAATTCAGACACTAGCAAGCTTTTCTAAACACTGGGATTTTGACTCAATTATCGGTTACATGAATAAGAGGTCACACATTAATGTGTAGCTTGTACTTTGTAATTGCATCTTCGTTGTAGCCATTTAAAAAGCACAGTGACATAATTGTTTGTTTACAACAACAACAACATTTTACTGACTTTTTTGTTTCATGCAGAATAGACAGTTTAAAATGACAATTGCTTTTTTATTTAACTATTTTATATATTATTAATTATTTAATATGTATTCTACACATTTCACTACTCAGTTAATAATAATGACGACAACAATAATAATTATTATTATTACTACTATTATTATGGTTGTTATTGGTGATGATAATAAAATATACAAAATACATCCAAACACAAAAATGCCATTATGAACTGTTTATCCTGAAAATTAACATAAAATTGAAACATCAAATAAATAATAATATAAATAATAATAATGTAAAAAACGAAAAACACTAATTTGATAATGATACAGAAATAAAAAACAATTAGGTTTTGATGCCTTCATAAACAACATTTTCAATAAACAAATAAAGTGACTAGCTGATGCTTCTGGAAATTTTTAAGCAGTTTCAGTGCAATGCAACCATCTTGACTCCCTAGACAGTGCACTTCCTACTGACTGAGACACACCCAGACACACACATAGAGAGAAAAAGAAAATACATGTAAGATTTTTACATAAAAAGGGGACCAGAATCAAAGATAAATCTGAAGGCTGACAGACAGTAGAGGTAAAAAGACTGAGACAGAAATAGATACAGGCCGAGACCCTTGCACAGACAGGCAAGACAATGCCTCCACCAACAGGTACATCCCCACCTGGCTGAGCTGCCAGATGGCAAATCCACATCTTTACATCCTGAGATATCACGGACAGCTAGTGTTTCATTGTCAACTTGCGATATAAATAAATCCACACCAAAACAAATGAAGCAAAACACGTCTGGCTGTGGTGTTGCTGACAGAGTAAAGGGCGCCCAACGGCAGCGTTTCCAGCACGTGACCCTGAAACAGCACACGGCAGATGAGTGTGGGGTCGGTTAGTGGATCTGACAGACTGGAGGAGACAGAAAAGGGAAAGTGTCTAATGTCCAGCTGCTGATCCTGGAACTGGCAGGCATTTACCATGACTGCAGAATGTCTACATCTGCTGCGTCTTCCCCATCAATGGTAACGTCTGAGCTACTGCAGTTTACACATTAATGCACAACTCCAACAAGATACAGACAAGAAAAAGCATGATAAGTAGAGACACTTTCACAGCTCAGCCAAGATGAGTAAAACTTGACCCAGCCTATCGTCACAAACAAAACCACACTGAAGCATGTCACACTGACAGTTTGTGACAGACTAAAACTAGCTCAGAATTCAAAACAAAAGGTTTAAAATATTTTGTTTTAATTCTATTATTAGCACATCAAATTAGTGAAAAGTTGATTCAATTGTATTCTAATATTAATACAATTAACTATTTATTAGATACAATTTTCAATCCCAGAATATAAACGCATTTTATGCATTATTAAAATGTAAATAATTATGATTTATATTTCTCCTACGGTTTTATTTCTGGTATAAAAAAAGATTTGTGATGTCACTTTCATGAAATTAAAGTAGGATCTTAGGTGAACAATGTTATTATACATACATATATATTATATACAGATGCGCGCGCGCGCGCACGCACGCACGCACGCACACGCACACACATATATAAAGATAAAAATAATAGGGAAAAACTCATTTTTGATTTTGTCATTTTCTGTCACATTTGCTCTTATAAGAAATTATTTGGGTCTTATAATTGGGTATATTTTATTCAAATACATGACATTAAAGAAAAATATCAGGTGATTATAATGTTTATATATATATAAAATGATAAAATATTTGATTCAAATACAAGCAAATACAATTAAACCTGATTTGTGATGTCATTTCCTGCCACATTTGAGTCACACAAGTTCTTTGCTGTTCCCAGCAGCTTTAGGTTTGCTCTGCTCCTCAGGTTTTCCCTACACTCCTTCCACTGACACTAGAGAGCAGCACATATCCAGGAGCAGCAGCACAAAGCCTCATTCTCCACACAACACTGTCTTCAGCTGCAGCACATTTTTCAAATCGGCCTTTATTGTGCTCAGTCATATTTCTTCCAGTCATGCGTTTCCTATTGACATCTATGTATATTAATGACACAGTAGGCATGATTTATGCTTTCTCGTACATGAGTAAATGCTGCTTCGTAAAAATATAGTGCTCTTCGCTCAAACTGCCAGTGGGATTTAGAATGAAAAAGAACAAATGCGATAGAAACTGTCAGAGTTGCAGTATCTTGTTTTTCTATTTTTCGCAAACAAACTCATTTTGCTGTTGGAATGTCGGACTGCACCTCCAGGCTTGAACATTCTGAAGCAAATTTCTACTATATTGCATTAATGGTGAAGTATAGAGCGTATGCAACGCTGAAAGCGGAGCAGGCTTTGCTTATGACAGTGATGTAAAAAGAGGACTGAATGCACTACAGGTAATGAGCAGACTTAGAATGTCTAACATTTTGCTTTATTAATGTCAGCTGTACACTTTTCATAGCTGCAGTAATCCAATTAATCTACTCTTTGTTAAGTGCAAGCTCAGTTTAACTGCTTAAGCTAGTTAATGCCGCTCTGACTCATTCAAACATGTTTGGTCAATAAAAATAAGCAGCACAATACAGCAGCACAAAGGATGCTTCACAGTAAAGAGCTTCGAAGCCATTGAAATTTTATTTAATTTTAAAGGAGGGGCATAGCAGAGAAAACCCCGTCCCCCGCACTGTTGGGTACAGGTGATTCTGTCCCCCGCACTTTTTTGACCCACGTTCTCTGATTTGTTACTTAGATTTGCGAGAACTAACATTCAGCCAATCACAAGGTGAGTCATCTCTTGGGCGCGTCTGCCATGAGCTTCACATCTCCCTTTTCTCTCGCGGTTTCATTCATTCACTTCTTTGCTATTTGGCGGTCTGGGGTAAAATGCAAAATGCATGGGGTAAAAAGCAGAGGACCAACACACACTGTAAATATGTTATGTCGCGATGACACGATTCACGCAATCAAATTTCCATGTTATGACTTAACCTACTGAAACGCCGCATCTAATGTTACACTGGATGCAAGCGATGCAATGTGCTTTTGTCCAGAGTAGAATTATCCTTTCCCAAGTCCAACTGTTAGGAATTAAGATGTCTTATTGCTCAAGAATAGTGAAATAATAAAAATGTCCAGCTCAAGTGAAATATTGTCCATAAAATATCTTTATTTCATCAGAAAATATAGATGTCCACAGTGGTCTGAAAGTACCAAGTCCTTAAGTCATTTTTCAAATTTGAGTATATCACAAAATAGGTTCCTGCAAGCCCAAAATTGCAACTGGGTGCTCTAAAAGGCCAATTTGTATTCTATTTATTATATGAACATGTACCTACTTTGTACATTATAATTGATTTGCTTTTGAGGGTCCCATCCCCTGAGAGCTGTCCCCCCACTTTTAAAATGGCTGCTACACCCCTGTTTTAAAGGAATGTAATGTAATGGGAACCCTGAGAGCCACAGAACAACAATAAAATAAAAATGTAATTGCAACTTTTCATCTAACATATCAGATTTTTTTTTTTAAATATAAACTCAGAACTGTAATAAAGATGCCTGAATTGTGAGATAAAAAGTCACAATTACCCGTTTTATTTTTTTTAATCCCATGGCTTTGTGATGGGCTTTCATAAGAAACAGACCAAAAACACTGTGCTACACATATTTTTGTCCACTCAAATATATACAAATGATACAAATAAGAATGTTCTTTCTCCAAAACCATCTGCAACATAATTAGGCTATAGGCCATTTTTATATTCATTTTTTAAAGTCCTTCAATATGCTCCAGCCAAACATCCTGTAGAGGAAGTATGTCAACACATGGGATCTTGAATGCCATTTTGAAGCATTCTCTGCGTCTACAAATAGTATCAAAGCCTTGTTAAGCAAAGTCTACCATCTCTCAGAGTTGCTGTTTGTCTGCATTAGTTGCCAGTGGGTCTAGTATCACATACTTGTTCTAGTATCACGATTTCTAAGAAAGCTGTGAGTAACGGCATCAATATGTTTTCCCTGCTGGTTTTCACTTTTAAGAAAGCAACCTACTTTTGACTAGGCCTTTTCATCTTTATTTGCTTTAGAGTATCTTTTGTTTCAGAGACGTTCTCTGCGTCACGAGACTGCTTTGGCGTTGGTAGCGGGTTCGTGCCAATAGCTTTTACACTGCACCCACTGGTCAATCATTAGTTTCCTCTGTCCTCTGTGATGCGTTTTAAAGCCTTGGAACAATAATCCCCAAAACAAGATTGAAACAAAAGCCGTTTGATTTAAAAAAATCTCCATTAACGCGCAGCTCATTAGAAATACCGTTGTGCTGCTATCAGCGCCAGAACGCCTGTGGTGTGGTCGGGGAGCGCTGGCATTATCATCCAACCACACATTGGCAGCTGCGCTCCCAGAGAAAGGGGAGTCTACTCTGTTGACCAGTGCTAATCAATCTGCGGAAGTGCATCTGTCTTTTGTTAACTAAAAGAGTGAAAACCTTCGTCTCGCCGTACCCTATTAGCACCATTGTTCTGGTTTATCTGCGCAACGCAGGCTTCGTACTCTAGCTTCTGAATGCTTTCGCACCTTAGTTTCTTAGTAGATGTGGAATACGTCAATAAGCTAGAAGTCAAAGGTTAAAACCCAACATTTTCAAATGAAGAGGGGCGGCTGACAGCAGTCATCCATCTGAAAGGAGTAGCGAAAGGTTTGTTTTGTACTTTAGAATGGCAAAATAATGGCATTTCTGTAGGTGTGTAGATGGATATCAGGCGAATTGCATCCTTAGCTTTAAATATTAACAGTCAGAGCATGAACACACGAGAGCTTTTGAGGAAATAAGGCATGCTATCAGAGCTGGGAAACACTTCTGATGGACAAAATGCTCTAACATGTGCCATTTGAACAGACTGGGCTTCACATCTCCTCATATCAGTCACCCAAACTTGGCATAGTCATAGAGATATGAAAATAATATTCAGATATTTTGGCAAAGTGTAAGCTTAGTGACAGAAAAGCCAGCGCCGTCGATAAGAAAGTTAATATGCTTTTTCCTTTTTGATATCTCCGTATTTTGGCTCTCTTCATTTGGCACAATCTTATCAAATCTAGAGGCTATTTTTTCCCTTCTGCCACTCCATTGCCAGTGGTTCTCCTGTTCCTCTGGAGCAAAGAGAAAGAAAAAAAAAAAGGGACGGGGAGATAGAAAGACGTGATTTGGTCACAGGCTGTTATTGAGGGCTCAGATTGGGCCTGGCACAGGGGATAAGAGAGAAATAATTATCCAGCCTGCTGAAGCATGACAGCTTCTCTCTTCACCCAGAGTGAAGGAGATGAAGCATTATGTCAAAAAATCAGCTCGCAAAACACAGACACATCTTGACACCGCCATTCCGAGTATCACTTCGTGTTAGGAGACACTTGAGAACTGCCGGTCGACTTTTCTTGATTGACAGTTTTGACGGGATCTCTCTTACGGGTTGTGGCTGGTGTTGAATGTATCGAATGCATATTGGTCAACACGGGCTTCAGGCAAGTGGCACTGAACAGATATCATGACGTAATGTTGGTTTTGTATGTGTCCCCACAGTTCTGACTTGAAATGTCTGTTGAAAGGCGCTATAACTCCAATGCTACATTACGTTTTAAAATAACGTACCATCTGCACTACACCTAAACCTACCTGATAGTATGAATATGTGAATGTGACATAAGAACGCAAGTTACAAGCATGCTGTTTTAGCTTGTTTTTCGATCTCTCATCCTTCAGCTCTTTCAACGCGAGTCATGTTTTTCACAGGACTCGTACCCAAGGATTCTGCATCCTAAGTCCGATTCCGCACCGGCTGAGCTACAGAGCAAGCTTGTTACGTCCAGAAAGCTAAACCTATGGAGCTGTAATCATAACTGTGTACGAAAATGATTACAAGTGCTCGAAGCTTCTGTTGGAAACTGCAGTGATATACACTTATTGGTACGTATTTTGCATACTTTCGGAAAAGTTCCCACAGGTACGTTTTAGTCATGAGATCAGGTAGGCTTCAGGATGTACGGATGCATAAAAAGGGAGAAATAGTCGCATTTGGGAAGTCCATCTTTCCCCAAAACGCAGATTCATGATGGTACCACAGTGATCCTGTAGGATCCTATGATATATGCAACGCACAGGATTTTTTTTTATTTCATAGGGTCCAACTGTATCCTGAAGGTCCCTCAATCTACCTTGTTCCAAGAATCTCTATTCTCCGTAGAGATGTCAATGACTTGATCTTGAAACTAAATTCATTATTTTTCCCTCTAAAAACCTGCACCATTTTCTCCGTAAGATCCAGGCAAATCTGATATCGTATTGTGTTAACGTCTTTCATCCCTCCGTACCACGTGAAGACATGGTCAGACGTGAGTGCCTGCTCTCTCTATCTCCAGGAAAGAAAAGAAAGCAATCAAAGCAGAAATGGATTTGCAGCCAGACTACAGGCATCGACGGAAGGGGGTGCAGTGTGTCCTAGTGAATTGAAACCTGGGGTCGGCCATATCTGCTTCAAGGTCTGTGTCTCTTGTGCCTTAGTGGAAGGGTTGTGAACTGTGACAGCTACCGTTTCAGGTTGAAGCATATCAGAGATGAGCTAGACCATCCTTTCAGACGGCACGTCATTCAATTCTCTCTCAACACACAGGACTCAATACTGTCAATAGAGAAAAGGACAGACTGAGCTTCATGAGGATGAAAACACTCACAAAACACTTACAAACGCACATGCATAAACACTTGAGACAATGTCAGCAGCAAGTTTAAACTCTGTTGGTAAAGAGTCGAATAATGGAGATTTGAATCAATTTACTGGAGAATCAATAAACTGCCCTTCAGTATTGCAGGTTTTCCTCAAGCCTGTAATATTAGCGCCTATCTAAAGTCACCCTAACCTGTTGATTTGATTTTCTGGTGCATATGCATTTTTTTTTGGTTATATGTAACCAAGAATAGTTCACTCAAAAGAAAGGCAAAAATGTTGTCATCCTTTATCATGTTGTTGTCACCCTCATGTCATTGCAAACCTGTATGACTTTATGTGAAACTCAAAACAGGACATTTTAAAGAATGTTTCAGTTGATTTTGTAAAAAAGCCAAGTTATTTTTTTTAAGTCAGGTTTAGAACAATACGAATAAAAAAAAATTTGGGGTGAATTATCCTAATATAACTTGGTATTTTAGAATTTTAACAGCACAGTTACTTGCACTGGGTAGCTCTGTCCATTTTGAAATCTTATTGGTTTTTGCTCCAAGCAACTGTATATTAAACCATCTGTGTGGACAGAAAGAAGACTAGAGAACATGTCATGATGTCACATGGGTAGGACTAGGGTTGTAAAGGAATATAAACATTTTGTTTGATCATAGGCTCACATGCATGAAAACTAATACAAATAATAAAAAAAATAAAAAAATTGGGGGGGATCTGTGATGTTTTTTCAAGATTTATTGATGAAAAACTTTTGAACAGTGTTTATTCAAAATAGAAACGTATCTAACAATATAAGACTTTGTTCCTACTTTTTATTAATTTAACACATCCTTGTTGAATAAAGTAATAATTTATAAAAAATAAAAGAGTAAAGATACTGACCCCAAACTTTTGAATGGTAGTGTATTGTTAATGGTCCCCAGAAGGGCTTTCAAACACGCAGCATCATTTTTTGTGGTGAAGTAATTTCAACTGAAACAGGACGACAGCGGGGGACATATCGAGCCGCCCTGCCCCCTTTTTAAAATAGCCAATAGCGTTTTGTTTATATCTGCTCAGGCCAGAGTCATTGAGCTCAGTAAAGCCAAATTTGACAGCCATACACTCTTAAAAATAAAGGTGCTTCAAAAGGTTCTTCAAGCGATGCCATAGATCAGGGATAGGCAACTTCGGTCCTGAAAGGCCAGCATCCCGCAGTTTAGCTCCAACCCTAATCAAACACACCTGCCTGTAACTTTATAGTGATCTTGAAGACATTGATTAGCTTCTTCAGGTGTGTTTGATTAGGGTTGGAGCTAAACTCGGCAGGACACCGGCCCTTCAGGATCGAAGTTGCCTATACCTGCAATAGAAGAAACATTTTTGGTTCCACAAAGAACCATTCAGTCAAAGGTTCTTTAAAGAACCATCTCTTTCTTACCATTTTATAATATGAAGAACCTTCTTTTGCCACAAAGAACCTTTTGTGAAACGCATATGATCAGCTCCCTGCTATCGCGTCTGTGGACCGGAGCCAAAGTCCAGATTAGACTGTGAGCGTTGCTGCGGTTGGCGTGACAACGCAAAACCACCTCATTTGCCCCAAATTGAAAGCATATTTAAACTGTCTGAATCGTTCTCTATCGCTTACATTGTGCACTAAGTGCCATTCTCTGTGCAGGAAATACTAACACTGTGAACAAGTGACCGATCTCAGCCGCAGCTTCAGCTTCTATTTATAGTGTAGGGGGCGGGCGCTTTATGTTCTAGAGAGCATTTGATTGGACAGAAAGTTTGATGAGAAGATGAAGTATGATGTGACGTCAAAAAAATAGTTGAGCCGTTTTGGTGGAAGTGACCAACTGCAAGCTTTGAATGCTTATATCTTCAAAAGGTGAATTGTGTCACTGTTTTGGAGCACACTGGCATACAGAAAACCTTAAGACTAACATATTGATACTAACACCCGGCGGGTTCAATTTTGATTTCATGGGACCCTCTAAACCGTAAAAGGGAATTTCTATTTTAAATAAAGAATCCTGAAAAAAGAATCACAGGTACTAAAAAAAATATTATTAAGCAGCACAACTGTTTCCAAAGTTGATAAATAAATCAGCATCAGAACATGACCATAGAAGAAGATCTACACAGTAGCACTAGGACTGTGAATAAGAGTAGTTCCTGAAATTTCAACAGAATCTGATATACACAGAACTACAGCACTTAATACATATTTTTCATGTATGCCCAAGAGAGAAAATGAATGACTGCATTTTGTGATACAATACGATCGTGCAATTCTTAAATATTTTGAATCGTATTTTTGATGTGTCCAGTGTTGTTGATGCACTGCTGCAAAGCTGGCTTCTGTAGTGAAATCAGCTGTTCCAAACTTTTGACAAGTACTGCAGTATGCATCTCCAGTAAAACTGAATCATTAAATCCATTAAGAATCCACTTGAGTGATCCACTGAACATCTCAACTGATCTGGGAGGGGCTCAGCACGTTGTCTCTGTTTGTGCGCAAGTTCTATCGTCTTTTGGGCAATGTCCCTTTTGTACTGTACTTCCCTGCAGAAAGAGGCTTTAGCTAGTGGACCACCTAGGAATCCCCTCAAATGGCAAAGACCCTCTCTTAGGTGACTTTATTTTTATTTATTATTATCTCACCTAAATGTTTGTTTAGTCAGTGTATTTGTTTTTAAAATGGTATAGCCTAATTTAGTTGCACAGTATATTAGACACGGCACAAGGAAGTATTACATTTTTTTTTATATATATTCATGTCATTTACATGAATCCTTACCAAGATGGACATTTTGATATTTTGTGTGCAGGATGTAAGAAATGATCGGTGCATGTTATGGAGGAAAGCACAGTGCATGTAGGGGGTGTGGCCTCAATAGCCCTGCAGTAAACAATGTGCTGTGTGCATGTGATTGAGCAATGTATAGGGTAGAAATTAAACTAAAATTGCATTAAATCTGGTTGTTTTAACCAATATTATGCTGCAAGATTTTGTTCTCAACTACATTTAAGTTCCCAGTTCCTGCAATCTTGCAAATTTCCAGTTTATTCCCATTAATTCTCATATATTCCCGTTAATTCCCATGTTAAGTTTCCAGTCTTGAAAATTCCCCGAATTTTGCAACCCTAGTTAGGACATCATGGCTTGTGCTGTCTGGCATAAAGGGGCTATAAAAGCACACACAATCTGTACGCGTGTGTGCATGCAAGTTTCTGTGCTTTTAAGTCTCTTTATGTTTCTTCCTGCATTTTCTAATCAGACCACCTAAAAAAAAACTACAAAAAACAGATGCAGGTAGCCACAGCTCAATTTAAAATCTGAACTTGGATGCAGGCTCATTTATGAGAGAAATCTGGAGGTCTCAAAGGTCTCGGAAGACAATGTGCTGCAGATATGAAAGAGGAAATGGAAAACTGATTAAAAAATTATACACAATTGCTCTGTTCCAAAATCCAGTGAGCTGTCTAGTGAGCAGGCATCTTGAGATATCAAGGGCATGATGCAAAAAAGGCTCTTAAGAATAGTGGTCGACCGATATATCGCCAAGGCTGATATCTGGCATTTTTTCAAATATCGGCATCGGACGATAAGTTTTTCTGTTTGGCCGATGCGTTCATGGCGGGACTTTTATTTAGACGATTTGAATGATTAATGAACATTTAATTTCACAAACCTTGTAGACTAGTCGAATCCAGCTGTGAGATCTTATAAAGTGTGCATTTGTAACCTGCATGATCGCGTGTACTCTGCGTCACAGTCGGTCCGTGTGAATTGAGTGCGGACAGGAGGAGAGTTTACACACTGGAGATGCGTGATCGACAAACTTTAAACTCGTGATTTCAAATTAGACTGCGCTTTTTGCTTTTGCCCACTACCATATTCATGTCATTATGACTGTGTGCTGTATGTGAAATGAGTGTTACCTTGGCTTTATTAAAAAAAATATGATTCCCAATGCACACAAACATCCCAGAATACTGAGTGCCCTGTTGGTTACAGTGTTTACTTCCCATTTAATTATATATTTATTTATTTGTGAAATACTTTGTCATCTAGAGTATAATTATGTTTATTTTACACATTTATTTTTTTAATCCATTTTCAAATTATTACAAAAATTCTTAAATATTATTTAAAATACATACAATTATATCGGCTTTATATCGGCCAACCTGCTCTCAAAGATATCGGCATCGGCTGTCAAAAAAACTATATCGGTCGACCACTACTTAAGACACCTAATTTTGGTTCAATTTTAAGACAAAACAAGTATCCATTGTGTTGAAGACAATCAAGCTCTGCAAAAAAAAAAAAAATCATGATAGTGGATTAGCTGGTGGATCAAGCGGTTAGCTTAGCAACGTGCTAAAAACAAAAACTACTGAATATTAATAATAATTTATATATTTAGAAAACATTTAAATCATCCTGTCTCACTTATAAGGTTCCATGAAAAGGCAGCTGTCTATGTAGTCACTAGGCAGCTGAACTTGGGACAGAACATATTTCATACAAAAGCTGATATTCAATCAATGAAAAAATGAGAGTGGAAAAATTGCGACACTCAAAAACATGCAGTGACACTTTAATATATGCAGAAATGATCAAATGACGGGACAAAAAATGAGAGCGAGCAAGCATGGCGAGAAAGCTGACACATGTCAGTCAAGACGGCAGATTTCATTTCCTCTCATGAAGCCTTTCGCTCATTGCGTACGTGCACGCGCACGCGCACACACACACACACAGAGAGCTGCTGTGTTGAGCATCTGACATCAACAGACAGCGGCGGGAACATTATTCATCCCGAAGAGAGACGTGTTGTCAGTGACAGACAGACATAAATATCCCATAACACCCTCAGAGAGGCTAATGTGTGCCGATCAGAGAGCACTGAGACAGGGGAACAGAGATGTTCAACAGACAGCAAATATATCACACATGAACAAGAGCACAGGAACACATGCAACACTCTCACAGCCGTCACTACACGCTGAATACAGGAGAGCGGAGAAGCACTGCGGAGCGGAAATCCTGCTAAATATAGGAAGATGCTCGACAGAATCAACTGACACATTCACAAATGTATGAAGTCCTACTTGCCTTGGAATTTAGCCAGATTTGAAATTACTTGAATTTGACTTCATATCAGAACAGCGATGATATCTGACTCGCTGTCATTTCTTTAATATAAGAACTTGTTGATGGTATATGCTGCGTTAGTGTTTTGGTGGATCTACACAAAACGGGTATTTCACCACAGAGATATTTCAAGTGAACACTGAAATAAAGAATCAGCCAAATTACCATCTTGATACATATGACATTACTACATATTGATACATATGACATCACCTAGCCCAGTTATAACCAGAGATGGGAACTGTAAAGAATTTAACCGTTTTGGGTCCTTAATTTTAACAGTGTTCAGTGTCACATGATCCTTTAGAAATCATTCTATTAAGCTGATTTTTTGTTCAAGATACATTTATTATTATCAATGTTCAAGACAGTTGTCCTGATTAATGTTTTTGTGGAAACTATGATAAGTATTTTTCAGGATTCTTTAAAAATGAAACATAAATAATTGGTAACATATGTCTTCACTGTCACATTTGGATATTAAATAAAAATTCATAAAAGTAAACATTACTGACCCCAAACCCATAAAAATAAATATACCCAACTGAACTGGTGCCATCATAGCTAAAGTATTACATTTACAAAATAAATTATATAAATGTAGTTACTACTCACTATTCAATGACCTGCAACTGACTGCAAACTCTATTATAGAACGCCTGCTGCATTCATTCCTGGTCAATAAAATGAAGTCACATTATGAAAGTAAAGTGATTCGCAAATGCTGTTGACATGGACATACATGCACCTAAGTGAAATTTATCATCCACTACACCACGTGAAATCTTCCCCAGCTCGTGATAAGGCAGAAGTGTCAGACAACCAAATTCAATGCACACAGACTTAACAAAGCATACTGCCGGCCTTGAGATCTGCTAGCTGTACTGGAGCTTACCTCCGGTCAGACTGTGTGCGTATACAGTTTTTGCCTTGACAGGCCTGGGTAGAAAAATTTATAGCAGTGCATTTCTGCACAAGACGTTCCCAACATCTACTTCAATCATGGAGTTCTGCCACAAGTAGGCTGCGGTGCTGCGAGCCAGAATTACTTTATTAAATTGAGGAAATACATAATACACACAGAATGACATGCATAATCACCTCTGAGACTCGTTGCAACAAACCAACACTGCATATAAAAGACTGTCCCTCCTACTTTGTTCGTGACGCTCCGTGGCCAATCAAAATGTATTTATTCTAATGTATTCACGTAGAAGGTCAATTATCCAAATGATTCAGATTACGATTGCTCCGGACCTTAGAAGGCAATGAGGCATCTAAAGGGCAGCTGTGCACTTTTTTTGCAAGGCAAATCGTCCTCTTTTAGTTACAGCTTAGAGACATGTCTCAGCCTTTGTAAGAACAACACTTGCTAATGGCGGCAGAACCCGTCTTTAACAACAGCTGTAAAAGTAAGCCTAATAAACTTCAGCTGGCAGTGGTAACGGTGAGTGAAGATACATAAAAAAAATATTACTTTTTAAAGTTGCGTTTATTAATTCTACATAGTTCTTCTTATCTATAGTTATATATGGACCATATATTTTACAAGGTACATAAAATAAGCTTTCCCTCAGACAAAAAAATAATAAATATTTTGAATTATTATAATTTTTTTGAATGTGACTTCAGGGGTGTTGACATATAGGCAACCACACAACCAAACCCAATGCTACTTGCTATATCATATTACATTTCCTGTTATTGGACATTTTGTTATAATAATATATGTAATTCATAATTAAATAATTCATAATAAATTAATAATAATTCAAAAATGTAGCATTATAACAGAAAACTTCTGCATTCAAAAACTTAGCAGTAATGCAAAAAATTCAGCATAGGCAAAAAAATACTGAATAAATTAGTGCCATCAAATGATTAAATCACATGCAAAATATTTTTTTTTGTTTACATAATGTGTGTGTACTGTGTATATTTATGTGTGTGTGTATATATATATATATATATATAAATAAATAAATGCACACACATACAGTGAGTATATATTTTGAAAATATTTACTTGTATATATTTATATTAATCAAATTATATTATATATAAATATATTTAATATATAAACAACATCCTTTTTCTTAAATATATACGTGCATAAATATACACAGGACAGGCATATATTACGCAAACAAAAACTTATTTTGGATGTGATTAATCACGATAAATCGTTTGACAGCACTAGAATAAATTAATAACTATAAACATTTGCCATCATAATATAAAAATGTTCGCATAAAAATGCAAAACTAACTTTATAGTTTAAAACAAATTCATATTTATTAACATATTTGGCATCGTAACTGAAAACATTTGCATTAAAAATACACTTTCCAGCTGTAAAATACATTATTTACTTTTACAGTATTAAAGTTAATGAGTGTAAATGTAAATCATTCATTCTATATCGCTTATATAAATGAGTCTGAGAGCAAGTCAAAGGGCATTAACACTTTTTTATGTGTTTTTCATATATATACTGTATAAATTCATGTGTTTGTATTTGCCATATTACAGCCACGATGATAAAGCAAAGAAAGAAATGTGCACAGGGACCGGATAATTCACTTTTCTGGCACTGTTTAGCGTGCAAGGCAATTTAGCCAGGATGAAATAACCCCAGAGCGTTTTAATCCAGATAGATGGAATACTATTTTGATATGGTGCTTTGGCCCTCAGCAGAGCCCACTCTAAAAATAGGGCCTTTTAAGACCACTAATTTGTTATTCATCTGTGTGAATCACTGTATCACTGCACTTATTGAAATGCAATGACTGGTTTCTGCTGCCTCTGCACCCAAACTAAATGAGTAATTTAAAAATTGATAGAATTTTCTCTTTCGCTCACCATTCCCCCTCTCTTTTTCCTTCCTACCCCTTTCCTTATCATTCCCTTATTCTCAGGCTCCTCAAGGCCATCTACAGGATCCATCAACATCAAACCTGTAAAATAATGGATACACTGATTGCATGTGAACACTTTCAGTGCATCAAACTAAATCATGTTAACACACATTCTGACATTTTTTCACAACGCCAAATTCTGTGAAACCATATTGATCCTCTGACCTTGATTTGAAGCATTCGGTTGACTTGTCATTGATGAAAAATATATTTAAAATGCATATTTATTTTGTTTATAAATGCATATGGCAATCAAAAATTATTATGTGCATTCCAACCGATGACAAACACCACTAAGCAAAATATACCATGTGAGACTAGGCTGGTCTTGTACACACTTGTCACTCTTTCCATGTGTTCATTAAAAATGAATGTGTAAAGAGCACCAGATTGAGAGACAGCCGTGTTAAAATGGGTAAGAGTCTCTCCATGGCAGGATCAAATGCCCCTTGACAGACACTTAAGACCTGCAGACTGAAGCCTCAATCTGCATAGCTCAGAAGCCCATCAATTAGCCATTGCAGCTTTGCTCAGGTATTAAAGGGATCAAATCGGCTAGCTCAGGCTTAGATGAGCTGTGGCCCTCAATCCATAAGTCACTGAATTTTCACACTGAGTCCAATCCCCTGTGCAACAGGCATTAAAGTCCAGCATGGAGGACACTCTCCACTGGTGGGGTCCACTGTTCATGTAACAAGGCTGGTTAATGAGACTGCTAGAATAAAGAAAGAGAAGGACACAAAAGACCATAAAAGGAGACAAAACGCCTTTAAGGAGAAAAGCCAACCACAATTAGTTTTACCACAATTTGCCTTCTGCACAGTAGTATTGGTGGCTGTTATTAAAGTTTTAGCCACTTAAATTCTTTCATGGATGTTGGCTTTGTGAAGTTCTCTATAGGCGTTTTTTTTGTTTGTTGCAGAAACAGGTGAATACTGACCAACTCAAACCCTATAATAATGGGTGTTAATTTTTTTGATACAACCCCTGTATAAACATTGAACATAATGCATGTTTCACGCATGCTCTTTTTGCAGTGCGCATGCAGTCTGTGTGCAGTTTGAAAGCAGTGCAGAAGCAGCACAGGCTCATTGTGCTTTTACATAGGATGCATTTGCAGTCTGCTACTGATCCTCGGCTGTTTACAAACAAAATATTTATCCATTATTTGGATTTCAAATCCAAAACTACTGAAAACACCTTTTCAGCATTGTGATTCTTTTTTTTTCTTTTTTACTTTTCTGGGCCTTGAAGGTGTTATTTACTTGGCAGTCAATGGAACAGTCACAAGCCTCCCAGTTTTCATCTAAAATATCTTAAATTTTGTTCTGAAGATGAACAAAGCTCTTATGGGTTTGGAATGACACGGGGGTAAGTGATTGAACAAATTTTCATTTTGGGGTGGATTAACCTTTTAAATTGACAGTGCCAACAATTTGTATAGACAGTAAATGCAATACGTCACAAAAAAAACTGAACCATTTCAACTTTTGGATCTCACTGAATGCGACTCAAACCAGGCTGAGCAAATAGTTTTGGAGGTTTCTGTCTTTCTTTAAAGTAAACAAGAGCTGAACTTGCGTGACTTGGAATCGCTGCCCAGGGGCATTACCAAGATGGCCTGACTTGCTTTAAAATGTACCGGAATTCACATTTACTCCACTCCAATCTAAAAAAAAATATTTTTTCCTTCTCAGTATTACCGCCACACAAACAACAGGTAACCTTCCCATCAGCCTCTGATGCAGGCCTTTGAAAGCCTTCCTAAAAGATGAGCTTCAGTGATTACGGGAGTGGACAGTTTTCTAATTATTCTGTCAAACATCAATCTGGCCGGCTGCTGCAGACATTCTAGCTGCTGATGGACAATGTAATCACTTCTGTACGTCCAAACACAGGAGCTGGAGCACAGAGAGCGTCTGACAGAAGTGGTGAAAAATAGGAAATGTGAAAGCTTCTATCAACTGATTCAGTCTCCAAAAAAGAGAGAAAACCACATAAAATGTTGCTGAATTCAGAGGGAAGATAAAAAAGGTATTTCCATTCACAAAAAGTTAAGGATGTTAAGAGTCCATTGAACAAATGAAGAAACGTTTGATTATTTTATTATACAAAATGTTGAATACCGAATACATGGATGTTACGACCCTCTTAAGAATCCCTGAGTGCTGATGTTGAGGGGTCTGCACTGTTGTTAACTTCATTGGTTGTGTGAGGTGCTGCTTGTTTTTAGAAATGTAGAGCCTCCTTAAACCGTGTCAGTAACAGATGCCATGAGGTACATTCAGTTTCTATTTTTCTTCATCAGACTGTAAAACTCCTACACCTCCGCACATAACAACTGCAGAACATTGCCACTTGCCTCTCTGAGGATTGGAAACCCCTACTGTCAACAAAGTATTTGCAATTCTAGAGATATTTTCAGATTGAACTTTTTGCTGGGTGGTTACAGTGCAATAGTGCCAAACAAAGCCTTGAGCGTTCTATGACTTAACCGCAAACCAGCCTTGAGCTTTGTGAGAAGATCAGGAAGCAGGCACGCTATTAGGTACTGGGCTGGCCAAATCATCTCCACAAAATGTAAATGCAGAACAAGAACAACAACAACTAGAAGGTATAATATCATAACGGTGAATCCTCATAGCAGCTTGAATGTGTTCCAGTTTTGATAAAAAAAAAAGACTCCATGCACTTTCTGGTCTTATTGTGGAAAATACATCCGGCCATATTATTTATTTTAAAAATCCTTATCTTTCATCGAAATGTAATAACTTACCACTAAAATGACTTTCTTATTGGCTGCACAGGCTGTGATATGAGAATAGGGAAGTCCACAACACAACTATAACGCTAAAAACACAGCTATATTGCTGGAATCACTCTCAGAGCATTTTTTTTCCAGTTTATGAAAAATTAAAGCAATAACAGCCAACCAGAATCAATCACACGTTGAATAGCTCGAGCATTTAAGTGGCATACAACATAATGGCAGCATGAGCTTTCAATAAACTGAACGTTAACGCACATTGGTGTGGACACTAATATAGTTATCGTTCTTGGTATGAATGGGCCTTTAGTCTACGGTCTACGGTAATGCACGTTTCTCAAACATCTCGCCAATAGATAATGCAGTAATCTAATGCTGTTAATGTGATATGTGACAAAGGTTATGGTAGTTATGGCAAATAATGATTGATGTGAGAAAACAGCATTATGGGTGCTCTAGAACTTGAACTTCAGCTTACATATTGGAAAGCCTCAAAAGTTTAAGTTAGCCTTGTTTTAGGTGCTGTCCTCCATATTCAGGTCAGGTTCTATTGTGGAAAGCCCAATTTTCACAATAAAATGAATTTCCAACTGACAAAACCAAGTCTCACCCTACATCAAATCTTATTGAATATGCTTTTTAAGTCAGGAAATATCAAGTTATGGTAATAACCCATCGTGGAATGCTCACTTTTCACAACCCAATCAATACCCAATGGACAAAATCAAGCCACACTCTAATGTATTAATTAAATACTCAGTTTTAGTAAAAAAAGATAGAAGTAGCATGGGTTATGAATGCCTTTTCATGTTGATTTTTTAACAGAGGAGCTGCTGAACTACAACAATTGGGGTTAATATTCAGCACATGGTTTTGTTTCAATTCGAAATCATCTCTGTTGAGATGGAAACTGGCCGCTGTGGCGGGCCAGACAGACATAGAGTGAGGGTTTGACCCTAGCTACGAGAGACTGCGTGCTTCAGCAGCCACGTAATGAAAGAAACATTTCATGCGATTCTCATCATCTCTCCATTACAAGGCAAAAGAGGTGTGCTGATCAGACACAAGCTTGATATCAAACCAAGCCCCTGCAAGCCAAATTATGCTGACAGTAATCTCAGCGAACACCTCTCAGCATGCTTTATCATATCAGAGAGAGAGAGAGCGGGGAAAGCTAAAAGTACTCAAATGCACATAAAACTACACCAAATCCAATTAATATGCTTGCAAAACTCAGTACAGAGATTTACAATGATGCGAAAAATGATGTGACGCAAAGATTGAGGAGCCTTGGGTGAGGGTGACGGGTTTGTCCGGTTGCATCAGTTTTATCATACATCATTAGCTTAATTATGGCACAGGCCCAGGCCCTCAGAGGAGTCACTTCAGGACCAGAGTCTCCACATGGCCCCTTACTAATAATAAGTACAGAAACTGTAGCAAAAGTATCAGCCTACAGGCAAATCAAGCTCTAGACTGAGATGATGATTCGAAGAGAAAGAGACTTGGAAGATTATAGTTTATTGATGTAAACAACTAAAAAAAAAACTGTTGGCACGTCTAAGCAGATACTGGCAGGGAAATAAAGTGCCCCAACTGAACAGAAGACGATTGTGTGCAAGTTAGAGGCGAAAAGACCCACAAAGTACAACTAGATTAACAAATGCCATGTTTTTGAATATCTGAATACAGGAATGGGCTGGAAATAAGAAACACAGATACTTTTCCCAGTGAGTATCAACTTTAGGTTGTTGAAAAAAAAAAAATGCAATTCAATTAACCAAATAGTACAAAAAGACGTAGTAAAAGCAATCCATGTGAATTAAAAAAAACAGAGTGCACCGGACACAAGTTGGCATTTGTATTAGGATGCATCGTTTCTAATATATTTGCATGATGAAAAAACTATTTATTTATATATGTATATGACCAATATTTTATATGTACAACAATTTCTCCTCTCTAAACTGTTTCTCAAGCACGTTCTCTCATCACCACTGCTGCTACGTGAATGTGACGTATCACAACACTACGGAGAACGAGGCATTAGAAGTCTGAACCAAATAAATACATATTGATCGATGTCTATCGCATCGGCCTCAGTTATGGAGATGAACATCCCTAATGCACAGGCATAGAGCACATCAATATGGTAAACACAGAAGTTCAGCTAAGTTTGCTTGCCACATGAGAACCAGTGAGGGTTTATGATTTTAGAACAATGAAGAACCTTTTTGGTTAAACTCACCATTTAAGTTGTCAAACCAGTAAATCACGAATCGAAACAATTTGAAGTCAACCTTAATATTCCCATCCCTACAGATTTCAACACGAACAGGTTCTAATGACATGCCCTCATCGGCAAAACATGAACAAAATTTGTGATGACCAGTGTAAAGCTTGAGTCAGGAAGTAAAACCTGTTGAAAACCACTGCAGTAGGCAATAGTTATTTTTTTGTATTATTATTATTTTGCATCAGTGATACTATATGATGTGTTGTGAGTTGTGATAGGATGGCTTTAATTTGAATAGATTAGAACTCTTATGCTTTCCATTCTCAAATCTGCTCTGCTTCTTTGGACTCACAAATAAACAACTAGCTGACTATTAAATTACTGAGGCGAAATTTACATTCCACTGCAGTGCATGACTCACATCTAACTTAAAGGCATTTTTCACACTTAAGTGAGCTAAACTGGCAATGGAAAGCTTTTCTGGCGGACATTCAGATATCAGGCTTTCTTGGGTTCATTTTAAATACACAATAGTTGCTTGGGAACGCACACACAGCCTGTGACACGAGCTAGCCCTTGTGGCTAGTACAAAGTGGCAGGTCATTAGCTTAACTCTGAAGTTGTATAAGTAGATAATGGAGGACTGGAGAACATCAGTCAACTTTCTGCTTCATAAAGCACAACTGAAAGCACCATAATGCCTTTGGCTGTACAGCTGTCAGCAATGAGAGATATCTTCTGAACTTATTCATCAATGTAACCCTCACGCTGAGGGCTTTGAGGTTACTGGCAACAAGGAATGCAAACATCTGGTTCATTGCTTCTGAACAAGCAATAAACCACAAGTCTTCATGCCCTAAGGTGGTAGGAGTGGATGAACGATTGGAGGCAGATTCAAGGATGGATTGGACAAGCTAATGATGCAACTAGAGTGTGTTGGATGACATTGCCTTTATTAATTGATAGAAGACCATAATCAGTGAAAATGACTAAACAGAACAGATTCTGCTGAACATAGCAAACATAGCATATTTCAGCATGCATATAGGGAAAATGCTTTATAAACCTGGTTTTCTGCACAAGATTTAGCAAAATAAGCTTTTATGAAATACTAGAGTAATATGATAATAATAAATTATATGGTGTCAAATTACCCTTAGTTTATAACCTATAAGCACACACACACACACACACACACACACACACACACACACACACACACACACACACACACACACACACACACACACACACACACACACACACACACACACACACACACACACACACACACACACACACACACACACACACACACACACACACACACACACACACACACACACACACACACACACACACACACACACACACACACACACACACACACACACACACACATTTCTTTGCAATATCAGACTTTACATGCAAAATATTTAAAGTGTACTGAAAGAATACTTGCAATAGTTCCACTTTAGCACGATAAAATATACTTCAGTATATCTTTAGTTGGACTTCAGCACTACTTCTGCACAATTAAAGTGCATCAAGTACAAAATTTGTGGTTCCAATTTAGCATACTTTAAATATACCAGTTTATACTAAAAGTACAATTACAGGGTATTTTTATTAAGTACATAGGCTAAATAAGTAAAGGTATTTGAAGTATACTTAGCCTGAAATAAACATATTTCAAATACATTTTAGTATATTGTTTTTTCACTAGGGTAGTTACTGTTTCCAGTTAAAAACAGTCATAATGAAGTCTTTATAGAGCCAAACTCATTATGATTAGTGCAATGATATATAAAGAAAGAGACCAGAGGAGCCTCCGACTGTCTACCTCCATACGTTGCGCTGCAATGTTAGCCTTGCACTGAACCCAATCAACAGGGAGCTAAACAGACAGCAGTGAATTTACCAGGATTATAACCGGAAACTCTTTGATATGATGAGCTACTTCAGGAGGACTGCACATCATAACTGAGGTAATATTCGCCAACTAAATTGTCAGGGGCATCATGCTCGAAATTGTCAACCGTAGGTGTTCATATAATGACGGAGGTGCAATGCAAGCTGGTGGAATGAAAATTGGACAAATTGGATCTCATCTTTACGCACCCCAGGATCCAAACTCTGTCCATTGTTATTGTTATGTTGCTAGGGAAGGATTGGACACGATCCACGCTTATGAGCAGAATGAAAAACCAATCAATGCACTCCACAGTCTGTGAGTGTATAATTCACTTATTAGTAGGAATCAGTAGCTACGTTCACATGCAGCCTAATGATCCGACTGACAGCTCCCGCACAATGAAAACACCTCAATCAGAAAATCATTAGACTGACTGCAATCAAATGTATTTCTATCCAATTAAGAGAGATGGTACAGATGTTAAATAATCCATTAAACAGAATAATAATTTCCAAGTAAACTACCTTCTTAACTGGATTCAAATATATAATGTATGAAAATGACTCTCTTCCACCAATCTCTGCTCCAGACTGGTATATTAAGTAAAGTAGGCAACATAATAAGAAGGCTTACTTAGCATATTTTTAGATATGTTAGCAAGGCAAACACGCCAATTATGCACTGTGGTGCCATGCTGAGTTGTCTAACGTCTTTAGTCAGCAGACCGGGTGTTTATTTTTTTCTGACAGGACTCACAATCTTCGTGCTGTTATGGTAACGATGACAATACATTCTGCTTTTCGAATGCATGCAGACAATCTATACATAGTTCATGGAACATAAACAGCAAAACCTGTTGATTTAGATTCTGCAAGCAGATTGAATTGTGAAATTTAAATAAATTACGCAAGGTTATTTTCAGAATTCAGAATGGCCATGGCACTTTGGACAACAGAAAGACATTGAATGTAATGCTAAAATTATATAAATGCATTGTTACCTAATCGCTAAAAGGTGCAAATATCCATGGCGATAATGTAATGCAGGTGACCCTGTAAGCGACACGCTCATAAAGCTGAAGCTTCTTTATGAGGCATGAGACAGACCGGAGTAACTTAGCGAGAGACATTTGAAGGGGGAAAAAATGTCACATAATTGAATTATGACACAGTGAATTAGGTTTTATCACAGCAAAATCCAATAAAAGGCCACAGAGGATTAGAGAAGTGACCAAATAAATCTTTAAAAGTAAAATAATTCAAAACAAAGCAATACATTTGTTGCTTCCGGTCAACAAATGATTTATAAAACTATTTGTTTACACTGTCCTATAAATTGTAAAATTATGTAGCTTGAGAAACCAAAATCAGAAGTTTAATAACCAAATAAAAGCGAGATATTACAAATAATACATACTCATAATTAGTATAGCAAATTACAGTTTATACAGAATCATACACAGAGCTGTTACTAAAATTCCCTTGTAAACTGAGGTGTAACAAAGCTTACATAACAAAATGTTGGAAATATGCATGTAACTGTCAGTAAATTATTTGTTTGCCAAACGATGGAAATGCTCTGCAAATCAATGTCTGTTTTGGGTGCCAATGCCTCATTGCTATGAATCGTCATTATCGATGCGTCTTCTCATTGGTTTGTTGGCATGCGGGTGATTTCATGTGCAAGAAAAACGGTTCACGAATCGTTCATCCAAGTGGAAAACTGAGCTGTTGCTCAGTCTACGCTCGACACTGATATGTATAGCATATATGAGAAAAACATGAGTAAATGATGACAGAATTTAGATTTTTGCTGAACTATTTCATGTAAATATGGTTGCAAGACAATAAAATAGTGAAGCTGGAGAAAAAAACTTTTTTCCTTCTCCATTGGTAGTGCTTTGGAGTCAAAATATGACAAACCCTTCTGGGACATCTGGAGAGGAACTAGGAAACTTTGTCCAGAAAATATTAAACTTTCAGCTCACCACACATGCATGGTTTTCAATTTTTAATGGTATCATGTTTCTGAAAAAAAAATAAAATGGTCTGCAGTTTTGCTGGTGGGAGTGAGAACTGCTGGGCCTCGACACTCACTTCATTATGGACTTAACTCCCCTTGGTCCCTGTGATGGAGAGCGGAAGATGAGGAAAGGCTCAGAGAGAGAGATGAGAGGATAGAAAGGGAGAGAGGATGAAAAAAAGAGAGAGTAACGCTGTATCTGGGACAACCGTTGACATGACAAAACGGTTCTCTACGCAATAACAGTAAAAGAACGACTCAATTAGTGTGGCTCCTATCTCGGCTCCTTTATCGATCTTCTCCAGATGAAGAACAGCAGACGAGAGAGTTTTCAATCAACCGCTACTTTCTGAAGAAGGACAGCGGTGAGGTTCACGGTGGGTGAAAATCCATGGCTGGAAATATAAATAAATATGCAAAGCGTATATTTTCCGATGATTGGTAGGCAGGGTGTAGGTTCGTCTGACCCGATTTGGCGCGATTGAAATGCCACTTCTTTCATGATTGTATCGAATACAATTGCCGGGCCCAAGTCGGACACGAACGGAGAGTGTCCCTGCGGATAGATCAATCGGACAACTCATCAGAGGCAGGGGGCACTCAGGACAATTCAATCCCTTTCAAAATTAACCTTCAAGATAAGGAAAAAAGCTGCGACACCCCCAATGGGAATGTTTTTTGCAGGTGGCACGCTGAGCTTAAATGCTACAGCAATCTTTTTAAACGAAGTGGAAAACAGCATGTAATGAACGTAACTGAATTTATGCCCGTTCTCACGACGTAATTTCAACATCATTTAAGAAACCAGAGGACAGATGGTTTCTTGGTCTCTGCGGTAATACGGACATTTTCATGCATTTTTCAATTTGTGGACTACGCGCGCTTTCTGTAATTCACGTCACCCTCTTGGTTAAGGAAGTAATGGAGGAGCAAATTTTCAAGAGATGTGGGGATGAGAATTTATGTTTCTATTGTTACAGATGTGCGCATGTGAGTGTGTATTGTTGCTCTATGACCATCTGTTCCCGGCACTGTGTGAGTGATTGGGTGTGTGTGTTTCTGGAAGAGCTCCAGGCGAGGACTCATCTGCTTCATCAGGCCTTCATCAGTCCTTTGACACCGAAAAAGAACAGCGACAGGCACCCGAAAGCCCAACAAGGCCCTCTACAGCTGAGCACCTCGTCAACATCGCCTTGTGTGTGACGGACATAAGATAAAGGAGCACGTCTAACATCATTAGATGAACATCTTGTACCTCTCTTAGGTATCTGTAATTATATTTCCTTCCATCTTATACTTGATTTAGTTTATTAATAGTAGAATAACTCAGAACACTCCTGGTTCTTATTTCTGTAATGGAACATTCTAACGAATGTGTTGAACTGGATTGCATTCCTGATGCATCTCTGAAGAGATGAGAACCAGATGATTATATATGAAACATTACCCGCAACCCTATATACAACTGATAATCACATCAATGCAATGTGATGCATACAAAAGCGCTTCAGATTCACGAAAGTTTACAGTTCAGTAATGTAAAAGAAAAGGAGGTAGAGAAATGTAAATGTTTAAATACTTTAAAAACACTGGAATGGAATGATTTACACATTTATATGAAGGATAAGAAATTAATACTTTTATTCAGAATGGATATATTATATTGATTAAAAGTGAAGGTAAAGCACAATTTTTACAAAATATTTATATTTTAAATAAATGCTGTTCTTTTGAACTTTCTATTCAAAGAATCCTGAAAAAAGGGTTTATTAATATTTTGTAATAATGGTTTTAGTCTTCATAGTTTCACTTTATTTTTAATCAAAATGCAGCCTAGGTGAGCATAAGAGACTTCTTTCAAAAACATTAAAAAAATCGTACAGAAAAATCTTATGATTATCAATGATTTAGATAACAAAATATCAAACTAAGCAATAACATTTAGTGAAAAATATTTATAATTAAGCCTAAACAATTTTGATTTATTTATTTGCTTGAAATGTGAGCTTTTGTGATATTTTTGTGACAAATGCCACTTAGTTTGATGTTTTGCTATACAATAGAATTAAATTCATTTTAGGAGTCGCATGAATTTGTAGATAAAAGTAGGTTAACACCTTTAATTTCTAGAAATATGTTAAAACTAGTGCTGTCAAACAATCAATCACATCCAAAATAAAAGTTTTTGTTCACATAGTATATGTGTGTGTACTGTGTATTTTTATTATGTATATATAAATACATACATGGATATATTTAAGAAAAATATGTTCCATTTATATATATTAAATATATGTATTAATAATAAAAAAATATATGAATATAAATGTATACATGTAAATACATGTAAACATTTTCAAATATATACTGTATGTGTGTATTTATATATACATAATAAATATACACAGTACACACAGATATATTATGTAAATAAAAACTTTTATTTTGGATACACTTAATCGCGATTAATCGTTTGACAGCACTAGTTAAAACATCTATTTTTAGTATATAATTATAGCCAATTATTGGAGGTGGGGAGTTTTACCCTGAAAATAACTACAAGAGAAAATGAAATAATTGAAAAACCAGACTAGTTCAATTCCACAACAGTACATGATTTGATGAGAGGTTCCAAAAACATTACTAAGCACCCTAACAGTGGCATAAATCATATAACTGATGCAAAATGATCAATTTAGGCATTTTTGCAAGTGTAATTCAGCTGTGCTTCATCAATCCTGGTTCTCACATCTGGTTCATTATGCCATTTGGTTAAACTCTGAATAATTTGCACGCATAAACGCAAATATGCGATAATGTGCAGTGATAATGTGGAAGTGAATTCATAAAACCCATCTCCGCCATAAATCCTTTCTTTTTTTTCCCCTCACAACTTCTTTATCCTCTTCGCTATTCTCTCTTGGGTTCTAGCACGCCATTATCTGACAGCAATTGATAAATGAAGTAAAGATAAAGGAAAAGAGGAGCTAATTAATATAGAGAGGAGCTCTAGGTTGCTCATAGATGCAGTGCTTTAAAACACGATCTAACTTAGGAGAGAGAGAGAGAGAGAGAGAGAGAGAGAGAGAGAGAGAGAGAGAGAGAGAGAGAGAGAGAGAGAGAGAGAGAGACAGAAAACGAAGAGCTCAGGCAATGCGGGCCTCCTTTGAGCCACGTGTGTAATGACCACATGGAGATAGCAGGGAAATGTCGGATTAACATTTCACTTTGCACTCTCCAGTGCGATGCATGTAACCAGAAAAGATTTAGCATTTGTATTGAACAGCAGTACACTTAGGAATACAACAACAGACCTTATCTGGATATCTGGAGATTTGTGGGTCGAAATGTAAAAATAAAGAGGCCCAAAGGAAAAACTTCATTCACCGCAATCAATACTGAAACCAAATTAGACAAGGATTTAAAGCACCAGAATTACATTTAATGAATAAAGTGTAACCTATGGTAAAGGATAGAGTGATAGTAAGGTTATCTAATGAAAATTTCACAGGGATGGTCAAGCAAGATAAAGCCAGTAGCATTCATTATTTCAAAAGTTTCTTACACAGATAACTTGAGTCTGGGACAGATCCCACAAGTGTCCTTATATACATGAAAGTTTGTCTCGCGTAGCCAGACCTTCAGACTGACGGCTGAAGGTCTGGAATCTATGGTAGCATTGGCCAAGGCCCGCCCATGAGGCCATTTGACCGACATGTCAAACAACCAATCACAGTTTGTTTCGTTCAGCATCACGTTTCGGGATGTGGAAATGTCGCCACAATAACAGACCAGTTTGTGAAACTCTCGGATGCATTTTAAAGATTTGATGCCGCAAACTTTAAATATTTTCGAAAATCCAGCATTTATTTGATCCTGATAAGCGTTTGTTGTCACAGTTGTAAACACGATGGCTTTCTTCTTTCGCGAGGGTGTTTTGGCGTTTCCAGGCGAAACGTTAAAGAACGCGACAAACACATCTCCCGGAAATCCTGTATAATTCAACCAATCCGATGACTACTTCGAAAATACTGAAGTGTTTCCACATTTGTGTGCCATATTTCTATTTTTATTTATTTATTTAGTCATTTAGCAGACGCTTTTATCCAAAGCGACTTACAAATGTGGACATTATAGAAGCAATCAAAACCAACAAAAGAGCAACAACATGCAAGTGCTATTTTAAGTCCTGGTTAGCCTAATGCAGTACACGTAGGAAGGTATTTTTTTGTTTTTTTGTGAAAATGAGTATATAGAATATAGAAAAAAGAAACCTAGTTTTAGTTTTACAAGAAAAGCTAGCAGTTAGAGAATAAATATTCAATTGATAGAGGGTCAAATGTGTGTGTTTTTTAAATAAAAAGACAGATTAGATAAAATAAAAGTGCTAGAGTTAGAGGGTCAAATAAAGATGGAAGAGATGTGTTTTTAGCCGTTTCTTGAAGATGGGTAAAGATTCAGCTGCTCGGATTGAGTTAGGCAGGTCCTTCCACCAGATGGGAACAGTTAATGAAAAAGTCAGTGAAAGTGATTTTGTGCCTCTTTGGATGGTACAGTAATGCGTTGTTCACTTGCAGAAAGCAAGATTCTAGAGGGCATATAAGTCTGAAGTAATGAATTTAGGTAAAGGGGTGTAGAGCCAGAGGTGGTTCTGTAGGCAAACATTAATGTCTTGAATTTAATGCGAGCAGCTATTGGTAGCCAGTGCAAATTGATGAACAGAGGTGTGACGTGCGTTCTTTTCGGCTCATTAAAGATTAATCTTGCAGCAGCGTTTTGGATTAATTGTAGAGGTTTGATGGAACTGGCTGGAAGACCTGCCAAGAGAGCATTGCAATAGTCAAGTCTGGACAGAACAAGAGCCTGAACAAGGAGTTGTGTTGCATGTTCGAGAGAAAGGGCCTGATCTTCTTAATTTTATATAATGCAAATCTACAGGAACGGGCAGTTTTAGTAATGTGGTCTGAGAAATTCAGCTTATCATCAATCACAACTCCAAGGTTTATTTAGCTGTTTTTGAAGGAGCTATGGTTGATGAGCCTAATTGGAAGGTGAAATTGTGATGAAACGATCTGAATCTGTCTTAGCTAGGTTGAGTTGAAGGTGATGGTCCTTCATCCAGCAAGAAATGTCTGCTAGACATGCTGAGATGCGAGCAGCTATCGTCAGATCATCGAGATGGAATGAGAGGTAGAGTATGCATATGCATCAGATGTTTAGCCAATGTTCCATGAGCGTGACGTCTGAGGCTGAGACTACATGAAAGTAGAGTCAAAACAATACCAAAAGTGTTGGTAATGTGTTGGTTGGTATTCGGTGCCAATTCCAGTAAAGTTTCAGAATTCTCCATAACAAAACTAATATAATAAACACACTGTTTATATATTGAATATACACTGGTACCATTGTACCTGTACTTTCTGGCATTCAAACATCTATACATTTAAAAAGAAACTCATCCTTGTCTCTGAAAACAGCTCAGTGTTTGGTTGAATGGTCTTTTCTCATTGCATAAATGTACAGTATATTTATCTGCCTTTTACAGCCCTGCCTGTCTGTCAAACACTGTATTTATGCTCAATATTATGACAAGCTCTCATCTAGGCCTATGGAGCGATAGTGTGTGGACACCAGTAAAATGGTGTGTGTGTGTGTGACTCCAGTGCAAATGATGCAAACTTGAGATCAACTCTTGATCCCTTTTTCACCCTATCATGTTTCATCTCTTCTGTTAAAATCAGGGAAGAGGCCCAAATAGCCAAACAACTACTTGTAAATTTCAACGAGCATCTTCCTGCACATGGTCCTAGGCACACGTTATTTAAACTCGACCAACGAGTATGCAGTAACGTTGAACAGATCAAAGTAAAAGACTAGGTTGAGGCACACAACAACCTTTCTGACGAACAAAAAAACTAGATGGCACACTGTAAGCAAATTATCAAAAGCATCTGTCGAGTGCCTCTTCCACTGAGGTCTTGAATTAGTCAATGAACAAGCTTACAAATGGAAGCTCTCATACTAATTGGATATATAGTCCTCTATGAGGTTTCTCGGAAAAAGATCACAGGCCGTTTAAAAAAAGTAATATCAAAGGCTAACATTTAGACACTAACTATACAACATATATAATTCTGCATGGGGGTTATTTATTTATTCATTCTTTTTTTAATTTAAGGAATTCAGGGATATGTTGTGCTGCTTGATCTAATAGAGATCAAAGCTCACTGGATGATGCATTTGTACATGGCAATTTCAGTGGGGGTCGATGGCTATTTTTATCTTCATAATAATAATAATTAATAATTTAGTAATTTAGCAGATGCTTTTATCCAAAGCGACATACAAATGAGGACAATAGAAGCAATCAAAACCAACAAAAGAGCAAAAACATTCAAGTGCTATGACCAGTCTTGGTTAGCCTAATGCAGTACACGTAGTACACACAGTACAAGTTTTTTTTTTTTTTTAAGAAAACAAGTAGAGATAGAATATAGAAAACATAAATTAGTGTTTTTTTGTTGTTTTAAGAAACAAGTAGATAGAATAAAAAAAGCTACTGTTAGTGTTTCAAGAAAAGCTAGCAGTTACAGAATAAATCTGCTATTGATAGAGAGTCAAGTGTGTGTGAGATTTTTTTATATATATAAAGAGACGATAAAATAGAATTAGAAATGAGAGCGCTAGAGTTAGAGGGGTCAAAAAAATGGAAGAGATGTGTTTTTAGCCGTTTCTTAAAGATGGCAAAGAACTGATCGGATTGAGTTAGGCAGGTCATTCCACCAGATGGGAACAGTTAATGAAAAAGTCTGTGAAAGTGATTTTGTGTCTCTTTGGGATGGTACAATAAAGCGTCATTCACTTGCAGAACGCAAGCTTCTAGAGAGCACATAGGTCTGAAGTACTGAATTTAGGTAAATGGATGCAGAGCCAGAGGTGGTTTTGTGGGCAAACTTTAATGCCTTGAATTTAATGCGAGCAGCTATTGGTAGCCAGTGCAAATTGATGAACAGAGGTGTGACGTGCGTTCTTTTCGGCTCATTAAAGATTAATCTTGCGGCGGCATTTTGGATTAATTGTAGAGGTTTGAAGGAATTGGCTGGAAGACCTGCTAAGAGAGCATTGAAATAGTCAAGTCTGGACAGAACAAGAGTTTGAACAAGGAGTTGTGAAGCATGTTCCAAAAGAAAGGGCCTTTTCTTAATATTGTATAAAGCAAATCTGCAGGACCGGGCAGTTTTAGCAACGTGGTCTGAGAAATTCAGCTTATCATCAATTACAACTCCAAGTTTTCTGGCTGTTTTTGAAGGAGTTATGGTTGATAAGCCTAACTGGAATGTGAAATTGTGATTAAGTGATGGGTTTGCTGAAACTACAAACAGTTCTGTCTTCGCTAGGTTGAGTTGAAGGTGATGGTCCTTCATCCAGCAAGACATGTCTGTCATAACTTCATTAATGAGATTAAAGAAGACTGTAACCTTTGCTTGCTGTACTTCCTTCCTTTTCTTTTCATCGTGGTTCCACTTTCCTCCTCCCTTTGTCTCTTTCGTCTTGGTTAAGAATAGAGTAGAATAGAATAGAATAGACACTAACATTCAGAATTTTGGGGTCAGCACACTTTTCTTTATTTAAGATATTTATTACTTTAATAAAGTGAGAATTAATTAAAATAGACAATAGTGGCAGTAAAGTCATTTATTATGTTTATTATTATTGAAATGCTCTTTTGAACTTTCTATTCATCAAAGAATCCTGCAAAAAATTGTAATGATGCTGAATATTCAGTTTATAAAATAGAATTGTATTTAACTTTTTAATGTAATTGTAATGATGTTTCACAATATCACTTTTTTAAAGGTGAATTAAGCAAAATTTAAATGTCAGGATCGTCAGTTGCTTTTTATATATACACTGACGTACAATTGTTCCCTATGCTGTATGCAGTGCCCTTCAGACTGACCATATAGATTTAATAGGATAAAATATCCTGTAATGTTCACTTCACGGGGCACCACTGGGCAATCGGAACATTTATAGTTCCCATTAAAAACCACCTGCAGACTAACAGTCTTTTTAAACTAGCTCCAACTAATTTTAAAGTGAACAGTATACATCTGTGCCATTAAAACTCCAAATTGTAATGCAAAATTACCCACCTTGGCTCAACCAGTGACAGTTTGGTGTGGGAATACCTGGGGGGTGTTTGAAACCATGTTAGAAACCAGTCATTAGTTCTGTTTGTGGCACAGAAATGATACGTTAGCTTTCAATTTAACATTACAAAGTGCTATTTATTGTGTCAGCAAGGTCATATTGGTTGTAATTGGCCAATGACTGCAAATTATAGTTTATTTTCATCTCATCACTGGTTCAATATAGCAGAAGGTGAACACAACAGGAAAGTTGTGATCTCACCACATTTCTTCTTCACAACAACTCATTTTAATCTTCAGCCCTAAGACTCGGACCACTGCAATGCAAAACACCCCATTAGGCCCCAGAGCTAAAACGACTAATTAAGAGTCATGAGTCATTTCGCAGTTTGCATTCTTTCTAAATCTGAAAAAACTTCTGCTGTGAAGATTAAATAATGACCTGGACTAAAAAAAAAAAAAACTCTTTGTCTACCTCCAAGAGATCTTACTGAAAATCCAATAGACGTTGCCTCATTCGGAAAAAATGAAATGCAGGATTTGCATTTCTGAGCACATTTTTCTATCCCGAATTTGCATAACAAGCTCTCAAACCCCTCAAAACCCTTTTTTTGAGAAACGCCTTACGTAAAGTACATTTTCAAAACAAGTATACTCCAGAGACCTCATGCACGCAAGGTAATACTGAAAGCAGCTTCTTTGCTGCTCGCTTGCTAGCACATCAGAAAGAACAGCGCTTAGTTTTATTGTTTTTTGTAAAGCATCATACACATGGGTGGGAAAGAAAGTTTTGAAACAAGTGTTGACAATGTTGAAAAAGTGAGAAAATCCCCTCAAACTCCCAACCGCTTAGGAGCTAACTTGTTTTGTGGGACTACCTAACCAGGTTGAATGATTACTAGCAATTACATAACAGAAAACAATCTACATGTTCCCTTTCAGGGATCAAAATGATGCAGGACTGTGGACAACATGCGAATTCAGCCCATGTGGAAAAATGTGTTATTGTTTGCTTATGTATTCTTCACTGTTCCTTGAGCTTCAGCAGCCCAAACACAAAATAAATGTGTCTCCTGCCAGCGAGACATTGTTCTATCAGTCAGCATTAATGGTCTGAGTGCAGGGGCCAAGGATCTGGCGATGCTGGGCTCCGTCGAGCGCGGTCCGGGGCCAGACAGCCAGACGCAGGGGAAATGAGCTCCATTACTGAGGTGGCCATGTTGGTGCTGGGAGATTGGGCTGGCTCTTATTGCCTGTGTTTGAAACAAATGGGAAATGTGATTCCCTCAGGCCTGAGACAGCCGAGAAGGGACGACTGATCATTATACACTAACATCACCAGCACAATGGAGATGACAGGGGCATGGAGGCCCCAAAGGATACAAATGATGGAGTATGTGTGAGGTGGGAGCGAGAGTATATTTGTGTGTATTCTTATATAAAGGCCACAGTCGTGCTTAATGTTGAGCGGACAGTGGCACAGACAGTAATGAGGAGAGCAGAAAGAGGGCTTCTCATCCTCCAGCGTTAACCTCTCTTTCACTTTTTCATATAACGCATCTTTCTATCCCTCTTCCTTCACTAACATGCTCTCCCCATGCTCCTGCGAGAGACTCTGGCCATGAAGCAGGACACAACGAGCCAACAGGATTTTGCAGCTCATCCGCTGAAGATGTCGGATAAGATATGAGTGATTGTGGAAACAAAACACATACTGAAATGACAGATTTTCAGATAAAATGAGCTTTTATGTATTTACACTGAAATATAAATAGAACATATTCTAAATTATAAAAAAGATTAAATATTAAAATTATTAAATATAAAAATAAACCCTAATGTTTAACACTTTGGGATCAATAAGATTTATTTATTTTTTTAGTCAGCAAGTGTGCATTAAATTGATCAAAAGTAAAAGACATTTATATTTCTAAAAAAATTATGTTTTGTAAACATTCTATTCATAAAAGTATCTTGGGAAAAAACAGAGATCATATTAGAATGATTTCTGAAGTATCACGTGACACTAAAGACTGGAGTAATGACTGCTGAAAATTCAGCTTTGCCATCACAAAAATAAATTACGTTTTGATATATATTGGAATAGAAACCAGTTATTTTAAAGTGTTCTAATATTTCACAATATTACTTTTTTACTGTATGTCTGATCAAATAAATTTAGCCATACTGAACATAAGAGACTTAAGGCCAGATTTACTAAACAGGTCAAATTAGCGCCAAAACAGCGTAGATGGGCATGAAAATCTCTGCGGGTCATTTACTGACAATGTGCAAATTAAAGAACACAAACACAACATCTCAATTACATATCGACCAACGCAATATACCAAGTGCAGCGCAACTTCGCATAGGCGAAAATAAGCAGAGCAGATGCTCATCAAGTGCGGGTGATCCACTTACGAGTGAGTGTGAGTGTGAGAGAGAGAGAGAACCGAAATAGTATACTTTCAAATATTCTGGAAAACTAACATGTTAAATATAAAAATATTCAAAACAGCTAGTTCATATTCGGATACAGCAGTCATACATCGTTATTAGGACCGCAAGTCCTACTGTGACAAGTTTGCCGTATCAGCGCGGAAGTTATCAGTCTAAAAATCAGTCAAGGTGAAAATCAAAAGTAGATTTATTTTAAAGAGCAACAGTTTAACACTAAATATTGTACATAAACGAACATGTTAAAGATAAAAGTATTTTCATGCAAGTTCATATTTTTGGAGTAAAGTTAAATTAAACTGCTACATCAGTCATACAGCACTCCGGACCGCGCGCCCCATGACGAGCCCTGTTTTAGACTGATAATTTATTAACTGCATATTTTTTATAACAACATTGATGAAGAATAAGCATCAATGTTTTTTGTTGATGTGCTTTAAAGAAAACGAAATGCTGCCAGTGCGGTTTCGTCATGTTCATTCATAGCTCGAAGCTGTTCAAGAAATTGTCTAAAAGATGCACTCTTGTCCTAATTTGTAAATAAAGATTATCACCCTGTAGTTCAATTTTGACGTCGGCTTTAGTTTTAGAGTCCGTTTTTAAAACATTTCCAATGAGGAGGAGAAGCCTTAAAGGCCCGGGCAGTGGCGTAGCATCTGGGCATGCAGGGTATGCAGATGCATATGGGCCCGGGCAGACTGGGGGCCCGCCGAGCCGAGGGGGAACTTTTAATTGAAAGGGAACGAATATAGAGCCTTGCACGGGCCCAGCCCTTGTCCGACTGCTTATCAGAATTCTCCGCCTGAGTCCAACATGAGCCCGTGTCTTTTTTATCTCTCTCTCTCCCCCTTGACGTGGCTTGCGTCACGTTGGGTGCACTGTAGCTTAGAAACTTAAAATATTATTTCCAAGCATTTATACCATAATTAAAACAGCTTGTGAATGGTCACATAATGTTATTTACGTCAGGAAAAGGATGTAAATAAGGTAACCGAGTTGGAGCCCATATCATTGGGGCACTACAAATTTTTTGCATATGGGCCCGGGGCTGACTTGTTACGCCACTGGGCCCAGGTATACTTCACTTTCCACCTTCCGTTTCGTCTCGCAGCTTTCAAAGTATACTCAGCCGCAGAAGAGTGCGGACGGACCGTACAAACTGTAATGAGGACGGTGCACGGATGTGGATGCGGATGGCCAAAGCATACTTTGGCCTTAATCCTCATTTGCGCGTGTGTGTGAAGTGCGGCGCTGAGGTGAAATAGCGGGGCAATTTGATAGCCCAATAATAATAGGCTGACTAATAATAATAATAATAATAATAGTATTATACATTAATAGGAGAATGAGCAAAATATCATCTTGACCAGCGACAAAGACATTTGCTATCGTTGATAACTCTGACTATCGTCGATACACGATACTATCGTCTATCGGCACAACCCTAGCTTGCACCACAGGATGATGTATGTTACAAGTTCTATTCTTTTGAAAAAAAATATAATAATTGAGGACACTTCATGCAATCAGTTACATCATTGTCTGGCTTTCAACATGGGCCAGTTCTGAGAAGAGGCTGGCAGATACCTCGTTCGAGCACCAGCACCATTTCAGTGTAAGAGAAGCATATTCAATCCCATGATGCCCTGAGCAAACATGTCACATGTCAACATTAATGTGCTGTACGGGAGCTCAAACATTCATGTTCACAGCAGTTCGACCAACAGAACTGACACACAACAACATTTGTTTCAGATTTACCTTGCAGCGGCCAGCAAATAGTATCAAGCTTCAGCGCCAGCTCCTAGACTAGTTAACCTCAAATACACATCACACAACCCGGTGTTGCAGCCTTCTCTACCCAGAGAAGGTGAAATCCCCACCGGTCACAATTACCCAGCCAAGCACCTTCATCAAACACCCAGTGCCTGGGAGCACGTCTGACGTGCCACAGCCCTAATTCACTCCCACTGCAAACTACACTGCATAGGGACCAAATAGCCACAAGCAAAAACATCTATCCATCCACGTCTCCCACATCTAACTTTGGAGGGAGGGGGTGGGATAATGGCATTGTTTAGCTATTGCCATTTGGATTCGACTAGCAGGTGCTTTCGGCTTTTTCTAAACCAGTGGCAAACGTTTAATGTTTTATTCATGTTCCATGATAAAACTTTGCAATGCGCCGTGTGTGTTGATTAAGTTCAAGAGTAAAGAGTTTCCCATCGCTCTTTTTCCACATTTCTGTCATAAATAAAGAACTTGAACAATGCCTATTGACGGAGACTGACTTATGTAATCCAGGTGTTACAAAATGTGTCCACTCTCCACGTACTTCTATGGTACTGCCTTCATCTATCAACCTACCATTATAAATATAAAAAGAGAGGCTGCTTTAATAGGGCTGGAATGGGAGGAAAAAAGGCTTGGGGAGCAAATGCCCCTTGTCCAAGAAACAAAAAGGAGAGAAACTAAGAAAGTGAGAGAGACAGTTCAAGAGTGCCTCTACTTTGAGCTGTCAGTGAAGGTAGCTTTGGTGAGTAGGAATAAAATAAATCTTGTATATCAAAGGAGTGCATATACTATGCATTTGCCTCCCTGCAGACTCTAAAGGAAGGGTTACACAGTCTGGCAGTACATCAGCTTAAACCCTCCATGCTTCAGTTTCAAAGTCCGTAACTATAAAATACTGCAATTCTAGCTGTACTTTAAAAAATGTTCGAGTTCAAGCTAAGCTTGGCAGCATTATTTCACAATGTCGATTACTCAGACACAATTTCACCCAACCCTTTGTTCAAAACTGAACATTGTCGCAATTGGAGGGTTTAAAGAAAAAACAAGCTCACTAATTCACAGCTCATTAATTTATTTCTTACAAAATGTGCATTTATTTGAGCTGTAATATTTTTGAAATCATCACTTACAGTAGGCCCACACTGGAGGTGGACGAACTATTCATCACTAACATAATATCTTCAAGTTACTTGAAGTAAACAAGGAAGTTACAAAACCTCCCTTCTTGGTATCCTTGCACAAACATTTTGGAAAAGGTTTTAGTATAAAGTTAGCAACAACTTTACACAGGTTAGTAGGTAATTCTGTTCGTCTCATGTTAACACATATAATATTTAATTCTAGTGGCTATAAACAGTGTATTTTAATGTGTATTGCCTGCCTTGGTAGCTTTCATTGAAAGTGTATTTTTGGAGGTAATCAACATCATGCAACGACTGCTGTCAGCTACGCTTAATTTGTATTGAACCTCAGAACATTCCTTAAATACATTCCTATACTAGAAGTGTATACATTTCTGTACCTCAGGTGTCAGTTTTAGGACCGTTTGATTTATTCGTTTTCCAGTTAATTTTTGCAGCTTTTTTCTGACAGGCGTGGGTGGGTTGATTCCGTCCACTAATCAGTTGGTAAATTAATGAGAATGATTTGAAGGAGGCAAGGGAAAAGATTCCCAAAACAAACAAATCAAACATTTCCGATGGAAGATAGAAAGCAACTGCGCATTTCATCCCGCCAGAGGATCCAATAATTAACATTCCCATTAATATTCCTTCCACAGAGCCTGGGTGGCTGTGAACGCTTCTGTGAAATGCAAATCGCTGTACACAGAGGCTCCAGAATGGGAACTGTGTGACTGCAGGGGAGGGCCGCCACTCAACCCAAATAGAGCTTAGAAAATTTCAGGTACCCCATTGATGACAGCAGGGCTGGAGAGACAGGAGGAGACTGGAACTATAACTGTATAGACTTTGAAAATATTCAACACAATCTTTCCGCCTCCTTTATCTAATCAAATATGATCCAGTGGGCAAAATAATGTAGCATAAATGCATATTTTTGTGTTGTTTGGCAACAATGAATGTTGCCCATTGTGTTTTATAGTTTTCTTTTGCTGATAAATTCATAGAAAAACAAAAGTGTATCTTTCCTCTGAGAACAAAATGAATATTAAGTGATTCAATCTTTAGATGAAATCACTTTCTGCATGTGCGTAGTGTTGCTGCTTCGAGCTAGAATACTCAAAGCAAGGTGTGCTATTAAATCCCAGCACTCCTGTTTTCTGACACACAATGAACATGATACTAGATGAATTCTGTTTCACATTATTATAAAGAGAGTTCTGTTATGAAGATGTCAGTGTGGAGCCTGAATACAAACACACTGAGCTGAAACCAAATCAGGTGCATTTTGACATGTGTGCATACAACAAATACAAGCAAATTATCAGCAACGTGTTCAAGAATTCCGGTCTGCTTCAGAAAAGGATCATTATCTGAGAAACAACTCCTCGGCTCGTAAAAGCTGCAAGAAAAAGGATCTTGCGCTCCAGAGCGAGTAATCAACAGGAGGAGGACAGCAAGTGTGTGTCTGGGGGAGAAAAGCATTGGTGAAAAGATGAGTTATGAGGTGTGTGTGTGTGTTTGTGTGTTTACAATTCCAGAGCTGAAAAGTGTGACTGTAGCGAAGATATTGATCAGAGCACAAGCTCGTAATGATGGTAAAAAGAACTGGGTTCGGCCGCAAGCCCACAGTGTTTTGTGGTGCCTAAGGAGTCAACAAAAACCCACACGGAGGAAACTTCAAAGAGCGGAAAATAATACTAAATTGAGAACTGTAATAAAGTTAAAGGAGAGTCTTAACTTTTTATTTCTTATCACACTCTCAAAAAACCTTTATATTAATCTTTTATGGTTGAAGTAAAATAACTTTGGGTATTTATTTACATTTTTGGTTTGGATGAACAGAATCATTCCTACCTTGGGATCGGCAGTGAGAAGCTTGAAGGCTACGTACACCTGGTTCTCCTTTACACCTCCACCCAGGTCCAAGAAGTTAGCAGGCTTTCCACCATGCAAGTCGATAATATCACATGTTGCCATAGCAAGGCCAGCACCGTTAACTGTGGATACAGACCATGTTTCGGACATTAAAAAATATTAGCTCATTTAAAAATGATCAATGTGTCAGCATTTACTGACACTTCCAGAATAAAAAAAAAATCCTGATAATTTACTCACCCTCATGTCATCCAAGACATTCATGTCTTTCTTCAGTCGAAAATAAATTAAGGTTTTTGAGGAAAACATTCCAGGATTTCTTTTTCCCTATAGTGGACTTCAATGGGACCAAAGTGTAGTTTCAATCAATGCAGTTTCAAAGCACTCTACACGATCACAACCAAGGAATACGTTTTCCTCAAAAAACTGAATTCCTTTGCGACTGAAGAAAGAAAGACATAAACATCTAGGATGACATGGGGGTTATTTATATAATTATCAGGACATTTTTATTCTGGAAGTGAACTAATCCTTTAATAATGTGCCAGCTGCTTATTTTATGATATAAAAATGTATATGGACAGAAATCTCCAGGCTTCAAAAATGACAAGTCCATGATAAAAACATAATAAAAGTATAAAATATTTCATAAAAAATACAACTATATACAAATATATCGACACTATATGCCTATATATAACTACATGCCATGCCTTCTGAAGCTATATGATTTGTAAAAGAATAATTGGGTCAAAATGGATCAATTGATTTATTAAAATATTTGTTTATAATAATTTGGACATTGCTAACTTTAATTTCAATCTGTTCTTCATTGAAAACTACTGTATGGACTGTTATGACACTTTTAACATTTCACAACCGCAGTCCTAAATGACCTTCATTATATTGAAAAGAATATTCACGCAATATAACGGCCAGAATGTATGTCATTTCCCATCCAAACCCAGTGAAAACATAGCTCAGCTCTAAATCTGCTGCCCACTGCTTTCCAAGGAAAGCGAATTATGTTTGACTTAAAGTGTACAGGGTGTCAAGAGTGGTTGTAGTATCTGTGTTAGCCGGCCTGGTGAGTCCCATCTCGTCGTGCTTTGAGCTGTAAGGCAGCCAACTGATTCAGCCATTTCCTGCTCATCCCGGCGTCACACATCTCCCCTTATTCTGTTCTTCAGTGTTGGCACAGGCTCTGACACTCGACTCAATAAAGTGAAATTCAGCTGAACAGCTGTCGCTTTGCCGGTTTACAAAGCTTTTAAGGTGTAAACTAACTGCAAGTAAATTGTGCGTGAGTGCGTTTGTGTCTACACGACAAGGTCAGTTAGAGTCACTTCTGCGCTCATCTTGTCTATACGCTTCTTTCTTGATGCTTTGCCGTGAGAGCCGGGATTTATAATGAGGGACCACTTAAATGTGTAGACTAACAATCATCTTGGTTGAGTCGTTTTTACGGAAGATTCCTGCTAATTAGAGCCCATCGGTTCAGGCAGGTCCCTTATGGAGCTGTTAGAGAGCTGCTGGAGATGATGACTGGATCGGCGCCCGTCTGGTAACACTTTCACAAAATCCTGTTCTCAAGACTTAAATAAACACGTTGGAAACTACTAAGAAGAGCATTTCTAAAGCTGGATTTGAAATATCCCTCGAGACATGAGCTTGATGTGGAACAGGTTTCTGAAAGCTTTGAAATTTCAAGTTCATTTGGTATGTTGTTCATTATTTCATGTAGAAGTTAATCTGGTATTTTAGTATATGAAGGATTAAAACAAACCAAAACAGGCTATGTTTCCATCCAGTCCGATGTACTTGAGATCGTATTTGGCTGCTTCGGTCTCCAAAGGGTCGCTCTCCACGGTATCGTCCATGGCGAACACAGCTTTCTGTCTGAACTCGGCATTGTCATCAAAGTTGATTTTAGCATCAAAGCAAACCACTGTGGACAGACAGCAGACAAGTGTTGGAACATACTGTCATATACTGCATTTCAATGCACTTTTGTGTCAAACGCATGCAAAAGTATACAGGGAGATATAAACAAAAACTGCAGTTCACACTAACAAATAAAAAAAAACTTCTCTAATCTCATTAATTCTGTAATAATTCTGGATTAAAATCAATTTGACAATTTTGTAAGGATTAAATGTAAATTCTACACCTTTCTTTAAAATAAGGAGAGAAGAAATTATGTTTGTATACACACATAGTACTGTTCAAAAGTTTGGGGTCAGTAAGTTTTATTTTATTTATTTATTGTTTCATTGTTTTTATTTATTTTAATTATTTCTTTTGTCAAAGAAGAAATAAATACTATTATTCAGCAATAATGCATTAAATTGATTAAAAGTGACAATAAAGACATTTATAATGTTACAAAATATTTATATAAAAAAAATGTTATTTTTAATCTTTATATATATATATAGAAACATCACAGATAACAATAACAATGTTGCTTGAGCACTAAATCATCATATTAGAATGACTTCTGAGGGATCATGAGACACTGAAGACTGGAATGATGGAATGAAAATACAAATTTAAAATACATTACAATAGAAATATTTTGACCAAAAATAAATGCAGCTTTATTTTAAAAGCAGTTCACTTTAAAATATTAAATATCTCAAATTTGATAACACTGTTTGTTGTGAAATCCATATGACACGATTGGAATTGCAGAAAGGATATGACATTCACTGATTTAGAAGGGTGTTCCAATGGTCAATGTTTCTATTTTGCAGTTGGTCACGATTCAGACATGTTCAATTCATTCAATATGAGTTTTCAAAGCACCTGTTATTATTCAAATATGGATCTAGTGCATGTGGCAAATTGGTGACGGCAGTTCCAAATGCAATAATTTACACCGAGTGAAAGGGAGCTGCATATAAGTAAATACAGTCATACAGCGCTGATGACAAAAGCCCATAGTTATTATAACACGATCTTTACTGACGACCTCATTTTGTGCAGCGGGAGCATCTTATTCAACAAACAGCCACACAAACACAGAAGCTGTATCAGAAAATTAGCCTGGGAATAGAGTTTTCTGTGACTGTCTTGGCCGTATGTGACCAGACCCAGCAAGTCTCTCATTTGTAGTGTTTTGCAGCCTCTTGAGCCTGCAAGGACTCGGTGCTCGCTAACAAAGCTAATATGTGTAGGGAAGTACACTCAGCTATTATCAAACTCAACTTTACACTGTTACCAGGAGAGTTTCGCTTACTTTTGCAGGGAACTATGGGTGAAGAACAGACAAGGAAAGAAGATGAATGCAAAGCAGAGACAGTAACAAAGAAACTAGATCAGTTTCACCACCGCAAGCTGACAAAACAGCGGGATTTTTTATGTTTAATGAAAACATGCTGTTTGATAATACGTTTGGAAGTGTTTTAAGTAGGAGACCAAGACAGCTATTGTCACTTTTGACAACTAAAACAAAGCAAACAGTGCATCTAAAGACAGCCAAAGCCTTTTGTTTTGATGCTGCTGTCAAGAAAATAGCACGATTAATGCCAGTGTTTCCTGAAAAGCTCTATTATGATGTTCATAGACAAAACAAACAAACTAACCGAAACGAAAGAATAAATGAAAGCCTGAAATAAAGACAAATGTACAGAGAAATATAAAGAGTTAAGAACAATAGAGAAAGGTGAAAAAATATGTCAGATTGAAAATTAAATAAAATTAGAAAAGACAAATCATTTTATTAAAACGTACAAAAACTGCAGTTTGCACAAACTAACTGAACAAACCTTTTCCGTAATCTCAATAATTCTCATTAGTTCTGCAATAATCTCTGGATCAAAATCAAGTTGATATTTTTCTGAGGATTAAATATTAGAAAAATATACAGAGAAATATAAAGAGTTAAGAACAACATTTATTTAAAAAATAAATAACAAATGTAAGGTTAAAAATAAAATATAAATTTGAAAATACAAATAATAACAAAGGAAAAAGAACAGAAAAAATACAACAAAAATATAATTATATTATGGTTATATATTAATCATTAAAAATGTAAATAAAAGAACAGCAAAAATAATGATTATATATATATATATATATATATATAATATAATAAAAAATATGAATACAAATAAAATAAAATGAGAAAAGACAGTACAATAAAAAGGAAATTAAAAGAACAAAAATACAGAAAGGAAAAAAGTAGAGAAAATGTGGTGGCCACTTTTGTGACGGCCCCTATGAGGACTAAATCATTTTGCCATTACAGTGCAAGGCTGAGATGATTTCTCTCCCCTTCTTTAATTTGACAGGCTAATACTGCAGGCATTACCCTCTCTGGACCTACTGTATGTAATTTCATACCAATAAACGTTACAACATCCTACATCATTTCCTAACAGGTACCTATAAAAAAAAAAAACGAGTGGAAATGGTATTTGGTCATATTACGAACATATGGGAGAAGCCCTGTAAAGTTTTGCTGAGGCAGCACTCTCCATATCCACGAGTTTGATATAAACATTAGTGTGAAATGACATTTATCCTTGGAAGCTGCAAGGCCCTATTTGGATCTTTACAGAAGCTCTTATACAATCAGCGAGCAAGCGTTTTTGTCTGTCATTCACACACGAACACACACACACACACACGCATGTCTTACCGTGTCCCTCAGGTGTTTCTCCGAACGGATTGACTTCGACTTGAGTGGCGTCGACTTTGAGGAACAGATCATAGAGTCGCTTAATCTGATCTGCAGCCTGTGACAGAAGCACAGAGAGCACTAATTACCCAGCTGCACAGCTTTGAGAGCTTATATAAGCCATTCAAACTACCTTGACCTCTCTCAAGCACATCTGAAGACAAATATTTATACATTCTGGGCTATACTGTACACTGTGCAATAATGAGGACGCATCTTTGACCAGACACTTGCTCTGCTGGTCAGAACGGTGGAAGTTGCCGTGGAAAACTTCAAACGTGACAGAAATTGATTTGGAGTCGGTAGGGCCATTAACTCAGCAGGGAGTCACGGGGGCAGTTAATGCGTCCCTGCTGAGAGACATTGCAACGTCCAACAGCTCTCTCCAATTCCCAGCGGCTTTGCAAATCAGGCTTTACGACTGGAAAACGGCTGGACATTGAAGAGTGAGATTTGCTAGTCATATGAGATTTTATAATACATTGATTTGTTGATGATTTTCTATTTTGTGCTTTTTATAAAAATTCCCCAATACTGTTATACATATTTTTTTTAATCCATAGGTTCAGTAACTTTTCATACTTTCATGGAAGATTTCATATTTTTGTGAAATTTAAATATTACTTGAAATGTAATTTTATATTTAATATTTCATCCTTTTTGTATATTTTACAATCATTTTATATTTCATATGTTTGTGATATTTTTTACATGACAATTTTATACTTCTGTTACACTGTTGTTAAAGATTTTATAATAATTAATATTTCTATGAAAGACTTCAAACTGAAGACTTATTTTTTTATCTGTTCTGCAAAGATTTCCTAATACTTCATCCTTTCATAATTTCATAGTCTTTAGTAAAATTGTCTTATATATTTAAAAATACCGTCATATTTCTGTAATATTTCTGCATATATTACATGTCTCATATTTTTGTAACACTTTCATGGACCACTTCATACTTTGTAAACATACAATTTTTATATTTTGACATTCTGTAACAATTTTGTAAACATTTCATACTTTTTTAGTAATTTAATATTTCAATACTCTTTGTGAGTTTCACATTTCATAAAATGAATGATTTAATAGTTTTGTATTTTGTCTTTTAGTAACGAATGTGTTGATTTCCGAATTTGTTTTTGTATTTCCTGTTTGTAATACTTCTGTGGATTATAATACTATTTTATGGGACTGAATAAAGATTTCATAATGCTTTTACACTTGGTAACACAATTGAAGCATTTTGGCTTTCTTTTTTTAAACTAAATTTTGCAATGCCAACATATTTCATGTTTGTAATACTGTTGTAGAGTTTGAATATTTCATAATTTTGCAACACTTAATGATTTATACAGTACTTTGTAACTTTCTGTAACCTGAGTTTTTATAAAATCTGATTTTTCAAAATAATTTTTTGCAATGTTTTCAGGTCTATTGCTTTGTAATACTTTTTTATGTAGTATAAATCACTTTTTTTTATCTGTGGTTACTTATGATAGACAAGGCTTTTATGCAAAAAAAAATAAAAATATGCCTACTGTGCAAAAACGAGGATATGGATTATTTTTGACTAATTAAAACTCATGCTCATAATCACAGTAATCTCCTAATTCACAAAAATATAAAAAGTAAAAGATAAATGTTATTATATTTACATTTACGCATTTAGCCGACGCTTTTATCCAAAGCGACTTACAGTACATTCAGGCTATACATTTATTTATCAGTATGTGTGTTTCCTGGGAAACGTATTATTATTTGTAAAACGTTTACAAATCTATGTATTTTTGTTCATTAATTGCATAACTAAAAGCAGCATCTGAATCAGTTTACCACAGCTAAGGTTTGACGAGAGGTTAAGACAGGAAAGATAACCGACTGCTTACTGCTCTACACTTTGCTTTTTCATGTGCTTTCTGAAAGCATGTCATCCTAACAAATTCTACTTTCAAAGGGCTTAAGAGCTAAAATGACATCTCCCTTTCCCATAGCCAACGGAAGTGCTATTGATAATGAGCGCACGCTGACAGAAAACATTGTAGCGCTGCTCTCATCAGCACGCACAGACGAGCGCCGGCTCTTTGTCATATCGCTGCACTTCAAAGTGGTGAAGCCGAGTTAACGGTATGCTGCATCCCAAACATTCTAATTAGCATTGACTCAAATAGATGCCCGCAAAAGATGCGCTGTAAAAGCATGACTTTAGAAGAGCCGAACTGACAAGCCAGACATTTAGCAGTCATTTCCATAATGCCAAGCTTCTCCAATGTCTGTACAGACAAAAATCATACACTTGTATACACAAATAAACAATGTTGATAGATTCTATAAGTTAACATGATTTAGCCTAATTATGACATCGACTACTACAGATTCCTTTAAACTGCATTAAATACAAGGTCGGAAAACACTGATTCTTTACAAACTTTACTTGCCATTAGTTTTAATAGGAATATTTCCTCTATATGTCCTGAAGGGAGATGAGGTTAATATAAAAAATATGCCTTTTTTAAAGGTGCACTGTGTAATATTTAGGATGATCTATAGACAGAAATGCAATATAATATACATAACTACGTTTTCAGAGGAGTATAAAGACCTTACTACTTTTGTCAATGGAAGTCAGTTTCTACAGTAGCCCTAAACGGACAAACTATATATAATTGCCCTGTATCGGTCAATCTCTATATGAGCCGTGTGGTTGCAATTCGCAAACTCAACGCTAGATGCCGCTAATTCACATGCCCCCCTACTTTTTGTACAGTGTGTTTAATATTTAAATCATATTGACTTACATAACAAATATTTCTTACATAACACTTATGAATCATTTCATTCAAACAAGTGCAGTCAAACAATTAATTGTGATTAATCGCATCCAAATTAAACGTTTTTATTCACATAATATATGAGGATGTACTGTGTATATTTGTTATGTATATATAAATACACAAAAATGCATGTATATATTTAAGAAAAATGTTGTTTATATATTAAATACATTTATATATAATATAAATAAATACATGTAAATGCATGTACATATTTTCAAAATATATACTGTATGTGTTTGTATTTATATACATAATAAATATATAAAATACACACATATATTATGTAAACAAAAACTTTTTTTTGGATGCGATTAATCGTTTAACATCACTTTTTAACATGCAATCAAATAACATTCTGTAAAAAATGTATAATACTTCTTGCCTTGTAATACTTTTATAGAATTTTTGATACTTTAGCATTTCATAGTTTTGCAACACTTTTGCGAAAGATTTTGTAATACAGTCATATTTCATATTCTCGCAAAACCTTTGCAGATGAGGGAAAACGTGTCTTACATTAATATTTTCTAGACTTCCTTTATTTCCATACATTTCATGTGTTTGTAATACTTCTGTATATTGTAAGAAATGTTATGATTTCATAATTATTTCAGACTTTGTAACATAAAATGTAAATATTTTGACCTTCTGGAACAATTTAGTAGATTTTGTAATTCTTTAACATTTCATACATTGGTAATACTTAAATGTTGTAATTCATACGCTTAAATTAGCTCCTAAATTCCTAGAAATATAAAGAGCATTAGGGTAAATGTTAAGTGTCCATAAATATTTGCACCGTTATCTGAACGCAAGATTTATCAATACTTATAATACATTATCTAACATACCATTTTTGTATTTGACTCACATTATGTGACACACATTTTGTGAAAATGAGGAAACAGCAGTCACTCAGAGACCCTGTACGAGGTCTTGGTATAAATGTCATTAAATCTTACAGGTTTAAACTCGTGCTTATCGTTTACGGCGAAGGACCTGTTTATAGATGGCAGTTTATGTGAACGATGTACCAGCACGAACTGTTGATGACCGGTGATGTCTGCTGAGGCCTAAACGCGTACAAGAAATGTTTAATGACTGTATTGGCAGAGTCATCATGTCCATTACTCTCGCTTTTTCCATGAGCGAAAATGGAGACATAGCGGACGGTTGGGGGGAGGTGATGTAAGGTGAGGGCCGCTGTGCTTAACGACACACACTCTAATGGCACAATCTCTTTGGCAGCGATTCAGTCCAAACCCATTACCTGTCTCTCCAACGGTCCTTTGAATCCCAAATTAGCTGCCATACGTAGTGCCTGGTCGTCTCGGACCCCCTCGAAAATATCTATGACTTCCTGAGGCACGAGATGGGAGAGAGAAAGAAAGAGAAAACAACCATCAGCTAAAATTTGACACAAAGCGGATGTTCGTATTAAAATCAAGAGAGCTGCAATTAAGTGCTGGCACGCAGCCAGACTGAAACGAGAAAAAGACGAGAGCTGGAGAACAATGGCTTAGCAATTATAAGGCCATCTCTAAAAGATCCCTCATACACAGAGATAGACACACACAAGACAAGAGAGATAACGCAAAACCAGACATCACAAAGAGCTACAAGAATGAGAAGCAGCTGTTACATGCCTTAATATGAGTTTATCTGTGAAAGAAGTCCATTAAAAAGAGTCATAACACGTCTAAAAAAAAAAACTTGGTTCACTTACAATGGTGGACAAGGCTATTATACAAAAAGTATTCTGTGCAAAAACTGGTATGCAAAATACATTTTATAGAGATTTCAAGGCTATAAAATGTGTCTATAAAATTCTTCAAAACTGGGTAAGTTTGACATTGTGATTATCTGTGTTTGAACTGTTTAGTTCTTTTTTGAAAATGTATTGTAATATGTTGGATATTATTATGTATTTACATGTAATGTCTGGGTTTGTTTGGTGATGCAGCAGATGCAAAAAGCTTAACCTACATCAGAGACATTTATTATTGACATTACCACAACTTTTAATATATTGCATTTCCGTACATTTTCCAGCTCAACTAAACCATTCTCAAATGCTCACTTTTTAAACTGGTCTAAAATAAACAAAGACTTCTGCTTCAATATTTTGTTTGTAGCAACTTAGATTTCTGTATATTTTTATGTTTTTTTACGAGCAAGTTTATTTCAAAACATAAAAATAAAATAAAAAAGAGACCCCTTTAACAGAGAATCACAAAGCAACTCACTCCTACATCTTTTCAATCAGATAGAACAGATACCTTGAAGATGAGCTCTGGCGTGGTGGCAGCCACTTCCTCTATGTCCACACCCCCCTGAGGGCTGCCCACCATCACGGGTCCATTACAGGAACGGTCCATCAGGATGGCGAAATACGTTTCCCTGGAGATATCCAGAGCTTCTGCAACCATCACCTGCTCAGCACAAACACCAAACAAACACCAGGTGAGACGGGATCCATCACTGCGTGTTATCTATTCATTAAGGTGTATTAACAGACGTATTTCTGAAGCAGTGCACAGGTTTACTGGCTGCAGGTCCTACAGCTACTTCTAATACTGGATAATCAGCCATCATGAAGCTTGATGAGACATGGCAAGTGGATAAAGACAGAACCACCAATAACAGGGCTGAAATAACAACTAATAAAAAGGTGATGGAAGAGAAGTGACACAAAAAAGGATGAGGGAAGGAACCAGGAAGAAAAGCAAGGGGTTAGGTACCAGCGTTTGTGTACTTGACATGTTCCATAACACTCAATAGAGTCATAACAATCTGGATTATGTAGGTTTGAGTTTCGCCTGCAACACAACCCGATTCTATTTCTCACCATTAGGTGTTACTGTCCCATTTCACTGACAAATAAATGGTGCAAAGGCTAAAAAACTAAACAAATCACACAAATAAACCAAAAGAAAATACACTCACACAAGAAAAAAAATCTAATTAAATAAAATCTAGGCATATTTGTAACATTTTAACATTCAGTAACAGACTACTGTCCTCTCTTCACTGTTAAATAACACACATGGATATAGATGTTACTATAGACATGGACGGATGGAGTTTTCAATTAGCAACAGTCTACATGAATTTGAGTTGTCATTCATATCTGTCATTCATGTCAATATTTAACCGACAAAAAAAAAAAAAAACACATTTCACACCAAAAGGGGGAATCACACTCAGGAAAGAAAAGAACGCTACTGAGCATGAGTTCTATAAGGGTCATCACTCTTACTTGTATAAGACTGAAGAAATTTAGAGTGTTACAATTGCCCCGGTCTCCCCTACACTCCAATCTCCAGCACCCGAGTCCATTTTATCCCTTTCAGCTTGTGAAGGAGCCAACAAGGAAGCCAAACGTTTGCACCCCTGTTCATTCTATTTCCTGAATTGTCCTTCCATCTATTTTATCCTTTACTCCATTGCCTCACTTCAGTCTATTACGGCAGAAAAGAAAGAGAGAAGGCCAACAAGACAGACTGCGCTAACATAGTTGGGTGAAAAACGGCACATTAACGCAGTCCTGATGGCACACTGACAGCTCACAAGCAGCTTTCCTCTCCGAGACTGACAACACAATTACATCCTTTTAACACCACTCATATTCAAACCCTCATTCATATTCAATCCCCTCTAGTGCCGAGAGCTGTAAAGAGTACAAAATCAAATCTATTCAATACATATTTATGTATTTATTTCAACCAAACAGCCATCAGCCATTGACCTACATATATTTTGTACTCATAAAAAGTACAAACAGCAACAACAAAACAATTATTTATACACACACTACCTTTCAAAAGTTAGGAGTTAGTAAGATTTTATAATGTTTTTGAGGGAAGTCTCTTATGTTCACAAAGGATGCATTTATTTGTCACAAAATAGTCAAAACTGTTATATTGTACAGTAATAATCTTTTTACATTTATTTTCAAATGTAATTTATTTCTGTGGTGGTAAAGCAGTCTATATAATACATCTTTCCACATGACCAATTTTTTTCTCATATATTATATGAATCAAATATCCAGGTCCCAATCACTGCTTTGAAGTAAGACAACATCTTCTGAAGGCTTAAAGGAGGACACAATTTTACAAAACATACTATTTCCTCACAATAAACCGATACTGTATTCTGAATTCAGGAGGAAACCTCATTATAGAATAACGCATCCATGTGAGAAGGAAACCAGAGGGCTCTTGAATAGCAAATGTGACACTCTCTCAAATGTAGCGAGAGAAGTTTGTGGGGGGGGGGGGGATGCCACACGCTCGAGCTGGCATTTCTAAAGCATTTATTTATTTTCGCTTATATCCCACCTCTGTTCCTCCTCACCACCTCCCTTAAGTGCCGCGCACTTCCACCCCCCGTGGCTGTTGCTCGGGCAGGAAAAAGACAAAAATGGGATGCCATCATTGTGCAAAAAGTTTCAGGGCGGTCGCATGAGGGGAAGCTGGCGGGAATAAAAGCAGATGATAATGGGGAGCTCTAGGCCGCGTTTAAAGATGAGAGGACAAAGACGTGCTAAGTACAGGAAGCCATCATTACCTCCTGAGGGGGGGAGAGATAAACAGTGATAAACATACGGGGTGGTTGTAGGAGAACGCCGGTCTGTGTGGGAGTCAGACATAGAGAGAAGCAAAGAAAGAGGGAGGAAATGATATTTCTGCTTGTTAGTGACACATGGAAATGGCTGTATACCAACATTCCCTGCACACCGATGTCTGACTCACACGGTTTATTCATCTCAATGACCTACGACACCTAACTCCGCTAACAGCAAAAGAATATGCATTTCTTTAAAAATGACAGATAGGGAAAAAATGCATCTTTAAATGGTATTATACAGCTTTCTCCTGCAGCCAGGACGACCAGGAGAATGGAGAAAGAGAGGATTTCATTTCCAAGTGCAAAAGCGATTATATATTCAAAGGAACAACATTAAAAAGAGACAATATGCCAGAGATAAACAAAGTGATTTCTTGAATACCGTTTTCACTTTCACTCCGTCCTTAGGGGTCTGTTTGGTGGTCAGACTGAAGCCGAGCATCTTACCGGCCAACTCTCCAACAACAGCAGGACTGCAATAGAGACACGTGTATACTTTTCATTTACTGTGATTTTAAATAACCAATTGCTTTACTAATACATACATTAATGTATGTAAGTTTCTCAAACTTAGATTCGCTTACAGTTGATCCAGTTGGATCATGATTTTTGTATAGAGCTTATTATTAGAATAACATTATTAATTATAGAATGCTATTAATTTATACATCAAAACTCTGTTGTAAATATGTATGTCTTTAATGAAAGTATCTTTAGTTGTCATATGAACAACTAATCTGTAACAAACTATTGTAAGTCTCAGAAACCTAAAATATACATCACAGTAAACAATCTCAATTCATTTTAAATTGACTCTGCTCATTGAGGGAGTCAGTTGTGAGCTCAAAGCAATGAAAGAGGAATGATTATAGTACTCTTCATGACTTTAGGCCTGACTCGCAGACAGTTTTCTGGAGATCGCAGACACATGACTGACGATACATGGTGTGAATTATCAAAGACACATCTGAGACAGGTACTGACGCCTGAGAAATATTGATTTTTTATTAAATATTGAATTGTATTATTAATGTAGACAGGTATTCCGTGTAATATACTAAGTGTATTTAGATTACTGTTTTCATACAGATCCCTAGAAACCATAAAGTTGAATTTTTACCATGGTATTGATGTGCTATGTGTGGTTTTAACCGTGATTATCAATATCTAAATATATACCACTGTGGAAGACCAATAGTTAAATTTAATAAAACTCAAACAATAAGGATAATAAAAAAAAAAGAGATGGTTTAATTTTTATAGATGTTACCGTTTTTGATAATGAACAAATTTACATCAGCGTCCTAACTCAAGCTACTACTATTTAATTTAATGAAGTAATGTGAACACTTTTTTGCAAAAAAAAAAAAAAAAAAAAGACTTTATTCAACAATTTGTCTCCTCTTTATCAGCGTAGCACCATTTCGGAGAACATCCGCTGGACACAAATAGCGTATGCTGTTCTATGTCAGCCGCGCCACAAGGATACGCTGTTTTCGTTCAAATCAAAGCGTAGAAAACATATCCTTGTGGCGCGGCCGTAATTATCGTCATCGATAAGATCCCAGAAAATATAGAGATATTATTTTTAGTCAATACCGCACACCCCTACGCAACTGTGATTATTTTATTCAGTTAATGCATTTGCGCTAATTTAAGAGCTGTGGTGCTCATGCTAGTAACGATAGTAACGAGTTTAAATCAGGCTAATTTGCTGATCACGTAGTTCTATCTCTCTCTGCATCATCTTTTTATTGTACTACAAATAACAATGGTGCAGGCCAACACAAAAAATAAGTTTTAGTTTAAAAAACACATACTAGCTAACTCTAGAGGATCTCTCAGGGCCACAAAAAGCGCTGTGCTCATTAGCTAGATAAAACAGATCAGGCTGCGTTTCAGCGTGTTTTCTCTGGACGATTCACTTCATCCCGAATGCCAAAGTACACTACGTGACAGTGATACACGACGCAGGCATTCAGTCATAAATCAGCCCCTACTTGAGGAAAACACACTGCTTTCTGGTAAAGTTTTCAGAGATTGCTATATTTCAAACGTCTCCCTCAATTCTCAAGGGTTTTTTCACAACATTTTTATAACACTTATAATTTGTTCAGCTGAGGAATCCATCATTCCACATTACAACTGATAAGTTTAAGGACAGAGGGTAGAGGGTAGAGTGATATTCTCCTCTATTCTCTTGCTGAGAAATACAGGGTGTCAAAGAATGACAGGGGTTTTAAGAGGAATGAAAGACAGGAAAGCAAGATCTATTCTTTCTCAGAAAATGGGTCTAGGCTGGTACTCACTCTTTTGTTAAATGCACCCCTCCTTTCAGGCCACTGTCGAACACTCCTTTGCCTCTTCCTCCCGCTAAAATTTGAGCTTTCAGGACAATCTCCTTCGCTTCTAAAGTGACAAAAAAAGGTTAGAGCCTCAAGATACCAGGAAAAAAGGTGCTCCAGATACAATGCAGTGCTTAGTGGGTGACGCAGGTTCGAATCAGGCCTTTAATAGACAGTACACACAACCTCAACAAACACAGATAAACAAGCAAGAGATCGGAAGTGGAGTTAGTGTTTTCAGCTGTAATTTGACTTTAAATATTACGCTGATCTCCACAGGCATGTTTGGATGATGCGTCTTCCAGAGCGGTTGGCAATTTTATCATTATTTCTTTCATTACGGAAACATCACTGAGATGGAAGCGCAAGGCTGAGGAAATAATAGCTTGTCATGAAACACTATGTTGAAACATTTGATCAATATTGTGGTATATGAATCATTTTATCCAATTTTGTGAAAAAGACCATATACTGCGACTGTAGAGTGACTGAGATTTAAAGAACCTCAGAGATTTGTTTCTTTTTTATTTCTCTACCAGGGTGGACAATTTATATACTCTCTATACTTGACATTTTTTACCCACATTTTCCAAAAGGTAAGCTGGAGTAACTAACTGAAAAAGTGCTGTGTCATATACCTGAAAAAACTAAACAACAAATTAATAATTAAAGAAATTATTACATTTTTAATAATTTAATAGTAAGAAAGAAAGAAAGAAAGAAAAATAACTATGTTCTGTAATAAAACTGTCAAAATAGTTTGACACTTTTTGTCTAGTGTCACCAATATAAGCACTCAGTTTGTTTACATCATGTCACGTTTCCACGGCATCCAGCTAGACTCTCATCACCTCAGAGGTTTGAAGCAGAACAATGATTTGGCACATGGAATAACGACTTCATCGAAGTCATTAACGTCTTCACATGATCATAAAAGGTTGAGAACTCAAAATTAATTCAAAGATTAACCGTAATATCCTGCAGGCATCTGGGAAATAAACAGGTGGAAAAAAAGAGAAAAGAAGAAAAATCAAAAGAGCTAATGACTGACTGGTGCTCTCAACCAATTGAAGCATCTGGAAGACAAAAGCGGAGCACTGTCAAAATATAAATATTAATTATAAATATGCTTTTAATTAATTTAGTGCTGACAAGTATTGATAACAATATTACAGAATAGGGTTGGGCAATACAACCAAAATCTTATGCCACAATATGAGTAATTATGTTTCATTGTAACTATATACACACACACACATATATATATAACCCTATCACAATATAGTCATTTTTGCTTTAAATAAGGTTATGATATCAAAATTATAGAAATTTCATATCAGAAAAAATTATACTAGCCTAAAAAAACTCAAGCTCACTGAACACAAGTAAAAGTTCAGCGATTAAATTAGAATAAGAAACAAATTACAAACAATTGGACAAAAAACTACAGTGGAACACATAAATAAGAAATGCTACATTGTATAAAGTAATCAAATGTATAAAAACACTGAATATTCACTGTTTAAATTAAATCTATATTTCTTCTAATTAAAGTTACAAAAGTGATTTAGTCAAGAGCAGTGAGAGATTTTCTCTCTTCGGTTTTTGATTTTCATGAACAGACGCGATATTAGACTGCTGTCACTTTAAGAGCTAAATCTGTTACGTGCATATGATAGCTCAGAGGGGCAATGACACATCAAGCATGTGCATTTAACCAATTCAATACTCTCACGCTCTGTGAGCAAAGTCTTCACTTGCCTCTCAGAAACTATCAGATAGTGCATGCATATACTGCAGCAAAATACATTCTCTTTTGCTGCTGATTGCACTTGTTTTTAAACCGCAATGCTAAATAACCTACATATGTACCGTCTGACAAAACCGCGATTTCTACCGTCTGACAAATTTCTACCACCCCTACAGAACTATAGTGTAGTGTGTTATTTTTTATGATTTCAACACTTTTCGAGAATATTTAAAACAGGGCAGGAAATGATGAAGAGAACAGTGAAGAAAGGGATTCAGATTCGAACCTACAATGCAAAACATCTTAACATTATGAAGCATGAAGTCCTGGGCTCCCACATAAGTCATTCTTAAAGAGCCACGCCGCTCTTAATGGCCCTCGGGGTGGATATTAAGAGTTCTCACACTTTAGGTGCTGATTAAGACTCGCTATCACCGCTGTGTCTCAACCAAACCACAACTCAGCCATTGACTGGAGCGCATGCATAATTTATCACTGCCACACAGAGCTGATAGCATTGATCATGTGTGCGACTGTAAGGGATAAGAATGCAGAAGCGGCAAAAACAGAGATACGGAAGCCGCTGGATCACTTAATCTAAACAAAGAGAGATATAACTGAGGAGAGGCAGGCGAGGGTGAAGATTTAACAAAACAGCTCATGTCCCGATGAGAGATCTGATAGTGTTAGACAGGAAACTCCTGCACATGGGAATGTGATGAGCGCTACAGAGAGCCAGAGATGAGAGTGATATGGAACGAGTGAAAGAGAGAGACATTGAGATGGAAAAATTACAGACAGATTATACCTGGACTGAGTGTTTAACAAACCAGAGTGAACAAATGATGACAGGATTTTCATTTTTGAGTAAACTATCCCTTTTATGACCAGAAAAGTTATGCATTGATGGTCTATGTGGAGAACAACTTTACATTAACCATTCAGGCATGTACAGCACAAGGCTAGGAAAATGCAATGCAAAATGTCTGTTGACAAAAAAGATTTAGCAAGAAAGAAATTACATTTTTCATTAGTTCATGACACTGTATTTTAGACACGTATGACATCATGAACAGTCAAATAAATACATTGTAAACAGGAAAATACAGAAATCATAAACACCCCTGTGGATTTTGTGAATATAGCTGCTAAGCTGTTAACCAGAGAAGCTCTTTCGGAGGTGGAATGGGATTTGAAGCAATATTCATAAACACACACGGAACAACAGATGTGCTTTAACAGAAGGGTGTATCCAGCCATTTTACATCATTTAATGATTTTTTGTGAGAAGACTTGAGATTAATAAACTAGCTCATTAATTAAAAGTGTCCCAGTTAAAGTTGCTAACACATTTTGTGAGAATAGTACAGTCAAAGTACTGTAAAATACTACACACATAATTTTATTATTACTTAATTTAAAAAAGGAATATAATTAAAAACGGCACTACCGTTAAAAGCTTCGGGCTTTTTAAAGCTTATGAAAGAAGACTCTTTTCCTCACTAAAACAGTATTTATTTGATCAAAAATACAGTAAAAGCAGTAATATTTTGAAATATTATTACAATTTAATTAGACTGTTTTCTATTTTAGTATATTTTAAAACCCAATTTATTCCTGTAATGGAAAGCTGCATTTTTAGCATCATTACTCCAGTCTTCAGTGTCAAAAATCACTGAATATGCTGATTTGGTGCTTATTATTATTTTGTTAAAAACAGTTGTGCTGCTTAATATTGTTTTGTGGAAACCGTTATACTTTTTTTTTTTTTATTACAGGATTCCTTTATAAATAGAAAGTAAAGCATTTATTTGAAATCATAACATTATAAATGCCTTTATTGTCATTTTTAAATATTAATTTCTAGTAAAAGTATTGATTTCTTTAAAAATAAATAAATACAATTCGTACTGAGCTCAATCTTTTGAACAGTAGTATCTATTATTTGCGGATTGTTAGTACTATACAGTCATCTATGTCTGCAATGCATATCAATTTGTAGCCATATATACATGTACATCATCATTATCAAATAAAGTACTGGATGGTATTCCAGAATCTCAGTACATTACGTGCAATCCATCACTTCATGTCAATTATCTCTATTTAGCGAGTGCAGGAGTAATGCCCATGCCAAATGGTGCACTTTAATTCAGAGCATCCACTCATTTCTCATAGATTAATGAAGTGAGCAGCAAATTAAAAAGTGGAGGAAGTACATAGCCCGTGGCTTTATGGTTTTAAAATGAGTTTACATATTTGTTTTTACACTTTGTAACACCTTACAGTTCAACACTCGTGTTGACAATTTAATTCACCCATCACAAAGTGACACTTCAAATGCCTTCAAGAAAGAAAGCTGCCTTGTTGATAGTTTAACCTGAAGCTACATCTTAAGATGATATATGAAGTTAATGCAGACATTTTTCTCTCTAGGAACAACAGCCTGGAGCTTCAGGTGCAAGACCTAAATTGTCTTCTCAAGATCAACAGACCACCAAAGCAGTTTTTTTTTCAACACAACAGTATTTAGACGCATGTCATGTATGCCTGCGTTTACTTCTGTGTACAATACAATATATATCAAATGCTCTGTGAACGTTCTGTGGGCTGCGTGTCCGAGGCAGAGACGGGTCGAGTGATAACTAAGAGAAAACACAATTTTTTCACCTTATACTAAAAAAGTATTTTTAGGAATTGTGGGTTGGTATATACTCACAGTTTGTTGCAAAAAATAAGACATAGTTGGCAAAGTGTTCTGTATTGCAATGGCATTGTCATGTTTAAAAAAAAAAGGAGCTGTAAAATGTATTTATTTTTTATTTAATTAATTAATTATTGATTAATTTATCATAATTTGAAATTATGATAGCTGCATGTTTAACAGAATTAAGACCGTATTTGATATTTGTTATCATTTACTGTGTCATAATTAATTTAATACAATCAAATAAAATTAAATAGTTATTTATTAAATGGTCATTAATTAGTGAGGTTCACCAGGGAAACAATTGTGTGTGTGTGTGTGTGTGTGTGTGTGTGTGTGTGTGTGTGTGTGTGTGTGTGTGTGTGTGATATTAATTGTTTTAATCAATTTTTATTTCAGTTTCAATTAAATTGGAGTTATTTCAGTGCATCAAGTTAAACTCAAATAAAATATTGTCTTGGCAAATAGCTGAAATGAATGGTTTTAGCTGTAGTTTCAGTTCCACTTAACTATAAGAACACTGGAATATCTCATTTAGATATACAATATACACATTTTACCTTTTTAATACTTAAGTTAAGATGTTTTATAAAATAAAGAGAGATTTATTTTTTATTTAAGACTCATAGATGCCTTGTAACAATAATAGATCCATATATATCTATATCCTTGCTAGTCAATATTTTATTAAAACATATTTAATTAAATATTTCATGAAGTCATCTTGTATAATTACTAACTTGTCTTTGTGTCATACATCTAATGACATGAAAATCCATTTTCTTGAAAGCTAGCATCATCTTTAAGTGTGCCAAATGATCAAAGGTCGACTTCACAAACAAAACATTCAACATTGTGTTTTATTCAGTACACTGTTTGATTATCTCATTAATTAACTGAATGCTAAATGAACATACACTGTTAATTCAGGGTATAATTTGCATTACTGTCATTTCATAATTTTAAATGCGGGCAAAAATAAAGTATAAAAAACTTGCCCAGGAGCAAGAGTTTAAAATCAACAAATAAACTATTGACCACTGAAGTGAAACGCTAATATTTTCTTGCCCTAACATACTATTTAGAAAAAAAATGACATGTAGAAGCTAATATATCTGTGCAGTTCGCATGGCATCAGAAGTAATTGCAGTAATACAGACCCCCCAGTTCCTCACATGAGTTCAAATGAACTTGAAGCTCATGTACCAATGACAACAGTCAGTAGTTCAGCACTGGGCTGCTGCTTCTGCTTCACTGTTTCTTATTTTCGGAGTCCCTAATGTCTCTCTGGCTGTGGATATGACTGCAGGGTATGAGACACAGAGGTGTCCTGTTGTTTGATATTCAGTGAGAGCAATGGGGCTGTGGTAATGTGGTGTGGAGCGGGGTTCAGGGGAAACAGTGCGGTTTCAGACAGCTGAGAGAAAACACGGGGAAGTCAAGATCCCTCATGTGTGTTTAAGGCCATAAAATGGGTTGAGACAAAGACAAACATACTAAACAGGAGGACTGAGTTGGGGGACGTACTGTTGACTGAAGATAATGTTTTGCTATAGGGCAAATATTAGTAAATGAAACATCCCAAGATAATAGGGTAACAGGATCTACCTTCTGAGTGCATCACGGTCACTGTGATTACAGCAAATTATTGTATTATTTAAACTCATGCAATGGAAAACATAATTTGCTCAGAAAAGCTAACATCAAAACATCAATAGCACTATTCGGACAGGAATTGTTTTCTAAATGACATGCAAGTTACAAAGTTTAAAAATCAATCCAACAACTGTTATTTAACCCCCAAAAAAGCTGGAAAAGGGCTTTAAGTCCATATTGAGGGTGCACTAGACAGGGCAATAAGCAGAGCCGATCCTCCCTATATGCAGAATACACACGCTGCGTAGGGCCCCGAAACACCAGGGGCCCCCTTGCTCTCAAAGATGATTTCATTTTAGTTTCGTTTTTGAATTTGGCCAGCGGCTATGAAAACATGAATGATCAATTTATTGTAATGCGGTGCTGTCGCCCTTTCTACGTAAAAATCAGTCAAATCATGTAACGTGAATGTCGTAAAGTCTCTTGCTCGAGACTAAAACAGCGAGTTGAAAGCATAGCGAGCCGCGGAAGAGACGGAGTGAAACACGGACAAATGCGTTTCATTCATTCGTTCATAACCACTCGTCCTACTCATTAAAAATTCCAAACAAAATGTTCATGGTTTCCACAAAATTAAAAAACAGCAACTGTTTTCATAATTGATGATAATGAGAAATCTTTATTGACCACCAAATCGGCATTTTACAATCTGCAATTAAAATTTTAAACATTTTAAATTGTAAAAATTATTTAAATACTACTACTAATAATCACAATATTGTACATTTTTACTGTACTGTTTTTCAAATGCAATAATACAGTTGTAACAATATATAAATAGATTGAAATCCTTGAGAGTCAGAATCGATACCAAGGCCTAACAGGCAAACAACTAAAAAACTTAAAGCAACATTTCATTGTACCATAACGCATAAATACTGTCTTTCTCTGTCCTAATATGTTGTTGGATGATAAACAGAGCACAGCTCTGACTCGAGTGCTTGACCTGTGTGAGTCGTCATGCTGCAGTGTTTTCCATCTCTAGACATCAGCGTCTGCTGCCTGCACAGGAACAAGTCCGAGAGGAACAATGATCCGGCTCTAACTCCTGCCTAATGATGCCTGTCTGCTTGGAAACGGGGCAGAGGTTGATAAGAGGGCCACTTCATCTGTCTCAAGTTGCATGTGTGTTATTTCAACTTCAGCTGTCACCACAGCACTGACAGCTGAGTTCTTGTTAAATTCATCCACCTGCTCCTCATCACAATCCTTCATAATGATCTCCCACCTCCATTAGAGTGATGCAGCAAAGTAAAGAACCTGCCACAAAACCTTGCGTACCACCTGAACAGACTGGAGAAGGCGGCAACTAGGTTACTTCGATTCTCTTGAGTGTATTCAACATTTCACAAGATCACATAAAGTCAAACAGTGCACTAGAAAATGAACACTGTATGCTAAATTTGATTTATTTCACTATCGTCTCGTATACAGTAAATTGATTCATGATTTGCAGCTTACTAAGGTACACTGAATACAAAATTAAGAAGCTAAAATAAGAACAACGAAATGGTTGTGCTCTTGTGCTGCAGCTAAAACATCAAGTTTGTAAGAATTCCAATGCTTTTAAAATAGAGCATATTAAAGATTAGTTTCCTGAAGTAGATACTAGGGCTTAGAAGGCTGCTAAGAAATACATATTAAGTTTTAGGTAATTGTAAGTTTTTAGGCTTTACATACTTGGTATGCGTCAGACGTCTGTGCAAGAATTAACAACACAGCACCACCTTTGCAGGGTAAAGGCTTAAATAAATGAGAGGAATATAAAAACATTAATTTAGTAGAAGACTAACATTCTGTTAATAAGACAAAGAGGGTTTAGTGTGTTAAGTTCAATTTAGAGAAGCATAAGTCATTTTAAATTTAAATCTACAAAATCTAAAGTTAAAGAAAAAAGGTTGAAATTACAAAAATGTTTAAATAAAGTCTGTATGTTAAGTGGTCTGTGACTTAATTTCTATTGAGAGTTTATAAATATATATATTTTTTTTTTAAACAGGCTATAGGCTTTAAGTTACGTCACAGCCATCAACTATGATGTGCTTTACTAGTCATTGCAGTTATTATGGGGGCAGGGACTTTCTCATTCTACACTGCATTTGATTGGATGAAAATCTGCAGTGCAGGATGAGTAATCAATTATTTTGGTCTGTTTTTTTTCAAAAGGAAAAGACTGTAAATTGTATGCATTTATCTGCTAAAGTGATAAGCACACTGATATATAGCATACGTACAAAGCTCACACAAACAAAAATTCAGATTTTAGTGGGAGAAAACCAAGAATTTGGATAAAAATCAATACACTGCTGCTTTGAAAGCACTATAATAAATAGTTCAAAATAATTCAATTGAAAAGGACTTAAAGGTTAAAGTTTCAAAAGAAACAGGAGCTCTGACCCATTCAAATTCCAACTTTTATCATATCCATCGGTCCACACAAATCCAGCAAACACAAAACTGCAATTCTGCTTTCACAATTATCTCCGTCTCACACAGCCTCTAAGAAAATCTATATTTAGCATCCCAGACTCCATCTGTAAGCATTTATCATACATTTTCATCATCTTCTCTCTTCTTATAGAAATCTCGCCTCTATTCTCTGCCTGTCCGCAGCAACATCTGGCAGCGAGAACATTCTGCTGCTGCAGGAAATGGCAAATCTGTTCACTGTGCCCTTGAGCATGGTACATTACCCTTACCTCAAATCTCACTCACCTACATCAGGCACAGTGAATGGAAACACGGCAGGTGCGTAACGTGCAAATAGTATTAAAGCTTTACAGCGTGCTTTTCTGTGAGAAAAAGAGAATGAGAATGAGCTTTATTGGCCAGGTATTTTTACACTAGGGATGCGCTGTATCTATTATATTTCCAACGGTACAATATCATAATTTTGCTCATTTCGGTATTTCATACGCTGCTGTTCCGAAGTGCTTCCCAAATTGCAGCGAAACCGGTAAACCTGAAAACAGAACTAAGTGATGGATCAAAAATGAACTAAGTGATGGATCATCAGATGAAACTACATTAACGCACCCGAAACTAACAAATAAAGAGAACAGTAGAAGTGAAATATGGCATTACTTTTCATACAAAACGGATGATAAAGGTGAACAAACTGACCACAGGAGGCAACACATCAAATCTGGCTAAGCATTTGTCGCTTGCTCATCCTGATATTTTCCGAGAATTAAGAGATCGAACAGGTTAGTGCATCATTCATAAATTCAGACTTAATTTGAACTTTTATTCACAACTGATCAACGCACATACATAAGATGTGAAACACGAAAGCTCAAACACGTAAAACACGTGAAACACGAAAGCTCAAAATTGTGACGCTAGAACCAGTGACGTTTTGGTCACATAATATTTGCACTTGCATTTCAAACAATCAAATATTAACTTAAATTGAATATGAAAACAGTTTTGCTATATTAATTTTAGTATCAATAATATGAAGGGAATGTTTCCGCCACATTGCCGACCACTAATATGAAGCAGCCGAGAGAGAGAGAGATTTATATTTAAAGCTTTTTCTTTCCCTATCCGAATTTGAAATCTGAAGGGAGAGAGAAATAATAACGTGATTTTGAATATTACTTTGACTGTTAGAATAACACTTTAAATAAATATTTGTTATAATTCATTAACAGCATTAATAGTATTACAGCACTTATTAATGTAGGTCAATAATTATTTAAATAAATGATAAATGTAGGCTACTTATACATGTTTAGTATGTTAACTTTACTTTATGCATTAAACGCATACCTAGCATAATTTCAAATATTCGTTGAATTTAAAATAAAAATCCACATTCGATTGCAAAAATGCTGCATTTGAATTTTAAATACATGTCAGTCAGCCTTATGTGGTACAAGATGCGATGACGATGTATGTGTCATTGCATTTTAATGCTTTTTTTAGTTCTATCCAGTTGAACCCACTAGAGGTGGCGCTGCTCATTCAAAATATAGCGGAAAAATAGAGCATCAATGCGTTTACGTCAAAACTGAAACCAAACCAGAACCAAACTGAAACCAACACAGAACGCATGTTATCGCATTTTCTATAGGGACATCAATCAGCGTTGCACTCGCGTCTTGCACAAGCAAGCGGCATGTTTAGAAAGCCATGTAAAATTAATGCAAGTTCAACTTTAAAAAAACATTTCTCGAGACTTTATGGCGGTTTTTCTGCATCCCACTGCATCTCATGTTTTTAAATGAAAAAAGTAGTTTTTCAGCTAATTTGACAGCCCTACCTAACATTAAGCAAGATTAATAAATACTGTATATGATGATCATTCATTTTTTTTAGGCTGGTTATTTGTCACCTATGGTAATGATTTAGTATCAATACCAAGGTATTACATTCTGGTATTGTACCGAAGCCAAAATTATGGGACACAGATAATAAAAAAAAAATATATACAAATAGGCAATGTACAAAATAGCAAAAACAACAATATATAATATAGACAATTATGTATGTACAGGTCTGATATGTGCAAATTTTGAAATGAAAAATAAGTATGTGTGATGAATAATGTATAATAGTGTTGTGTGTTCCATGTTTATTGTCAAGTGTTCATGAGCTGGATTGCTTGGGTGAAGAAACGGTTTCTGTGTCTGGTTGTTCTGTTGCTCAGAGCTCTGTAGCGTCGACCAGACGGTAAGAGTTCAAAGAGGGAGTGTGCTGGATGTGTGGGGTCCAGAGTGATTTTGCCAGCCCTTTTGCTCACTCTGGATAAGTACAGTTCTTGGAGAGTGGGGAGGGTTGTACCAATGATTCGCTCAGCAGTCCGGACTACCCTCTGTAGTCTTCTGAGGTCAGATTTGGTAGCTGAGCTGAACCAGACAGTTATTGAAGTGCAGAGGACGGATTCAATGATGGCAGATTAGAACTGTTTCAGCAGCTCCTGTGGCAGGTTGAACTTCCTCAGCTGGCGAAGGAAATACAACATCTGCTGGGCACAAAGGGTCATGTGATTGTCCACTTCAGGTCCTGATAAATTGTGGTGCCCAGGAATCTGAATGACTCCACTGCAGTCACAGTGCTGTTCATGATGGTGAGTGGGGGGGGGGGGGGGGTTGGGGGGTATCTCCTGAAGTCCACGAGTTTTGAGCGTGTTAAGCTCCAGGTTGTTAAGCTGCACCAGAGAGCCAGCTCCTTGACCTCCTGTCTGTAAGCAGACTCGTCACCATCCTGAATTAGGGGTGGGCGATATGACCAAAATCTTATATCACGATATGACAAATTTTATATCACAATAACAATATATATCACGATATAGTGATTTTTTTTCTTTTAAAAAGAGTTTTATTATATTAAAATCTTTGATACCATAGAATTTTCATAATCCTTGTCACCAATGTCAATATCAAACTAATACAAGCCTAAAAAGAGAGAGAAAAAAACTCAACCTCACTGAAGATAAATAAACAGTCAGTGATGAAATAAGGATAAGAAACTAATTGCAAGCAATAGGACAAAAATCTACAATAAATAAGAAACGCTACATTCATTGTGTAAATTAATTAGTCTTCACTGTGTTAATTATATCTATCTATGATAGATGTAATTAAAACGTGTTTTATGTATAGATTCTATACATATTATAAATATATCTTTATTATTGTTATTTTTTATTTATTCTGATTAAAGTTACAAAAGTGATTTAGTCAAGAGCAGTGAGAGATTTTCTAGCAGTGTGCTATGATTAACATGAACGAATATTGGACAGCTTCCCCTTTAAGACCGAAGTCCGGATCCAATATAGCCAAGTTATTGTTACATATGCATTATCTCTTTCTTAAAGGACCTAAATCGCTGTGTTTATGAGGATACTTGCAAAGACAGGGATTCTGACGCATATAAGTGTGTTTATGTAATTGTTCAAAGTCGACAAAAAAGAAAAAGAAAAAGCGCGCTCCTCTCACACAGAGTTGTTTGAGTTCCAACGGCTTAAAATCGGTTGTTTTAAAACTGCAGTGCTTAAAAACGCGTGACCGTGCTACAGATGTAGTCCCTCGTTTAGGAACGAGCTCCTCGTTTTGTCCTGGCTGGTCGTTCTGTCTCCCCTTCACGCTCCGTGGTGGGCGGCGTATAAAGATCGTAGTCACTCAAATTATGAAAATGTATTACCGTAAACAATGTATTTTGCGACACCACAAAATAAACGATAGAACATAATATGAAATGATAGACTTTTTATTTTGTCCATCCGATATATATCGTCATATCGCACAGCCCTATCCTGAATGAGGCCGATCAGTGTGGTGTCATTTGCAAACTTCAGGAGCTTGACAGAGGGGTCTTTGGATGTGCAGTCGTTGGTGTAGAGAGAGAAGAGCAGTTGGGAGAGAACACAGCCCTGAGGAGCTCCAGTGCTGATCGTACGGGTGCTGGATGAGAATTGTCCCAGACCCACTAGCTGCTGCCTGTCTGTCAGGAAGCTGTTAATCCACTGACAGACGGAGGTGGGGACGGAGAGCTGTGTCAGTTTATTTTGAAGGGTGAAGGATGATGGTGTTAAAAGCGGAAGAGGTGAAATGAAATGAAAATTACATATGACTTTATTTTGCATGGTGAAAATAATGAACTAGCACGAGAATGGTTGTTTTTCTCTGGGTTCCAGCTAGGTAATGATGGTACGAACATTCCACGCATCATCCATCTTTCCTATATGACAGCATTATGTGCTGAAATCCTGTCAGCCCTGATGCATTCTGGGAATTTATGCAGCGATACAGCTTCATAGAATGATACCGCTGACTAGTCAAAATGTCAGCGACTTTGCTGAAGCTCATATTCACTCATATAACCTTAGCTGACTGACATGTTATTTCCAAAGTAGTTACCTCCAAAGCTTAGGTGATTTTTCATGTCTAGACGATCAAACGGAAGCCTAATTAGTTGTTAGTACACTACATACATAAACAAACCGAACTCATTTAAGCACTGAAACTTTGTTTACAAAATCTTTGATGCGCTTTGCCTCAAATTTAATGTTTTGAGTTAATTCTGCAGATGATCAACTGTCCGTTTCACAAGCGCTTACAAGATACAGATTGGTTATACTCGGTTTGCTTGCATAGTAAACATCAATTTTGTGAGGGATTAATCCAAGAGAGATTGTACTGGCTCCAAAAAAGCGTTTTTCAAGCTCACCAGAGGAGGCTGAAGTAATTAAGTGAGGAAAGTTTCCTCAGGGAAGCTGAGAGGCTTTCATTACCCTTTCTGATTCATTGTCCCAGCACAATATCAAACAGAGGAGAAGAAGAGAGAGAAAGAGAACGCCGCCTCGCTTCTGAAGGCAGGCCGGCTGTGATTGAGCCAGAGCGAGTGTGTAAATCCGGGTGCGGTATCTGACCCCCGGCTGGCTCGCCGCTTTATTCCACTCTCTGGAACACTCCACAAGCTGTCAACATCCATGTCCATGTCAATCAACATCGCAGTCTTGTCCCCAATCTCTCTTCAGCTTCTTGTGAAGAGCAGAGCTACTGCTCAGATTTTATAGGCTCACATAGAAAGAGATGTTGGCAAGAAACTGGGTGGATTATGGACACCCGGTGTAAACTAAATCAGATAATTCTGTGTCCAGAAGTGCTATGGTAGACATTAAGGGTTAATTGGAAGGCTAAGGAGTAGAGATGGGTCACAATGGCTGACTAGTCATCCAACAACTGATTAGATGTAGATTTATTTTATTTTTGATATTTTAGGCAGCAGCACTAATTAGCATGCTAATTAAAACATTTAATCACTGTGCAAACTAACAGCTAAAGCACAGGATGCTTATTAAAAACAGGCTAAAAACAAAGAAAGAAAAGGGAAAAAAACAGTCAACTTCACTAATTATCTAGTTAGTTGCCGATTGACAATCAAGATTTTTATTTTTAAAATAAAAACATCTATATCCTTTTAGTTCTATATGCTTAAATCATTATAGAGCTGGGCAATAAATTGATAACAACAATTATTTTTCTCGATAAAACGATAACAAGAGTTCGATAAATGTTCGATATAATGTTTATGCGGCAAAAACAGAACGAAAGAGCGCTGCTCATTTGAACCACACCACTCGGACTATTTATCCACTCGTGAAAATGTGAAACGTGCAATGTTTGTGTTTGTGTCATGTTCTGACCATAAAGAGTATAAAACTAGAATTAACCATCTGGTTTCTACAACTTTCATTTTGAAGCAAAAATCTGCCTTTAAACTTGAAAGAAATACAAATTTGACATTTATTGTGATAATTATCTATATTGACCGATATTCTGATAATTTTATTGGCCATATCGCCAAGCTGTAAATCAGTGGCTTTTACTATATAAAAATCCAAAACAAATTATTTTAATATATTTTTATATTTAAAACAAAAATTCTCCCTTTAAAATATTCCAAATGAACCATTCCGAATGAACTATTCAGTACGAGTTCGGTACACAATTACAAGATACAAACGTTACTAAACATATTACAGCATATTATCCTATTAGATCCTAACACAGAGCAGCTTTTCCATGTGATTCAGCATTAAAAGTATCATCATGATTCAGTCTAAAAGTGCATTTAGAATGGGCAAAATTCAAGTACATAAACAGAAAATGATACAGGCGAATAGTTCATCAATATTTTTAAAAGTGTCGTTTTTTCTCTCCATCAGATTCAACATTTCGATTTTAGCAGACAATTTGCGAATTTCTTACATCATATTGCCTGTTTTCGCTCAATTTCGCCAACAAAAATAAATCCAAACACAGCCACAGCACTGTTTTGCATCTCTGAGCAACATGACAGTGTTTTGTTCCTGAATGAATCACCCCTTACATGATTCAGTTCAAAATCCAGTGACTCACTTATTAACAGTGACTTGCTGCCACCTGCTGGCGGTTTTAATTTCACATTTAAAAGTATCTTTTAATTTTTTTTATTTCAAACATCAGTTGCCAACTTTTTATGTTTAAAATATCAAAACATTAATTATGCATTTGTAACTGCAGGTTAAAGCATTAAATGTCCCTCTGATCTGCATTAAACAGTGTGTGAAAGCATCTAAATACCATTCAGATGCAGCTTCTATGTTTCCTCTGCAAAATATTAATTTTATCAATACTGACTCCATTTGCTTGGTAACAGCCCAAATGTCTTAACTGATTAAATGTAAAACAAATTACTCAAAAGGTGATGCCCTTTTAGAAAATAAAATAGCTTTATAAAACGGTAAAAATCATTGTTCAATGTTAAAAATTTGTTTTAATAAAAAAAAAAAATCAAGGAAATTTCTCTGGCATTTCTTTCTTTCTTGCTGTATCGAAAACGTACCAAACCGTGACACCACTGTATCGCATCGAACCGAATCGTGAATTTTGTGAACTTGTTACACCCCTAAGCAGCAACAACGTCATTTTCTAAATACTTCAAATAATATGATTTTACCTCAGCATCCAGACAACTGAAAGAAAAAAGACACCTACAGTACAAAGTCAGTAAAGAACAAAAGGAAAAGCTGTATTTATTCTTCTAAATTTGGTGCACAATGGACCATAGAATACCTCTAATAAAACATGCAATTTAGAGTCCACATCACCAAAATAATGGTGTTGCACCTTCTGCTTGTAGAACGCTGGCAGCACTGTGAGGTCTGGAGGCGTGAGGTATGATAATGTGCCATGTGTAATATCAACGCAGCCGAGCCGTCAACAAACCAAAATTACATTTTGATTTGTGAGCTTTCTCTCACGCAGCTTGTATTCCCTTTGTGTGTATTTGTACAATCATTTGAAAGGCATTTCTAACAGCCACTGCACAAATCATTTCTCCAATTACTATTCTTTATGATCCATAAATGTGGAGCTTTCTGTATTATGGAAAGACTTTTTTTCCTTTGAGATCCAAAGTTCCATTAGTCATTCAGTGGTAAAGTTTTTTTTTTTTTTATTAATAAGCCTTTTTTTCTTGGAAAATTGTGCAAAAAATGAAATGTACGCATGTATATATACCAATCCAGTCGTGTTGCTGTTATTGGACAGGTAATTTGCAAACACTGGACGCCATTAGCACTGAATCTTTTTTAAATGGCGGGGGGGGGGGACTACAAATCTCTTTTATCTCAGATCAGAGAAAGCAACAACACCAGCCGACCAACAGCCCTGTGCCAGAGACAGCCTATCAAAGTGAATGACAGAATGAGAAAAATTGAAATAATCATATATGAGAAAAAGTAAACAGAATCAACATGCAACAGTTTAACAATTAAATATTATTAAAGGGGTCATAAACTGAGAATCTACAATTCCCTTGATCTTTTGACATAATTAAGAAGTCAACGTACAATAAAATCATCCTGCAAGTTTCAGAACTCAAAACTTTGCCGTTAGTCTAAAAACAGCTTAAAGTGAAGTCAGTCTGCCAAAACGACAGCTTTTGGAATGTTCTACTCTATGATGTATAAGTGCCACCTCCGCAGAAGATCAATGCCTTAACATCGCTGCCTGTTTAGCCCCACCCACCGATTCATGCATGTAGTCTGGAGAGGTGAACTGGTGAGGTCTATGCAGAAACCAATTGATAAAGAATCTGGCTCTGAAGACAATAACACAACATGGCACTGTACAGTGCCAAGCTGTGGAGAAAATGTCTTTGCATTGCCTTCCTTCTGATTCCAACGTTAGGAAAAAGTGGATGAACTTTATTTTTAATGAAGATCCAGATCACGTCAGCAAGAACTCGGTCCTTTGTTCACTTATTTTACTGCAGATTCGTTTACAAACAAGGCACAATTCGATGCGGGGTTTTCAAAAAGACAAACTAAAGATGATGCTGCACCGACTATATTGGATCTAACAGTGATGTTGCAACAAGTGTGAGTAGGCAGATCACTTGATATGTATTGAGTTATTTATGCGTTTCTGACCTAAGTCAGAGCAGTGTCCATCTAGGATGAATGTACTAGCAAACACACACAATGTTAGCCAATCATTGCAGTTGGCGTTTACATCCGAGTCTACAATCCACAACGTGGATTCAAAGGAAGCGTTCTGATGAGGACGTCAAAAACAGGAAATTAGAAAATAGCGTATTACTTCTAAATTATGTTTTTTGATGGAAAAATCTTGATAACATTATAAGTGGAGCTCAGAGAACAGTACAAAATAAAAAAAACAGTTCATGACCCCTTTAAGGTTCAGCACACACGCATATACAGTGCATTCAGAAGTATTCAGACCCCCTTCACTTTTTTCAATTTTCTTATGTTGCAGCCTTATACTACAATTGTTTAAATGTAATTTTTTTCTAATTAATCTACACTCTGTACCTCATAATGACAAAGTGAAAAAAATAATTTTAGAAATGTCTGTACATTTATTAAAAAGAAAAACTGAAATGTCCCATTTACATAAGTATTCAGACCCTTTACTTAGTTGAAGCACCTAGGCAGCAATTACAGCCTCGAGTCTTTTTGGATATGACACAACAAGCTTTGTACACCTGGATTAAGGGAATTTCTGCCATTCTTCTTTGCAAATCCTCTCAAGCTCGGTCAGGATGGATGGGGACCGTCGGTGGACAGCCATTTTCAGGTCTCTCCAGAGATGTTCGATAGGTTTCAAGTCAGGGCTCTGGCTGGGCCACACTAGGACATTCAGAGAGTTGTCCCTAAGCCACTCCTGTGTTGCCTCGGTAGTGTGCTTAGGGTCATTGTCATGTTGGAAAGTGAACCTTCTGCCCAGTCTGTGGTTCTGAATGCTCTGGACTAATATATAATATTAAAATATCTCAATATTTTGGGGCATTGAGCTTTTCTTCTACTCTGATGAGTCCCTCAGTCCATGCTGCTGAAAAACAGCCCCACAGCATGAGGCTGCTACCAGCACACTTTACTTTTGGGATGGTACTCTGCAGGTGATGAGCAGAGATTGTTTCCTTCTAACATGATTCGGTTAGAACATTGATACACAATCTTGTTTTCACTGTGTTAGTCTGAGGTCCTTTATGGACTGGTGTGTATATTGATAATTTGTATTTATTTCAAGTGTTTTCGTGTGTCTTCACTGAGGAGATATTTGAGTTTGGCCACACCGCCATAAAGCCCAGATCGGTGGAGTGTTGCAGTGATGTTTGTGTAGGTTTTTCCCATCTGCGTGTATGATCATGGAACTCAACTAGGGTGACCATCAGGTTCTTGGTCACAAAACAGTATAGAACTGATTTTATATACAAGGCTCTTCATTTTTATCAAAAATAATATCGGATTTCAGTTTGGCTGGGCCACCAGCTCTTAAATACTGGCGGAAGAGTCCCTGAAAGACCCTTCTTCCAAATTGCCAGAAGTGTATGGAAGCCACTGTGCTCTTGGGAAAAATGCACAAAGAAATGTTTTGTTGCCTTCCTCAGATATGTGCCTCGATGCAATCCTGTCTCTTGAGCTCTGCTGGCAGTTCCTTCCACCTCATGGCTTGGTTTTCGCTCTCTGATATCCATTGTTAGCTGTGAGGCCTTTTATAGAGAGGTGGGTGCCTTTCCAAATCATGTACAATATGATTTACCACAGGTGGACTCCAATCACCCAAATCCTAACACGATCAAGGCTCAGAAAGGTAGCAAAGACATTGTTAAAATAATACATGTGACATCCGTGGTTCAACGTAAACAACATATTCAACATATGTACGCGGATATGCTGTTTACGTTCAGATAAAAGCGTAAACAAAGTAAACAGCATATCCGCATACATACGTTGCTCACGTTGTTTATGTATGTGAAGTGAAAGTGAAGTGTCGTAACCCATACTCGGAATTTGTGCTCTACATTTATCCCATCCAACGTGCACACACACACAGCAGTGAACACACACCTGGGGCAGTGGGCAGCCATTTATGCTGCGGTGCCCAGGGCACATCAAGGGCACCTCAGTCATGGTATTGAAGGTGGAGAGAGCACTGTACACCCCCCCCATTTACAATTTCTGCCGGACCTGAGACTCGAACCCCCAACTTTTGGGTTACGAGTCAGACTCTGTAACCATTAGGCCACGACTGCTCACAACCTCTGCCCTTTGATACTCTCCAAACTGTCTATGGGAGGGTCAGAGAGCTATCGGAATGCATCAAACATACCTTCATTTGTGTTCCGAAAATGAACGAAGGTCTTACAGGTTTGGAACGACATGATGGTGAGTAATTAATGACAGAATTTCCTTTTTGGGTGAACTATCCCTTTAAATGCTTTTTTTCATTGTACCATAACACACAGAGTCATTATACCTCAAATATGGAGATACAGTATATCACATTATGGGATACTAGTCGGTTATTCTAGTCAACACAAGCTGTGAGTGAGGAGGCTTTCTGAATGAGGGAAGACTTGGCAGATGGCGCGTATGTAGCAGAGTGGTGGGTCGGCGGAGAGACATATGGTGTGATGCCACTGATGAAGAGCCTGGAGAAGAGAAGTGTGAAAGCATCGATGCTCTGAGGCCCTCTGAGAGTCAAAGCTGCCGATCTCACCACAACTGGACACAACTGATGGCGATTAAAGAGTATTTTTACATTCTAATATTTAATAATTTATAATTAATTTAATGATAAAAAGCAAATCCTATTTACCACTGTAAAATGATCCAATAAAAGCGTTTATCCACAATTAAGAGGAACATTTTATAACCTCGTGTCTGCATGCAATGGTGTGCTGATAGAAAATGGGGCATAGGTCCAACAAGATTGAGCTTTCGTTTTATGATGTTAACTATTCCCCACTAAGATCAAAAGCAGTGGTCGTGATTGATAACGGCCTCAATCCAGATGATGTAAAAAGCTGTTAAGAAAATATAATCAAAGGAAAGACCTCAGCGAAATGAATAGCTTGACAGTAACTTATGTAACCTTCATTTTCCTGTAAGGCTATGAAAAAAAACTTTTCTCTCGTCGAGTCAAACTATATATAAACCGCGCTGCATTATGCCATATACCTCTGCCTCTCTTCTAAGGGTTGTTGAATATCAGGATAATTCAACATACCGCTGTAGGTTGACATATGAAAGTCGCTGCCTCTCTAATAAGGACACATGAGATTTGACTGCCATGCATAAACCATTGCTGTTTACTTTGAATATTCATACCTTTGTGAAATGTATTAACACATCCCTCTCCTTTTAATTGTCAGTCTAATGCTCTCTGTCATTTAAAACAGGCCCTAATCTCTGAATTAATAAGCGAGAAAAGAATAGTGCAAGAAAAGAAAATGTTTGCCTGGTTTTGTTGAACAAAAGTCTGTCTACGAATAAATATTTCTCCATCTATGCCTCTTCTGCTTGGGTCTGAATAATGCCGTCAGTGAGAAAACCATTCTGGAACATACTAGCGGACAAATCCATCAACATTTACCCAGCAGATGCATCTGTCAACAGGACCTGCGGCAAAAACAAAACAAGCCAATATGATTCGCCATTCTCATTGGCTGAGAAATATCTGTTTGCGAGTACCAGGATGGAAAGGCAGCGAAAGTAATGATTAGCATTTATTTTCCTTTCATGTCAGAAGATAGTGTTCTGGGAATAGGGGTTATACTGGAACCCGTGTCACCCTGCATATTGATTTTTACCTATAAAAGACCTCTCTCTGAGGTGGATTCACTTATGATTACAGGTGTTGAAATCCGCTCGTTTTCCAGCCAAAAATGAGGAACCTCTCCAATTCCCAAACCCTTCAATCTTGGGCAGATCTCTCTCTCTTAAATAGGACAAGAGCACGGTGGAGATAGTTTGAGAGAGTCTTTCTATGGTTGAGCTATGCAACCGTTCTCACTTTGATTTATTGTGCCGTCTCAGTTCGGTGGCAAAAATTTCCCACCTTATCGACCAATCAGAAGTCAGCGGTAGCATATTTTAGCTATGCTGTGTGACCCCGCTCTCAGTCTCTCTATCTTCTCCTGCTATATCTTTCTCGCCCTCTTTCGCACTCACTTTATCTTTTGTCTTCTGTCTCATTGTTCCTTTGTGTGTGTGTGTGTGTGTGTGTGTGTGTGTGTGTGTGTGTGTGTGTGTGTGTGTGTGTGTGTGTGTGTGTTAATGTGCACGCATGTGTGTTTTGGCAGCAAGCAGAGCTGCATAATCGAGTGGCGGTTGGTGACTGATGAAGGCAGCATCAGACTTCCCTCTTTGACAGTCAGATTACTTAACGGCACAGGGGGTTGTTTAAAAGGGAAGCCCCCTGCCTCTGTGCCAAACACAGGCCCAACTTTATGGACAGGTGTGGGATCATTAGCACCATGGCCTACAGTCAGTCAACAAACAAAGAAAGAACATCAACAAAGAAACTCACTACTCCCTTCTTAGTTTTAAGCCAGTCACTTGTCACTTGGATGAAACAGTATCATTCCATCTTTCTTCCACAGAAGTTAGTATAATGAATTATTCCTACTATCTTTCAGGGATAGGTTACTCAAAGTTTCAAACTTAAATTATTATTTCCTCACTCTCATGTCGTTTGGAACCAGTATGACTTCCTTTTCTATGTGGAACACAAAATGAGATGTTTAGCAGAGTGTTCAGGCTGCTCTTTTCCATACAATGAAAGTGAATGGTCAAGCATAATCAATAGCAATCAAATTTTTAGTTTGTTTCTCATAAAAAGCTATCAGAAATATTTGGGATACAGTGAATGAGTCATGTGGACTACTTTAATGATACTTTGTTGTGCTTGACAGCTCTTGGTCCCCATTTTAGTTCCATTTTATGGAAGAAAGCAGGGTTAACATTCTGCTAAACATTTACTTTTGTGTTCAAAAGATGAAATAAAATCATAAGGGTTGTGGAACAACACAAATGTGATTTGATGAAAAAAATAGAAATGCTGCCTTGGCAAATAACAAAATAAAGTTAAGTTTATGTACTAATATAAATAAACTAAAAGCAAATGAACGCGAAGCAAGAATCTAAAAAAAAAAATAAAAAACTTAATTAAAATAACTAAATTATTACACCAATTTAAAATAAAATTAAAACAGAAAATATAAACATAAAAGATCACTCAGAATATTAATATATTCTACTCCGCATACAGCGGGTAAAATAAGTAATGAACACGTCACCATTTCTCTCAGTAAATATATTTCTAAAGGTGCTGTTGACATGACGTTTTCACCAGATGTCGGTAACGACCCAAGTAATCAATGCATACAAATTAGGTTTGGGCGATGTCTACCAAATTGACATCGGACGATGTCTACAGTGAAACATCGTGATGGACGATGACATCGGGGGGTGGGGTTAGGGGTGTTCACAAAGCGTGAATCCGTATGCAGAAAGGCACGGAAAACAAATAACACATTCTACGGAGCCACTAAAGCAGCGGTTCTCAATTCCAGTCCTCGCATATCCCCGCTCTGCATATTTTGCATGTCTCTCTTTGTTAACACACCAGCTCGTTAGAAGTGAGCTCCGTGCATGAACTGTGTTACGATTGATATGGTCTGTTGTAGATAAATACAATCTTGAACAGATCTCATGCCTCCTCAAGTTATTACATGGTTCCTACACAGTGTCCGTTGCTCCCTGAGCAGGGGAAATCCATTGAAGTTTACTTCACTTCGGAACATTCATTCACGGATTTGTGCTGCGCAGCATCTTCACACACAGACAAAACATACTAGAGAAGCGTGAAGTGTGACATAATATACCTCTGTAAATAAATACTATTTAAATTCACGTCTCGCACATTTCTATGCCCCTTGAATGGAACATATATGTTCACTTCGAACTGGAATCATGGCGGAATATCCTGTCATGTGAAACTTACAAAATGTGCAAGCGGGGGTGCACGAGGACTGGAATTGAGAACCGCTGCACTAAAGGGACGTCTTCTTGCTAACAGCCTATTACAGTACATTCACTTACCACATACACAGTAAGGAGAGGTGACTGATCGGAACAATGGACAATGGGCGAATGATTACAGATACTGAGCACCACTGACAAACTCTTGTAAATGTATGCCGTACTGCTGCTCCGTAAATCTGTGTGATCGCAATCTCAAAAATGAAAGTAGAATAAGAGCACTCATTCAAACCATTTCAGTGCCCTAATGCAGAAACACGTCTGCAGCTGAAACTATTTAAAACTGTACAATAATTTTTTTTACAGAACTCATTACAAACACAAAACATCTCATGTCTCCGATGAGAAGATGAAGGGTGGTTGATACTGGTTACTGTATGATGAATGAAATCGCGAAATGGCCTCAAACGATTAGTAAATAAACTGCAGAATGTTGTGTTTTCTAATACACGCACGGATTGCATGTAATGCTATTCAAAAAGCACTGCACGAGCTCGCGGCGCCAGGGTTCAACGTCCAAAGCGCGAGAAAAATCTGCGCAAAAACACTGTTACTCGTCAGTTTCTCAGTAACATTTGTATGAATTTTTTTTAAAGCATATGCCAATGCGATACGTGCGACAAACATCTTCCAAACTCGTCAGAATCATTTATAAATCTGCTGTCAATAAAAAGAAGCACTGAGGTCTTCCTGCGGGTTTAGTATTGTAATTTTAATGTTGTTCTGTAAAATTAAACAAAGACAATAATAATGATAATAATAATTACCCTACAACAGCTCTATTAATACATTTATGATAACATTCACACATAGTGTTCAAATTTGGATCAGTAATATATTCTAATGTTTTAAAAGAAGTCTCTTCTGCTCAGCAAGGCTGCATTTATTTGTACAGAAAAAAGACATGCCTGATTCAAGAAGGGGGTCTCAAAAATTGTGCTTTGTTGGTATAATGTCTGATAGAATATAAAAAAAATGTTAAGTGTTCAGTAAATATTTTTAAATTGTTGTTTTGTAATTTATTATTTTATTTAAAAGCATTACAACAGTAAAACGTACTTTTTGGCTATTTAATTTATGCAATGGTGAAAAAAAATGGCAAACTATGCCTACATGGGGGAAAATGCAAAAAAAATTGTTCTGTATTCGGCCTTCGGCCCAAAGAGTCATTTTGTTCGGCTTCAGCTTCAGCCAAGAAATTTCATTTCAGTGCATCCCTAAGAAGTACTGGGATAAAGGTTTAGAGTTTGGGTATAAACACTTATTGTCTACAGTAGCGATCAAAAATGAAAGTATCTTAACACTGTATTGTAAACGTATTGTATTGTGAAAAAAGTCTTTATGAAGAGAGACACTGACTCCATTTCATTTTGATTTTGTTCAAATTAATATATATATTTTTTTTAATTAAGCAATGAACATTTTTCTGAACAATTTAGTAAATTGTTATTTTGTTTAGTTTTTTAACCTTTTTTTTCAAAATCGTGAGAGAATCGTGATCGCCTATTTATTAAAAAAAGTGTGATTCTCAATTTATCCAGAATCGTGCAGCTCTAGTTTACATGTTATTACTGCATAAAATTCAATAAAATAGAAGTTTTACTTTCATAAAGTACAAGTTCATTTCAAAATGCACCATTTAATTTTTTTGCATTTTGTGTTTTTCAGTTGAATAGAAGACTATTTTTTCCTTCATCATTGAGGATTAAAAAAAAGCCTAAAAATCTCATCTCATCTCATTCTCGTGAATTCAGTCTCATCTCGTCTCGTGGGATAAGTGTCTCATAACACCCATAATACACAGTATAGTTACCCAGATTTATAATAAATTGCGAGAGAATGTATTAAAAAAATGTAGGATAACAAAAATGGGGGGGGGGGGGCTGATCACGATGCCAGCTCAACATCGCGATGTCTGTCAGCCATCGGCGATGGACGATGGCATCGTATATCGGCTCAACCCTAATACAAATAAAACAAAACAAATAATTTCAGAAATTAAGTTGTGTGTAATAAAATGGAATGACAGGTGAAAAGTATGGAACTACTGAAATGTATTTAATACTTTGTACAAAAGTCTTTGCTGGTAATGACAGCTTCAAAACCAGCCGCATGCATTGCTCAGGTGTGATTTTGGCCCATTCCCAAGTGTGTCTTCAAATATTGAAGGTTCCGTGGGCCTCTTCTATGAACTCTGACATTTAGTTCTTATTTTCTATTGGATTCAAGTCAGGTGATTGGCTGGGCCATTCTAGCAGCTGTATTTTCTTATCGAGAGTTTCCTTGGCTGAGAAAAATGGTGACATGTTCAATACTTATTTTACTCGCTGTATAAATAATACCAAATTATCACTGCACATAATATATATTGCACATTTTAGATCTGTATATAAATACAATTAATTTAATATAATAAAATATTTAAAATTTAAACAAATAAATTAATTCTTACTAATTACTAGTTCTTTCTAATAAAAAGACAAAAAAGGTCAATAATAATAATAAAGTTGATGGTAAACATGCCAAAACAGGAAGTGCAGTTGTATTTTTTCAACACTTTACCGTATTGCAAATAACTCAAAATATAAATAAATAACATTGCTCCTTTAAAAGCATTGTTTGCTGTGGTTGAGGAGCAGTAAACCGCAGAGCTGGAATTGAGCTGTCAGCTGAATTGCCGCATGGGTAAGTGGGCCCAACTGTGGGGTGGCATCTCTGCACTGGGGAGAACAGCTCACTGCACTATCGCAGTCACAGAAATCCTTCACGTCTCGCTTGGTCGCCTCGTACATGTCGCCCGGGCCTGGGCCCTGCCCTATCCCACAGGAACCAGGCTGAAACACTCAATGTGCTGGACTGGAAATGCCATCTCGAAATATGTTCCAAATTGAGTCAGAAAAAAAGATGTCTCACCCTCAACATTTGACCTGAAACAGCACCTGGACTGCAGAATCAAACTCATATGAACAACAACCCCCATTTGAAAGTAAATATTTTGTCACATACAGTAAAGGCGGAAGAGCTCGAAATGGAACGCTAAAGCCTGTTCTGTAGAGTAAGATAAGAAGAAGATTACAGCTGTGAGCCTCTGGAAAGCATCCATAGTCTCTCACACATGAAACCGAGTAAGGTTTGAAAACCGGCACTAACAGACATTAGTCCACCTCTTGAATTTAGCCAGTTAAATTTGGATTTTGGAAATGCTACATATAAAAGCAGTTTGTCTCAGAAACAGAAGCTCTCATGTTTGGAAATAAATAAAAAGAATGAGCCTGCATGGATAAAACAGTGAGGGAGCAACAACACATGTAAACACAAGAGAAGCAGAAGAAATAAGAGACGATCTTCAGTCCTGTTGACCCTTGAAGGCATGTCCACCAGAATAAAAGCAAAAACATCATTGCAATTTGTGTTCTTCGTTCTCATTGGCTAATGTTATCCCTCATGGCCCAGCTCGCTGCGTGGGAGGCCAAATCTCAGCATACAAGCACCAATCGAGTTAACAAATGAACATCACATCATTAGCATATTATCAATGAAGTGTTATTCATGTAATCACACTGTTAACTCTGAAAGCTATTAGAGAGACTTCAAAAAAGCGGCACTGTGTTTAGACACTTCATAGCAAGCAGTTTAGAGTGAGAAGGACACTTACTGAGTCTCTTGGCAGCCTCCAGGGCTTCAGAGGCAGTGTCAGCCACAAAGAAGCGCTGGACGGTCACGCCGCTGTCCTGCATCAGCTTCTTGCTCTGGTACTCCTGCAGGTTCAGCCATCTTCTGGGACTTACCCTCGTTAACTAAAAACACAAAGACATAAACAATATGGTTTACTTAATAAAAATTGTGAATAAAATATTTGATTTGAAACTTATTGTTTGCACGAGTTTTTAAGCATTGCAGTATAAAAACAAAAAGTGATTTTAAGCCGTTGAAATGCAATCATCAGTGAAAGAGAGCTCATTTCACTCTGTTCACGCTGTCTGAGAGGCCCGCGCACGTGAAGACGGTTATTTTTGCCACTTTATAGGCCTTGAACGGTTAAATACACACACTTGTATGTGTCAAAATGTCTGTCTTTGCAAGTATCCTCATAAAATACAGTAATGTAGGAAGTGAATGAATTCCGATTGAGCCAAAAATTGTGCATGTAAACATAGCCAATATGTCATTATATACAGGTACATCTCAAAAGATTAGAATATGGTGAAAAAGTTTATTTTTTCTTGTAACTTATTACAAAAAGTGATTCATTACATGTAAAGTAAAACACTTCAAAAGTTTTTTTGTTTTAATTTTGATGATTAGAGCTTACAGCTAATGAAAGTCAAAAATCAGTATCTTAAAATATTTGAATATTTACATTTGAGTTTCAATAAATGACCATTCATACAGTATAAATTATGGGTATCTCTTGTTCTTTGAAACCACAATAATGGGGAACACTGCTGACTTGGCAATGGTCCAGAAGACGATCATTGACACCCTCCACAAAGAGGGTAAGTCACAGAGGGTCATTACTGAAAGGGGTGGCTGTTCAAGGAGTGCTGTATCAAAGCATATTAAATGCAAAGTTGACTGGAAGGAAGAAATTGGGTAGGAAAATGTGCACAAGCAACAGGGATGACCGCAAGCTTGAGAATACTGTCAAGCAAAGCCGATTCAAACACTTGGGAGAGCTTCACAAGGAGTGAACTGAAGCTGGAGTCAGTGCATCAAGAGTCACCACGCTCAGATATCTTCAGGAAAAGGGCTACCAAGCCACTTCTGAAACAGAAACATCATCAGAAGCATCTTACCTGGGCTAAGGAGAAAAAAGAACTGGACTGTTGCTCAGAGGTCCAAAGGCCTCTTTTCAGATGAAAGTAAATTTGGACACATCTCTACTGTCATGTGGGATATGCGGTCATACTGCTCTGTCGTGCCTACCATGAATAATGAGCTGGGTTAATTTTTTCAGGCAGCTCTTTGAAGTCATTTCACAACAGACATCAACTGTAATAAAGCAGTTTAAAGACCATTCATGTCTTGCCTTGCATTCAGGCTACGATTTCAAATCGTTGCAGCTCGGCACTAGGTTAATATTCACACACATTCATGATCACGCCCTTTGATGAGCATTGAATGTGATAGTTAACAACCCATAAGACACTCATTAAATAGACAATTTCCCATTATTCACCACTATAAAATGAAAGTGAAACAGGTTATCAGAGCAGCACATTGCTAAATGAAGTTAAGCACCTTATTAAGTCATGCTTTTGAACAACTCTCTATGGCTTCTGCTAATTGAGTGTCTACGTGTCTCCATGGAGAATAATGAGTGCGGGCACAAAAGTTGGCAGGCTGTGGAAGAGCACTGTAGAAGTGTATACTCGGAAGTGCACACTACCAAAGTGCACATATTATGAGGTGCATTTGATGCGGAACTGAAGTGCCCAGTATGGTGACAAACTATGAAATACATGTATACATAAAAAAGGGAATTCCACAAAACTCTTTACTCAGAAATGCACTCGATTACAGGTTACTAGATGTATACACTGTGGAAGTATACAATCAAAATTCAATACTACAGAAGCCCACATTTAGAAGTGTAGAGTGGGTGTTCACAGAGCCCTATGTAGGAAGATTAGGGGGGCCAAGCAGCCTTCTTTGGGCACGTGATGAGAAAATAGGCGCTTGAAAATATAGTCACCACGGGAAAGATTGCGGGCAAGAGGAGCAGGGGTCGACAAAGGGAGAAACTGACTGACAATTTGAGCAGATGGATGGATACATCAACCACGGTCCTGATGTTAACCACCAAGGAGAGAAACCAGTATCAAGTCATGGTCGCCAATGCCTTCGGCATGGCACCCTGAGAGAGAGAGAGAGAGAGCCTATATTATGACGACGTACTATAGGACTTATCTTAAATGCCTCACCTGAAGTAGAAATTAAAGACCCAAAAAGTTCACAGTGCTAAAACATAAACTCAAAAGTGCACACAGTTGTAGTGTACACATGTTAGCAGTGCATTCTACAAATTTCCACAGGAGGCGATTGAGAGCACACTTTTGAGTCTACAATGACAATTTGGACACTCCATTGTCTCGTGGATTTCACAAATGTGTGTGAGCAAAGAGCACAAGACATCAAGTCCACTTAAAGTATGCCATTTGGAACAGAACCAGAGCCAGAAACAGAAAGTACAATAAAGAAAAGTTTGTATGTCTCCAATCCTCTCACTAACTTAATCATTTGCTCTTTGATAAGAGTCAGATGATGCACTACTCTCATTCTCGGCAATGTTCTTCACAACGCCGGCATTTCATCATTTCACTACTATACATCACAGTGTGCTTGGCTACAGAGAACTAAATAAACTATGATTCATCATAACATTGAATTTGGTGCTCACTACACATTTCTCATAAGAGAAAACAGATCACGAAAGGATTTGGTAGGTAAATTTAGCCAAAACTTTAATATTCCATTAACAATTTCCTGACATTGTATGCATTGTACAATAAATGCTCACTTTCTCACTTAGCTCAGAATATGACACCTGTAATAGACTTCGGGTTATCAGGATAATGTTGAACCAATTTCCAACCAATCGCTTCTGTCTAGAAATGTGTACACTCAGAATTGCCTAGCTTGGAAAAGTACAGTCCATGTAGCATTTGCTCACTCAAGTCCATGAAGTCCACAGGTGACACTTGAAAGCACACTTTTAAATCTAAAATGACAATTTGGACACTCCATTTTCTTGTGGATTTAACAAATGTGTGTGAGCAAAGAGCACAAGTCCACATGAAGTGTGCCATTTGGAACAGAACCAGATATCAGAAGCAGCATCACTTTTGTATGATGCTTTTTATGTATATTGTTTATGTTGCTCTACATGACCTTGTAAGTTGCCCCAAGGCGACAAATAGAGTTTGAAATTTGAACATCGCCAGAATCAAGGGTACAGAAACTTTGAGACCATAATATCACTCCTTCTTCTTCCTTTAAATCTACTGAAAAAATAAAATACAAATAATCTATCTATCATCTACAAACAAACATACACACAGATTCATGCATGCATAATATTTAAATTAGATATAATATATTATAAATAATGTATACATATATTATATGAAAATATAATACAGTTATACATAATTATTGCATATACATATTTTTTATACAAGTTGGCATACACATTTTTATTTAATTTAACATAATTTACATTTTATATTAACTAATAAATCACTATAATTTAATTTAAATATTTAATCACTGACTAACTATTGTTGCTCTTGGTTGACATACTTTATTATATCACACATATTACATATAATTTAAACATTACTATTAATAATGAAAAACAATTATTGAATTTATTATATTGAACAATGGTCTAGTGTACTTCAGTATGCTTAGGTGCAATTTATAAATATAAAATGTTTCAACAATCACCATAGCACCTAAGAGTGCACAATACCATTGTTAGCTATTAAACATGGCTTTTTTCCACAGAGAGGCGTTATTTTCATGGTTAGCATCTGCTGAGTCCTCTGAGGGTCATTCCTAATGGCCGTGGTGTAGCATTCAATGTATATTTTTACCTCTGTATGGGGGTGGATACTGTCATATTCAAAACTGGGAACAGCTCCCTGCTGTACAAGCTAACTACTGTTAACATTAGCTACTTAAGCTACTTATGAAAGGTTCAATGGAAGGACACTGGCTAATAAAGCTGCCTCACACATCTATGCATAATGTGTTTTTGTGCTTTTTTATATATATGTCACATTTATGACAAAACACAAAGTTGCCGATAACCTTACAGGTTTCTGATTCTCTGCGTAGCATATACAACATGTGTACACAGACAGACTCCAGAGCAACATTTACCTTCAGTCAGCCACGCAGCTGAAGGTTTTATTTAGATTTCACAGATGAGGGTTTATTTTCTGACTGTCTTGGGCACAATGGGCTTATGCTTCACAGCTTTTTATTAAATTCATATGGAAAATAAGTGCTGTTTTCTCTACAGATTATGCTTCATTGCATCAGCAATACACATCAAGTGTGCTTTACATGACTAAAGTTCCCAAAACAAATATTAATAAAGAGATATGTGAGATGAAGTGCGAGACAATCTTAGAAGGGTGGATTGTTATTTTAGGAAAAAAGGAAAACGTGTGAAGGGAAACAAAAATAATTTGTGGTGAACAAAAGTAAAACTAAACTATATGCTTACAATTAAAAAGTGTTGGTTAATTGATTCCGTAGCATGTAACGTTTTAGAGCTATGCTAAGCTAATAAACAAAGCTGTTTCCCGCCTCTTGTGTTCGTGCGTGGTCTGCGTTCGTGAATCAGTCTGAATGAATAATATAATGGTGTTAGTGGGAAGCTTAATTTAATAAAGTAAACAACTTATACACTTAAATATAACCACTTTTTATATCAAAATGAAGACTTGAAACATGTTTGTGGGAGTTTTTAGTAAGTAATCAGCTTAAGTAAATCTCCATGTCTGTGACCATTATTTACTTAACTTTGAGGACTGATGATCTTAAAAAAAAAAACTATTAGAAATTGTATTATTGTTTTTTCCATAATTTTTCTGACAGTGTTAGTAATGTTTAACCAAGACCATGGGACTGGGAAATGAATTTACATTTGATTTATTTAAAAGATTTATTTAAAAAAAAAAAAACTGAGGACTTTGCCTCTTCATTTCAGAACACCACCGCACACCATATGCTTGTTCATTGGAGTTAATTTATAGATTTTTTCAGCAGATAAACAAAAATAAAAACATGGACAGCCAATCAAAATCCAACCGGATTTTAAAAAGCCCAAGCATTTAAAGCGGCAGCAAATTTCTAGAATCACTCCTAAACCGTCCTCAGATTCACAGCCCTGTATATCATCCAAAGACCAAGCAAACTATCAGATAGCAGGTGTCAGGTGTATAAACATCTAAATCTGAAGTCTACTGAGAAAATTATACATTTAAAATGATCAACATGAAAGACAACATCTGAGGTGACGATATTTGCCTAACAGGTATTTTTTGTGTGTTTCTGTCTGTCAGGTGTTATCGGCGTTCCTGGTTCCGGACCCGCTTGATTAACCGGACCTGTGGAAGTGCTAAAAGAGCTCCATGGCTACCTCTTTGCAAATGTTAGCGGTAATTGTTTTATTTTCCCCCTTTTCGCTAAATTTAGCGGGAGCCCACTTTGTAGCTGAACAGGTTAATAGTTCACCCAAGGGCAAAGAGAGGTTGAGGTGCAGCCGAACCGGGAGGTGGGCGTCAGGGGCGACGGCAGGTGTCTGATCTCCCCTGAGACTCTGCCTCAACAGTAATTATCTTCATCAGCACTCTGGAGATACCACCAGTTAAATACCAACACACACACACACACACACACAACACACACACACCACACACACACACACACACACACACAAAGCCACAAACACACAGCTTTCTACACCCACAAACACACATGCAGTTGAAAGTTAAACGAACATGCATATATATATATATATATATATATATACACAAATAGATACAAAAACTATTTTAATAAATACAAAAACAAACAAATTATAGTAAATAAGTAAAGGAGTAAATAAATAATGTCTATGGATGCATAAAAAAACTTTGCTTTGGTAAATCGTAATGTCGAAATCATGAGACAAATAGTTGAAACTAAATAAAAATTCATAATTATGAAATAAAAAGTTGAAATTATGACAATCATAATATACTTTTTATGTCATTATTATTTTTGACTTATATAAATGTAATTATGACTGACCATAATTGTTTTTATATCAAAGTTTGACTTTTTAATCTCATGACTGATTTTTTTTCTCCATCTCATTTTATGTCATAATTATGACTTATGTAAATCAAAGCATGATTTTTTTTCTTATGTAGTGGAAATAGGCTTCCATATTATAATGTGACTGACTTCTTATACAGTATGTGTGATATTCAAAATGTTTAAACATCAATTGATAGCAAAATCCAAATAATATATACCCTTATCCAACATAAGGATTTTTTCAACGTGGAAGTAAGCCGTTTTCTGTGAATGTGCAAGACTTCTGGTTCTTTAGCCACCGAGTGGGGCAGTAAACTAAAACTGTTTGCACTACAAAAAAGCAAGGTGGATAAAGTCACAGGAGAACAACAAAAGCTCAGTGACACTACATAAAACCCTATTTCTGAACTTTTCCATGAATATTCAAGTCAATATTTTCAAATTCAGAGAATAAAATGCTATTCCAAAACGGTCTGACTTTTGGTTAGAGTTTCACTTTTGGCGAGCTAGAATTGACAACCGTGACATTCTGCAGTGATTGTTAAATGTCGAAGAATGGCATAAAAATGTAATTCCCCATTTCCTCTCACAAGTCATTCTGGATTAAAACTGTTCAACTACTCAAATAAGTGCTACAATTTTATCAACCGCTCACCATGCATCAATTCAACGGTGTCACTGTAAAAACAAGTGTTAATAGTTTTAAGAGAATGTTAATCACTTTAATGTCTCAGGTAATTAATTAAACTGTGTTTAAATATGCCGTGTGAAGTTAAAATTAGTTAAACTTTTAAAGCCATGTTTCAGCACACCGCATTCTCTTTCAGGTCGGTTACACACGCTGTGATGGTTCCTTGCACCACCAATGTTGTTGAGGTAAGTCCGTCTCCCTCTAACCAACAAGGCCATAGCAAAATGCCACCATATATATCACAAAGGTTAAAAATAAGGTGCTTGTTTTAACAATGTTTGTTTTCATGACATTTTTTTCTATATTATCTATGATCTATGGAAAAAAGTAACGAATGTGACCCTGGACCACAAAACCAATCTTAAGTGTCAATTTTTTCGAAATTGAGATTTATACATTATCTGAAAGCTGAATAAATAAGCATTCTGTTGATGTATGGTTTGTTAGGATCGGGCAATATTTGGCCGAGATACAACTATTTTAAAATCTGGAATCTGAGGGTGCAAAACAAAATCTAAATATTGAGAAAATCGCCTTTAAAGTTGTCCAAATTAAGTTCTTAGCAATTCATATTACTTATCAAAAATGAAGTTTTTAGATATTTACGGTAAGAAATGTACTAAATATCTTCATGGAACATGATCTTTACTTAATGTCCTAATGATTTTTGCCATAAAAGAAAAATCGATAATGTTGACCCATGCAGTGTATTTTTGGCTTTTACCGAAAAAAGAATAAATAAATAAAAAGACGTGCTTATTTTGTTATGGACCATGTTCAGTTTGTACCTAGCACAAGCAGTCCTGCTACTCTTTTACCACGACCTGAAGAAAAACAAAAGTTATATATAATATATATATATAACTTTTGTTATATATATATATGACGGCCTTAAGAAATTTTATTGGGAAGGAGATTTTTCAGGTCAACAACTAGGTCAACAAACAAGATAGATTACGGTCTCCTCGTAAAAGCTGGGAAATGCATAAAGAGTCTTAAACCTTGACTGAATGATTCAGAGAGTCGAGACTGTTAACAATCCAATCACTTTCAATTTTGAATAACACCTTAAGCTTTGTCCAGTAGGCTACACCACTCCACACCACTTGGAGAACATCTGAGCCGACTAAATGTGGACTAACCCCACAATCCTAAAACGACTTTATTCTCACCTGACCTAAACAGAAACATTTGCTTTCTTCTCAAGTTTGTATCCTTTATTAGCATTGAAAGAAACCGCTTCTCTAGATCCTCTGGGAGGCCAGATGTCTCTTAAGGACATGGTGGCCCACAGCAGATCTTGACTTATCGTTGTTCTCTCACAAAGGTGAAAGGACGAAGAAAAGCCGTGGCAGCAATTGCATCAAATTCTGCAAGATAGCAGATGCTCTGTAAGGCCCCCAAATCAACTTTAGAAAGTCAGGCACAGAGTTAAGGTCGTAGAGCCTTTTCTTCATCATTTATTTGATAAAAGTAATGAAGTGTATGATATGCGGTCATAGATTTAGTGTGATTTTTCTGCATTTGGCACACTTTGTCTTGGTGTGTTTTCCATGTGCATGAGGATCACAGATCTACATATATTCAGATTTGAGGGTGCAGTACTCCAATGGAAAGAACAGGTCACTGCACTGCAGTGATGATGAGGTCTATGCTAATCTAGCTGGATATATGAAGGTAATACGCACACACTTCAAACGGAGGGGGAAAAAACACTCTAAGGTTGCTGGAGAGGGTCTGCTGCTCTTGATTGTAATAGACTCCTGACTCAGTCATTGCTCTTATAACCCTATTCTGAGACCTGCACTGCTTCTCATTAACTGTGACAGATAAGAAAGAAAATAGCATTTTGAATTGTGTTTGGGTGGTGTGTGTAAACAGTAAGTAAACAGTGGGTTTGAAATGGCACCATATGTTAATGACAACCAACTGCAAACAACATGTGCAACATTTAACTTCAATAACATAACATTTTCAAGTTAAACAATATGTTTAGTGTGAAAATTAAATGTAGGACGAGCCTTTTATGCATCTGGATCATGAAAAGTATGCTATGATAAGAGATGCACTGCAGCAATATAAAGATTTCAGTTGATACAGAGAGCCAGTAGGTATGAAATTATGATACACTGTTAATCACCAAATTATTATTTAATATTTAGGGATACATATACCAAATATTACAAATTTGATACAGACGTGCCAGTACTTATGGGCCAAGAACCAAGAAATGGCAGATATTACAATTCTAAACTGTTTTGTCTAAATAAATTAAAAACAAAACACTAAAAATAAAATAAAATATTAAAGAAAAAGTTTAATTAAGAAAAACAGCCACAAAATTAAAATTTGCTGAAAATGCACTCCCCCTCAAGCCATCAAAGATATAGAGGAGTTGAACAGATTTGGGGAAGTTTAGCATTACAGCACTTTCTCACCGTGGATCGTCTGCAGTGAATGGGTGCCGTCAGAATAAGAGTCCAAACAGCTGATAAAAACATCACAATAATCCAAAACACGTCTCCAGCAGTTAATGTCTTGTGAAGTGAAAAGCTGTGTGGTTGTAATAAGCAAATTATTAGATAAAACATTTTACAAACACTGTTTTTGACTTTAAAAGATGTTAACTTGATGTTAATGTTGTCTGTTTGGACTCTCATTTTGACGGCACCCATTCACTGCAAAATCAACATTTTGCATCCCTATTAATATTTCATTTTCCCCACCTTCATGGACTTGGTTACATCAAAAGTAAAACGGTTTCAGATGTAGAAAAAGTTGATTAGTAAAAAAAATGCATGTTATTGCATGACAGCACGTAATTTCTTTAGAATAACATGCTATCATGAATCATAATCAACATAATAAGACTGAACATGGATTATAGAAGTTAATATGATCCATTATGATTTAATGCCATCTTTAACTAACATCATTAGTTTGCCTGACCATATGCACCATTACCAGACTGCAACAAACTGAAAGCAAGCAGCTGCTTAGAGATCCGATCTCATTGCTTCTTGCCAGGCAGACGTGAAGTGTTAGAGCAACTCAGGAGGACGTTTAAGCATCTAGCTGATGGATGAGACACAATCACTACGCAAAAGAAACCCAGATGGAAATAAATCAACATTCTTCCTTACAAAACCACAAGAGAGAATCAAACGTAATCATTCATCCGCTAAACATGAAATCTGCTGGGGTTTTCACGGATTTTACAAACTGATACGAATATTACAGAATTACTCAATGTGCCAAAGACCCAGACAGTGCAGGTGAGTCAATGGAGACTACATTTAATACACTATTAGTCTGCCCTCAACATTAGCATGCCTTGTACAGTAGGCTGCTCCATCAGCCAGACAGAGAGATTAGAAATCTTAAGTCAATGAAGGATTGATTCCTAAGAGTTCTTGCGGGAAGACACAAATAAAATTAAGCAACACAACTGCTGTCCTCACTGGGGAAAATGGGTTTACATTTGCATATTCATGAGGGGATATTTACAAATCTATATTGACCAATCCAATTCTTCCGAGAGAAGGAAGAGGAGCTTAAAAGCTCAAACAAGGAGATTTTCTGAGGAGAGGCTTATGAGAGCTATTCTTGAGGTCTTTCAGAGGGCAATGCTGTTTCATTGTGCATAATAAAAAAAACATTAAACCAGAGAGATCATTTTTCATGCACTTCCATGCAAAAAATTTAAAATGCATGTATCGTTTGTATAATCACCCCATAATTTACATTCAAAACCTACTGTGTTCCCATCTTCCATTCCCATATATCCGACCCTCTTTTTCCCTGGGTAAAGGAAACTCCTGCATAACTATATAGAAAAAATTATTTAATATCAGATAAACATCAGTGAACAGTAAATATCTGTGCTGTTGCTAACTAAAATGAATACTATTAAAAATAATTGTTTCTGAAAAACAATAATCATAATTTCAAAAGCACATTCAAAAACTAATAAAATAAATAAAAGCACATAATAAAATAAATAACAAATAACGGAAAATATAAAAACACAAAAGGTAATTTGAAATAACAATGCTAAAATAACACTGATAAATATCACAAAATACATCATTCATATTTCCTGAAAATTCAACCCAATTCTACTTTATGACAATTTAGTGACTTTAAAAACAGAATAGAATTTTGTATTTTAAGCTTCAAAATTATTCATAACATGAATGAGAAACCTGTACAAAAAAGTGCAAATATACATTACAATTCTTCAAGTGAAGAACTCTTTTGAATTCAATTCTTCTCTTACACATTTCTATTCACACAGCAAACCACACGGACCTGCCGCATTATACGTTAATTATTTCCATCATTTTCAGCATCTAATATTTCAATATTTTAAATACAGAAAGGAAGGTTGTATTTCGGGTTTTAGGATTTTTCATAATATGGAAATATATAAATATAAAATAAAAATATCTAAATGTTACACTTCAGTAAACTATAATAAGTTGGTATAAATAATATAATATCATTAATATAATGAAGTTCCTACCTGTTACACATTTCCAGTCACCTACTCTGTTATATGATAATTCTTTCCCTAATTATCAGCATCTGATGCTTCGACAAACAGTGTTTAAGGAGCGGCCAAGTCGACTGTATCAGATCCTTCATAGCGCAGTCACGGGCCAGCTGTCTCCAGGGGTTAAAATCCTCATTACTAGTCATAGCTCTGCCCTAAACCCTTTGAAATGACTCTTCCTAATTAGCACCTCCAAACGGCCTCACATTTAATTAACTTGTGGAATCCTTGAGGGCCGTTTTGATTTAAGAAATGAACACATTTTCCCATTCCTGATTGTAACTAATTGGTTTACTTTATTCAGAAACGATAGCTGCCATTTATCATGAATAATACAATACCAATGTTAAAACAATGGAGCTAATAAAGTGCTGTTGATAATTCAGGGCTCATACTGTAAGATTATCTGAGATACTTAAAATATTTAATAAGTTGTATTTACACAGTTTTAGCATTTGCACGAGCTAATTAGAGATCAAATGGTGAAACTATTTTAATTTGGAACATCAATATTCCTTCGAAGTCACAATGTTGGATAACGAAGCAACGAGTTAATTAGCTTGTGCTGGGGAAAAACCAAATAAAGTAATTTGTGACCTCTGAATGCTCTCAGCTCTTTGTCATAGTCTGATTTTAACGTATGACTTCCGTTCAGCAAGGTCAGGTGGGCACTCGATAAGCAGCAGCCTTTGACAAGTTGACAAGAGAGCTCCGTTAGGCCGTGACGTGTGTGTGTTAGCAGAGTTGAGTTATGGGGAGTCAGCAGAGCATGCCAAAGGATTTAGATCGCAGAGATTTGCATCATGGGATACGCTTTTGCCTTAATCTCCTAAAGACAGACACGGGCTGAAGGTGAAGGCAACTCTCTGCAGATATGAATTTAGCAATTAACATGGTTAATAAGGAACATCATTCAGAGGAGAGAGGTCTGGAGGAGTGAGGTCAAGTCTGAACAAATGGACGTGGGCAAAGAGATTTACCAGCTTCACTTTGGTTCCAATCATTTCAATTACAATAAACTTTCAAAGAACTCCAGATTTCAAGCTTTATAAAGGATGCAAAAGTTCTATAAAAGTGGTTCATATGACTCAAGCGCTACACACAGCACACACACACACACACACATGTTCCTTTAATAGGCAATGTATAAAATGCTCTTCAGCTTTTAACAATGAGCCTTTGAACATCCACAGGAACGCAAATCAATCAAATTAATATCTAGATAGACTTTCAAAGTTTTTCACAACTGTCATCGGCACAGCAGTTACGGTATAACAACTTTTTTAATTTGCTCTAACACTAAATACCGCCTCATCACAATCATCATTACAGAAAAATGATCCCAAATGGACTGGAATAAAAGTCCCACAGGAGCATTCAAAAGAGACACCTCTCCTTCAAAAGACTCCCGACAGAACTCTAAATGATTACCGCCTTCCTAAATTATTGAAAAAGCCTAAACAGCCCTCATGAGCAACAGAAATGGCCATTAACCTTGGCGAAACGATATTCAAATCCGGTTACAGCAAACTTGCTCTACTGTATCCCTGGAGCCAGGAAATGTAAATGTGTTCTCGCTGTGGACAGATGGGAGAGACGCCTGCTGTTTGAAGTTCTTGCACCAGAGGAGTCGCACCCTCCCACCCCTCGTTTAAAATATTCAGCACGCAGCCTCATCCAGCAGACTCCCCTGGTCCCGTTTCGACACTCCAGTCGAGCTTTTCAAGCTGTTGCAGCGTTGTGAGGCGAATTAGCTTTGACGTCTTCAATCTTTGCGTAAAGATTTTTCACCGCCCTAAAGAACGAACGCAGCGGCAAATGTTCCTTTAAGTTTGGAGATGCAGCCGTGGGTTGTGCTGGGCAAAACAGCTCTGGGATTATCTCTAGGTCCAGACAGGAATTTCTGAGGCAGCGTTGACGTTATCGGCCATCGCCTGTCTAAAATCCATTTCTCTTTTTTTGGGCATTGTCATTGACAAGCCATCTCTAATTTTCGAGCTGTCATAAAAGATGGGAGTGAATTGCCGTGATGCATACCTGCCAGACACGGCTCCTGAGCTCCACTACAGCGGACTGGCAGCTGGCTAATCACTGCCTCTTATCTCAGTGGTAAAAGTCCAAAATAACAGATTCTGTAAAACCTCAGGCACTCAGGTGGGGGGCTTGAGTGTGCAGTTTTGTGCATTATGAATAAGGGCTGGGTATTGATACACATTTCCCAATTCAATATTATTCTGATTGACTTGTTGACCAAATTCTGAATAATTTGTGTATATTTCATGTCTACTATGATTACCAATGAAAAGTACGTAAAAGTAATTGGGTCATTCCGTGTCAAATCAACCAATTTTCAAAAACTTATTTTGATTATGTCTATTTTTTTCTGAAGAAATATAAACATATATAGTGCTGAAGGCCAAAATATTAAATGTCATCAATGTATATTTGCGGAGTAATCCACTGTTTTGTAGAGGGGGTCAAAATTACAATTTTCACCTGAGATTTAGAGCCAAATTATTATTTTATTTTTTTTGTATTTATTGTATAAAAGTATTATTTATACTATACAGTATAATATTACTATATAATCTAGTAGTGCAGTATAAGTAGTGTAGTTGTATAAGACTGGTTGAGCTGTGTGTGTCACTAAAAAAAAACAGGTCATGAATTAGTGTATAGTTATGCTGTTTGTTATTGTGTGCAGTCTGTGAGGAAACCTCAAAAGAGTCATATTTTCTAGTAATTAATTTGCAGCGCACATTCATTTTTTTCCTAATAACATGCAATTCTGATTGCAAACTGTACTGTATATTTGCTGACACTGAAAAGCGGTAACACTGGCATAGAGTAAAAGGATAGATCCTGGGATTTCACCAATCAATTTTGTGATCGTTAAAGGGAAGATCACGATTAATCAGAAAATTTATATTTTTACCCAGCACTAGTGCAAACAACAAAGTATGCAGTCACTGATTTAAAAAAAAACAGCTCATTGATCGTTGTCAGGAACTGGCTGACAGCCAGACTCCTAAGGAGATGGTGAAACTTGGATTTGATCCAAACATGAGAAGTCCAAACTGGGAAAAATTGAAAAAGCTGCTATAATCTGCATCTTATTAGTGTCTGTATCAAATGTTGATATTAGTGCTTTTAAAATTTAACACTGACCATCATACACATCTTACAAATAGCTAATATTTATTATTGATAAACCTAAAGTCTATTAAGCTGGCTGCACACTAGACGATGTGGATGTTTGCATGAGCTCTGCAGTTCAGTAACGTTAACGTACTCAGTAAAGTCCGGCCACATCATGTTTATTTACATAGTACTTTATGCAATAACCTTAATTCAAGCAGCTTTACAGTATTAAACATGAAAAACCAGAGTCAGTGTCGATTTCATTTAGAATTACAACTTGATTTTCTGTTATAAAGCAGCTCTCCAGCTACCTAATGAAAACATATTTGTATTAGTGGGAAAAAATTATTTCATCAAAGTGATAGTTTGGTTTAACATTACAGAGATCAAAGCTTGATCTAGCCCAGGACTGTTTTGGTCATCATAACCCTATAAAAGGTATTTTAAGACATTATACTATGAATAGGGCTGCAAATGTTTATCACTTACCTTTATTTGTCGACATTATCTACTTACCTTTATTTTGTTGTCGATCTAGTGTACAAAAGGAGATGTTTGGCAGAATGATGTAATTCAGTTACTTTTTCATGTAGCTAATTAAATAGTGAGAGAGTGTCTCGGTCTGTCATCTCATTTTGTGTGCCAAATACATCTATTTGTATTATGAATTGGTAACACTTTACATTAAGGTATAATTTGATAACATTAGTTAATGTATTAATTAACATGAATGAACTATGAACAATGCATTTATTACATTTAAGTATTATTCTTTGTTAATGTTGGTTAATGAAAAATACAGTTGTTCATGGTAGTTCACAATGCATTTACCAATGTTAAAACTTGTGATTTTAATAATGCATTAGTAAATGCTAAAATTAGCAATACTTATACGCATTTGTTAATCTTACTTATTGTTAATTCTTAGTTCATGTTAACTAATGAACCTTATTGTATTAAGTGTTACCAATTAATTGTTAAATAATTGTAATTACATAATATGCTTTTCTAAAGCATAAGTGACCTTTATTTATGTTAGAATATGTATAACTTGATATTTTAACTAATTGCAAAACTGATTAATCAAAGTCTACTAATTGATGACGGATTCGGTCAGACTAATCGGTGCAAATCTTCAATCGTTAAATAAGGCCTCTGCAGTCCCAAATGTGACAGACATCATGCCAGCCTTACCATAAAAATGTCAAATGACTTTAATCTCTCTTAACCTACTATATTGATACTGGGAATTTCATTAACAAGAATGAGTAAAACTTAAATAAGCACAATCATTTCATAAAATTAATAATATAACTTTTCCAGCAAATTTCTTGGCAAATCGGTGTGTTACTTTCTCAATTAGACCCGCTTTGTTCCAGGACCTCACAATTACAAATTAAGTACTGCTTATAATCCTCTGAACGCGAACACTAGATGATATCGAGCAGACCGCGAGACCGCACACTTGAAGATTGTAGGAACGATTTCACAGTGACGAGATCTCACGGAGACTCACGAAATCAAACGTGACTAGAGAAGAAAAACAAATAGAGGACAATCGACGTTGTCAGCTGGCTCTCCTGGCACGCGTTCTGTTTTACAGTGAAAACAAAGTATACAAAAGAATATGGAATGATGTTCTCTGCTTTCACGGAAGTATGCTTGAGTTCGCTCAGTCTCTATCGCACATCACCACACAAAGAGGTGCACATGAGTGAATCACACACCCGATAATCTAAACCACATCTTCTCTCTGATGGCATAAAAAATAATATAACTGCACTTGAGTGGACAGATGGATGAGGCACAATCTCATTATACGAGTAAAATGAAGCCTGATACCTCTTATACACTGCAAATTGAGCTGTTGATCCAATGTCATTTTCTAGCATAGAACCTCTCTATATAACTTTGAAACTCCAGCTCAGGGGAAAAAAATTAAAATAATATTAAGGTCAAAAAAGCACAAGATATTAGAAAATGGGTGTATTTAAAGATTTTGTCATTTGATTAAAAAAATGTAACTGAAAAGCATACTTTCATGATGACATCAATGCTGCATTCTGGGAGCTGAATCAATAAATCGACTGAATCAACAAGTGGCAAAATCAGGTCAGTCTGTGCGTACTAAACTTTCTGGAAAGATGCTTAGGCAGAACGTCCAATGTTTAAAGTCCTTGTTCTGTGTACAAACCGGCGTAATGATTTATGAGATGCCGTGCCTTTGGTGTGAAGCAATTTCACAATAAAATTGTTTTAAGATGATATTAAAACAATAGAAAGGAAGCAGGAAGCAGACGTGACATCTGTGGTGTTCAACGGGGTTTATTGTGAAGCCAATAATGCGTAAACAGAATTTTGCTATTAAATTATGGCTGCTGTTATTATCAGATGCCTCTAGATTGGTGATATTTTAGTATGAACGCATTACAACACACCTGATAATGTAGGTTCGGATAAACTAAATCATTTCTAGGGCCCTATAAAACAGCTCTTTACAGGTAAAAAATATTTTGCATGCCTTGTTCCGCTGATTACAATGTAGTTAAGACAAAAACATCCATTCTTAAAGAAAAGCTCACCCAAAAATGAAAATTTGCTAAAAACGTACCCTCAATCCATCCAAGCTGTAGAAAAATTTGTTTCTTTATTAAAGAACATGTGTAGAAATTTAGCATTACATCACTTGCTCACCAACAGATCCTCTGCAGTGAATGGGTGCCGTCAGAATGAGATTTTAAAAAGCTTATAAAAACGTCACAACATCCAGATGTGATGTTTTCAAAATGTCTTTGATGGAAAACAAACTCATCACATCGTGGATGGACAGAGGACGTTTTTTTATTTATATATAATTTTTTGGGTGAACTAACATTTTGGACTTGAGGGTTGGTAAGTTTTCAGCTAATTTCATTTTTTGGGAGAACTGTTCCTTTAAAGACGGCAAGCCTCTGTCCTCTGACAACCAACACATTTGTTTATGTGCCAACAGCCACTGAACTATTTAGGGATATCAGTCAGGATTAAAACAGAATGGAAGGCACAGCTCAGATCTATTCAATGACCTACTTGAAACTTTTCCTCCGAGTTTTGTTCTATAATGTCAAAATATAGCCTCTGACTGTCCAGAAGTCTGAATTTCCATTGAAACCGCAATGTTGATCTACTTTGTCCTGTTGTCCTGGTTTACGGTTTATATGTGCACAAGAATCTGTACGCACATCAAATGACACCCAAAATAAGGAAACATAAAAAATGTCTTCATGTTACAAGACCAAAAGAGGAACAAGACAATTGCCCACAAATACGTATATTGCAGAAAATACACAAATTATGACAGCAGGGAAATCTGCGTATACCTAAGATAAAAAAGACCTTTAAACCTTTGCTGTAGACTGACAGCAAATTGCTATTGGCCAGCTCAGCAGAAAAAGTTTCATCACTGACGGGTCAAAGGCTGATATAGATGGACGTGATTCTGGCCTATTGCTCACTGACTGAATGAATAGAGGACAAACCTGAAGGTGAAACGAACATTTCTAACCTTATGAAAAAAGAGCAAAAAAAGCCTTCAAAAGACTCAAACAATATTAAAAAGTATCACCTTTATTTAATCAGTATTCCCGGAAACACATATAGCAGAACACACAAGCTAATGTTTAACCTATTATTATATGAGACTCAACTTCTTGGTTAGAATCTTTAGAACATTTTCAGACTAGAATATTTAGAATAGAACCTTCAGAAAGAAGCTATTTAGGAATAGAATATCTAGAACGATTTTTTTTACCTTTAGAAATAGAACAGAAACTTTTGAATAGAACCTCTGTCTAAATTAATTGCAAATCATCAGACCGCATTTGCAGATCATGCAATGTGTTTTATGAACATATCTATCTGCAATTATGAAAGCACAGAGACCGTCTATGTGTCATTCTATTAAAGCATATGTTCAAATCGCTGGTTAAATGAACAAGCAACGCCAGCTTAAATGATTATTTGTGCATGTATTCATAATGTGCAGAATAAATCATCATTATCAGGCGCTGTATAAGCAGACAGACAGCAGCAGAGTCACGCAACACTACGTTCTTCTGCTAGTCACAACACGCACTTGAGGATAAACATACAGATCTGCGATCTGTTACCTGGTTTCGGCTCACAAGCAGTTGTTTAGTGCTCGCTGCTCGGAGTCCTCTCACAGCCGCCTGACATGCCATGGATGCCGCCATGTTGAACCGGAAGTAAGTCCTGTAGCGAGGACACGTGTGTGAAGAGTGCTAGTGAGCGTTGGCTGACTTTTGCAGTGTGGGCCCGTTAATAAGGAGGTTCAACCAACTCTGGTTTAAACTTGAACAGAGTTACTCTGAGATGGGAAACCTGTTTTCGGTTACGAACAGCTGAATTGTGTTAGTTTACCAACTCTAGAGGTTGACTCTGAGTTTAGCGCGTGCAGCACGGACTTGAAAGATGATCTGGAGCTCCGAAATTAGATTCACTGCAACATCCCGCAAAAACACGTAGCGCGCGTATTCTAATGCGTAACTAATTCCTATTAACTGTCAATAACTATCCGTTACAATATCAGAGGTAAAACTGTAAATTATTGAAATAATTATTCGTTTTAATGGTATCCCATGCCACAAAAAAGAAAGAAAAAAAGGATAAATATGTGAAACATAAACGGGGCAGCAGCTAAAAATGAAGTATAAAAACACAATTCAAAAGGTATCTGACATGAAAGGTTCATGTGTGGGCTATACTTTAAAACATTTGATTAAATTTCATAATGTCTATTTCAACGACTGCATTTTCCACATAGTACATCTTTTCATTATATTCTCTAAACCAAACTGTTACATTTCTTAATTGGTATAAAATTAACCGTTGTAGACAGCAAGAAGGCAGAGGGAGAACCTGCCAACCGAACTCTGACGTATGAGGAGATGGTCAAGAAATGGAAGATTCTAAAATCCAAAAGTAAAAAGAATAACTTTTGCTTTTGTATTGGAATAAAGATACCAATAAATTGTGAATAATTAGTTTATAACAGCTGTGGTGGTGGTTACATCACACTACCCTCATCTGGCATCCTTCCATTCCATACAGTATAGTTTCATTTTCAGAAGGTGCGTGGTGGAGATATTGCTTGTTATCAGGTGCATAACAACTGGATGATCTGAAGGAAATTCATAGGGTTACCCAGACGTAAAAGATGTATCAGAACGTATTTATCAGATACCTCATAAACCGATTTCTACACCACTGACTAATAATATTATAAAGTCCTGTGAAACTCCTCTTTGACGGATTTGTGCCAGGATAAAGTTCTCAGAAAGAGCGCGAGAGCAATGCACACTGTAGATAATTACATAATAATAATGATAATAGTGTTCTTAAATCTGCAACAGGAATATTGTGATAAATAATAATCTCAGGTTTTGAAGAAAACTAACAAATATATGCACATAAATGGTGTATACTGTTGAATTGTATGCCCTAATATAATACAATGTATTATAATAGTAAAATACATCCCCTCCCATAAAAGGACAGCCTATACAAATCGGTCATTAATACTAAAATTAATATTTTTCTGGTTTGTCATAATTTTGTATTAACTAATTATCGCAAAAATACTTTTTCTTTTCCGTTATTGACAAAAGTCAGCAATTTGCAAATTACAAGTCTACAATAATTTGCATTATTTGAATAGATGTTGAATAATGGAACATTTTCTTAATATAATAAAAAAAATGTTTTATACAAATCTATTTTGCTTGGTATATTATTGCCAAAAGTGTGCTCTTTCATTTTTTAAATTAATTAATAAACATAAAGATAAAATCTAGATATATTTGCTTTTTATGAGTACCTTTGAATACTATTCAGTCTTGAGTCTTTTTGTGTGTTTAGGTTATTTACATGCTATTTAATGATGAATGGTTGCATCATGTCAGCACTAATCAAATGATATTTCAAACAATGCAGCAGAAAAAGAAGATCAACACAAAAGCAGGATCATTTTGATGTCTGATGTGTTGGATCGGCTGCATATCAGGTTCCTAAACTTGGTGGCATGTTTCTTTAGCGTTGATCAAAGAGAGGAGGTTTGATTCTCTCTCACACATCCACAGAACCTATCCACACATCTATATTTTCTCACTCTCTTCTCAACTCTCTAAAAGCACTCATTACTCTCTGACATTGTGAAAGGGCAGGAAGGGCAAAATGATCATAAAAAGCTGTGATTATGACAGAGAGACATTTGCTTCAAACTGATGTGTGTCAGCAGAAACACATTCAGAGAGGATGATGAACCACTCCTGGAAAACATGCGAGCGTCTCTCTCCTTCCCTCATTTCTTTTTTTCACAATACGGTCACATAAACAAGCTTCTGCCCCTTCAATACATTCAAACCAAAACATGCAGATCAGCACATATTGACATTTTGCAATGGCAGAAGAGCCACTATTGCCTTTTTTATTCTGTTTTTTATTTATTTCAACCCAACCTTATTGGAAAAACGTGCCTGCGGTGACATTTATGCAAACACATTAGTTGCTTCTTGCACGTTTCGTGACTCTTTTAAAATGTCAACTGAATGATGCTAAAATGTTTTAATCTGAAGTTTTATCCGAAACAGATTAAAGTGAATCTTGCAGTGTTTTATTACACTGGCTGTTGTAAATATCATGACAGTTAAATGTCCGGTGAATGCCGCAGAAATGTGAATTCTGTATCGCATTTAAAAATAACATACCACCTACACTAAACCTTACCCTAAGCATAACCGATGGTGTTAGCATGAGATAAAGAAATGTGAGATTTTAGCTCGCTTGTACAAGTTTTTGATCTTTACTTGTGTTTTACTAGACTTATACTCGAGTGTTTCGCATTGCAAATGCCATACTATACCAGGGGCCCGTTTCAATAAGGAGGTTCAACTAACTCTGAGTTTAAACTTGAACTCAGAGTTGACTTACTCTGAGATGGGTAACTCTGAGTTTTCAGTTACAGAACAGCTGAAATTAGTTAGTTTACTCAACTCTTATTGACTCTGAGTTAAGCGCGTGCACCATGACTGTGAAAAGTCATGATCAGCCGAGGACCAAAATTACAATTCACCATGGCAACAGCTCCCGCCAAAAAGACGTCAGTGTGCGTACTTTCGTCAATGTCAAGTCAAGTCACCTTATTTATATAGCGCCTTAAACAATACAAATTGTTACAAAGCACAGCAAGTATCAAAATAGGCAAGTTGTCAATACTGTAAAATGATAGGATTTAACACTCAATTTCAGCTGAATGCATTTCATTATTGAATTTAGTGATGGCATTGTCCAGCTCAGTTCAGTTTAATAATATTTGTGCAATCAAGTCGATGATATTGCTGGAAATGAAGATTCCCACACTAAGCAAGCCAGAGGCGACAGCGGCAAGGAACCAAAACTCCATCGGTGACAGAATGGAGAAAAAAACCTTGGGAGAAACCAGGCTTAGTTGGGGGCCAGTTCCCCTCTGCCAGACGAACCAGTAGTTTGTTCCAACTGCAGCAAAGTCAGAGTGTAAGCAGTCCACTGGTTCCAGTGTCTTTACCCGATGGATGTCTAGGTGACGAGTTCCTCACTGGAGATCTGTCTCTGGGGGCTCATCTATGTGTCCTAGACTCCGCTGACGTTCAGGCTGTAGAGGTTGTCTTTAGGTGCTGATCCTCCATTTATGGCAGACTTTTGTTAAGTCAGTATAATCGCTGATGGTTGGCCTCCTCTGAGGTCCTCCGAGGGGCCGTCATCATCTCCCTCAGGTGCTCGGTCATCTCAGATCGTTTAAGGGTTGGATCCAGACTGAAGCTTGTGTAATTCCTAGCTACACGGGATGTTAATCCCGTGGCAGAAACATAGAAACAATAAGACAATTAGCGTAGCAGTTGTTCCATCCAGGAATAACCCTGGATGAAATTATCAGTATAACCCAAGCTAAAGCATAATAAAGTGCATTTGTTCAGAAAGACTAGCAGTACAAGATTGTGAGATGCATTATATGAATGCTTGGCTAAGAGATGCGTCTTTAATCTAGATTTAAACAGAGAGAGTGTGTCTGAACCGAACGTTATCAGGAAGGCTATTCCAGAGTTTAGGAGCCAGATATGAAAAAGTTCTACCTCCTTTAGTGGACTTTGCTATCCTAGGTACTACCAAGAGTCCAAGTTTGCGACCTTAGGGAACGGGTTGGATTGTAGCGTGATAGAAGATTAGTTAGGTACGCAGGAGCTAAATCATTTAGGGCCTTATAGGCTAGTAATAATATTTTGTAACTAATACGGACTTAATAGGTAGCCAGTGCAGAGACTGTAAAATTGGAGTAATATGATCATATTTTCTTGACCTGGTAAGGACTCTAGCCGCAGCATTTTGTACTATCTGTAGCTTGTTTATTGAAGATGCAGGACAACCACCTAGCAGTGCATTACAATAGTCCAGTCTAGAGGTCATGAATGCATGAACTAGCTTTTCTGCATCAGAACACTTAACATGTTCCGTAGCTTGGCAATGTTTCTAAGATGGAAGAATGCTGTTTTTGTAACATTTGAAATATGATTTTCAAAAGATAGGTTGCTGTCTAATATAACACCCAGATTTTTGACTGTAGAGGAAGTAACATTACATCCGTCTATTTGCAAATTGTAATCCAAGAGATTCTGTGTACTGTTTTTAGGTCCAATAAGTAATATCTCTGTCTTATCTGAATTTATAGGAGAAAATTACTGGTCATCCAATCTTTTATATTTTTAACACACTCCGTTAGCTTAGATAGTTTAGAGGTTTCATCTGGTTTTGTTGAGATATATAGTTGAGTGTCATCAGCATAACAATGGAAACTAATCCCGTATTTTCTAATAATATTACCAAGGGGCAACATATATAATGAAAATAAAGAGGACCTAGGACAGATCCTTGTGGTACTCCATACTTTACTGGTGTTAATTGAGATGACTCCCCGTTTAAATAAACAAAGTGGTAGCGATCGGACAGGTAGGATCTAAACCATCTTAGAGCCTGCCCTTGAATACCTGTATAGTTTTGTAATCGATCTATCAGTATGTCATGATCTATAGTGTCGAACGCAGCACTAAGATCAAGTAAAACTAGCAGCGAGATGCAGCCTTGGTCTGATGCAAGAAGTAAGTCATTTGTAATTTTAACAAGTGCAGTTTCTGTGCTATGGCGGGGCCTGAAACCTGACTGAAATTCTTCATAGATATCATTTTTGAGCAAAAAGGAGCACAATTGAGCAGACACTACTTTTTCTAATATTTTCGACATAAACGGAAGATTTGAGATGGGCCTGTAATTTGCCAGTTCACAAGGATCTAATTTTGGTTTCTTAATAAGAGGCTTAATAACTGCCAGCTTAAATGGTTTTGGGACGTGACCTAAAGATAACGAGGAGTTAATAATATTGAGAAGCGGTTCTTCTGCTACAGGTAACAACTCTTTCAATAGTTTAGTCGGTACAGGATCTAATAAACATGTTGTTGGTTTAGATGCAGTGATAAGTTTATTTAGCTCATCCTGTCCTATAGTTGTAAAGCACTGCAGTTTTTCTTTGGGTGCGATGAATGAAGCTGAAGTACTAGACGCTGTAGAATCTACATTTGTTATTGTATTTCTGATATTATCTATTTTATCAGTAAAGAAATTCATAAAGTCATTACTATTAAACTGTGAGGGAATATTTAGATCGGGTGACATCTGTTTATTTGTTAATCTAGCCACTGTGCTAAATAAAAACCTTGGATTGTTTTGGTGATTATCTATGAGTTTGCGGATATACTCGGTTCTTGCAGTTTTTAGAGCCTGTCTATAGCTGGACATACTGTTTTTCCACGCAATTCTAAAGACTTCCAAGTTAGTTTTTCTCCATTTGCGCTCAACAATACGAGTTTCTTTCTTGAGAGAATGGGTATAACTGTTGTACCATGGCGCAGCACTTTTTTCTCTAACCTTTTTTAATTTGATGGGGGCAACAGTTTCTAACGTATTAGAGAAGATAGTTCCCATGTTGCTAGTAATTGTGTCTAGTTCATCTGTATTTATGGGTACACAGAGCAGTTGAGATAAATCCGGCAGGTTATTGGTGAATCTGTCTTTAGTGGCTGGAACAATAATTCTGCCTGGACGATAACGCGGAGCCATATAGTTAATATCAGTAATATGCAGCATGCACGATACAAGGAAATGGTCAGTAACATCATCACTTTGAGGTACGATATCTATATCAGTAATATCAATTCCATGCGATATTATTAAATCTAGCGTATGATTAAAACGATGTGTCGGCCGGTGACATTTTGCTTGACACCAAAAGAGTTTATTAGGTCAGTAAACGCAAGTCCTAACGCATCATTTGTATTATCAACGTGAATGTTAAAATCTCCAACAATTAGTGCTTTATCAACATTAACCAATAGGTCTGAGAGGAAATCTGCAAATTCTTTTAGAAAATCTGTATATGGCCCTGGCGGTCTATACACAGTAGCCAGAGCAAGAGATAGGACAGATTTATTTTGCTTATCTGACAGTTTAACATTGAGCATAAGTATTTCGAATGAGTTAAACCTGTATCCTGTTTTCTGAGTAACATTGAGAATATCACTATATATTGTTGCGACACCGCCGCCACGCCAGTCTGACGAGGCTCATGCTTATAACAGTAGCTTGGTGGAGTAGATTCATTTAGACCAAATAATCATTTGTTTAAGCCAGGTTTCAGTCAGACAGAGTACATCAAAACTATTATCTGTGATTATTTCATTTACAATAACTGCTTTCGGTGTGAGTGACCGGATATTTAGGAGCCCAATTTTACAAATTGTTTTTGTTCATTTATTTTGCATTTTTCTGGTTTAATCACGATCAGATTTGTTCTAGATCCTGCATTAAATGTATATTTTGATCTCACTATTCGGGGAACAGACACAGTCTGTATAGATTTGACACTGCAAGTACCTTTACCATTTAAGTGGGTAGAACAAAAGTCATCATAGTTGTTATTGGAGAATTGGCTTACTAGTCAGATAGAGCGTAGCGTTCTGGTGATGTTGTCCGACAGGAGTTCCGCACCGACTCTGCTGGGGTGCAGGCCATCAGCACGAATAGCCTAGGACGCTCCCAGAAAGATTCCAATTATTAACAAAGAGAATTTTCTGCTCTTTACACCATGACAACAACCATTCATTTTAAGCAAACAGTCTACTGAACCTTTCGTGTCCTCGTCGATACGTGGGAAGAGGTCCTGACACGATGATTGTCGCCGCAGGCGATGTGTGCTGCATACCGTCTCGATCAGGCTCCTGAAGTCCCTCTTCAGTGTCTCCGTCTGCCGCAGCCTGGTGTCGTTAGTCCCCGCGTGAATCACAACAGCTGCAACGCTCTCGTCATCCTTCAGGATCGCGGGTATCTGCACAGAAACATCAAGAACACGAGCACCAGGGACAATGAGTGTGCACTTTACCTTCAGCTATCGTTGCACGGACATGCCGGACGATTGAGTCTCCGATGACCACAGCGTCACATTCAGTCTCGCAGAGAGGGCGAAGCGGTTCGGGATGAGATGCGAAGACCGGAGGGGGAGAAGTCGTCGCGGGGCCTGGATCGCGTCTTCCGCTGCTGCACCAGGGTCCGTAGTTTCCCGGCGCCGGAGTGAAGGCATCTGTGCGATCGCGTCCCGGGTGCACGGGGCCTGTGCAGAGAAAACACATGGAGTAGAGGTGGTGGGAGTATTAGCAGCGCGTTGCGTACTTACCCCGGACTTGTGAGCATCGCCGAGATGTTTCCAGCGTTGCTTTCGTTCCTCAGCTGGGCCGCTTCCCAAGCAGCTCATCGATCCGTCTCTCCACGGCCTCAGCTCAGCTGCACCGAATGCAGTTCGAACGTGTCCTCACTGCACACAAAGGTAGACACAAATCCGCATTAAAGCAAGTAACAATGAAACAATGTTAAATGTGTGTGTGTGTGTGAAAAGGGGTATTAGCTGCGTTAGCGGCACCCGCGCTGGCTTTGCTAACGGCTATAGCTAATAGCGGACTCGAAATCAAAATAAAACTTGCGATAACAAGCCGCTCTGATTATTCTCGTTGCAGAATGCGATGGGGATATATTCACACGATATAGAAACAAAAATTATTGTGTATAAAATCGGAATTTAAGATAGAAAATAGACGATAAAGAATTTGCTTGACGGAGATTCAATTCAAAACAAGCAGTGTAACTTTAATTCTTAATAACTGTCAATAACTTAATAACTGTTAATATCAGAGGTGAAAACTGTAAATTATTGAACTAATATTCATTTTAATGGTATCCCATGGCCACAAAAAAGGAAAAATACAGAAACAAGAACATGCAGCAGCTAAAGTATGAAGTATAAAAAACACAATTGAATCAAGGTAAAGCTTTAAGCCTGAAAGTTTCATAGGTGTGGGCTTAATGACTTTACAAAAATTTGACATTAAATATCATTCAATTCTATTTCAATGCGCTGCAGCTTTTTCCACATAGTCAAACACTCTTTTCACATAGTTAAATATTCTCTAATCCAACCTGTTACATTTCTTAATTAGAGTAATACAATAAACTACTGACTTGTCGACAGCAAGAAGGCAGAGGGAGAACCAGCACCACTGACAGATGAAGAGGAGATGGTCAAGTATTGTAAGAATTCTAAAATCCAAAAGTAAAAATAATAACTTTTGCTTTTGTATTAGGAAATAAAGATGACCCCCCAAACAAATGTGAATAATTAGTTTATTTAACAGCCATGGAGTTGGTTACGGCTTGTACTACCCTCCATCTGGCATCCTTCCATTCCATACAGTAATCAGTTTCATTTTCAGAAGGTGCGATGGTGGTGGAGATATGCTTGTCATCAATGCATCCAACCACACTGGAAATCCTGAAGGAAATTCTGATTATTGGGTTACTTCCAGCCCGATCTCACGGCAATTCGTACATATTTTACAAAGTGGCTAATTCGTATGACCTCACTCATACAAATTCATAAATTTTGCTAAATCGTACGTATTTTAGGATTTGCCAATTCAGCGTTACTTCCAGACATCACAGAAAGATGTTATCAAGTGAATGTCATTTCTCAGATTAGCCTCATTTAAACCGATTTTTACACCTCTGACCTACCGTCCTGTGATACTCCTCTTTGACGGATTTGTACCCAGGAAAAAATTATCAGAATGAGTATGAGAGCGATGCACACTTTCCTTAAAATCTGCATACAGCGGACTTATAATGTGCTCCGCATCTCCAATGTTTTAAAGTGCATTTTTCCTATTTTGCAAATGATCTTCCAATGGGGTAAGACATTAAACATATTCTTGTTTCCGTTTGCATTAAGATAATTTTTCTTGCCCAATGGCGGACAATTTGACTTGCTTTATGTAAATTGCACTTGAAAGGAAAATCCCCCAGGAAGCAAGACTAAATATAGACAATTTTTAAATATATAATTTGACATTTTTAGATATTTGTACTTGAAATAAGACAAAAAAATACTACATTTTGCAATGTGAATGAATGAATTAGGTATTTAAACTTCGCTAACACTATAAAAAGGGAGAGGAGACTGAAATAAACTGGGTTTACCGAATAAAACCTGCTCCCGACCAGGTTAGGTTCACAGAGTAATTTACCATGGTAATTGACTCTGAGTATAAGTTACCTCTCTTTCAGAAACGGGCTTGACTTACCCTGCTTTCTCGGGTTTGACAAACCTCCCATTTTAAAACGGAAAACCCAGAGTTTCCCTCATTTCAGGGTTTACATACTCAGAGTTTACACTTAACCTCCTTTCTGAAACGGGCCCCATGTGAGCTACTGAGCAAGTTTACTACACCAGAAAAGCATTACATATGCAGCTGGTTATGTGATGCATAAATCAAAATGTATTATTTTATAAATACTAAACAGTTTTAGCATCACAAAATGGAATTGAGCAAGAAAACCATGCAAGAATATGCATATATTTTTATCATCATTTTTGTGAAAAGGTATGAAAGTGATTGGTGTTTCAGTTGGAAAATGCAGGGAATTATATGTTTAAGTGGGTATGTTTTTGTATTTGCTCAAAAAATCAGGTATAGGCACGTTTTTGTTTTTTATTCGTTTTTATTTTTATTTTGTGCTGGCCTATTCTTTCCAGCTGGTTTTTCATGGAAGAAATCCATATTTTCATTGTGAGGTGTATTCTTTACCTCTCACCTTTTTTAAATCCAGCCGTCGTGCACAAACAAAACTTGCACACTATGCACAATATTCCCAATCTGTCGACCAAGCTGTCTTTTTGAGGGAGGATGTTTGTTTCATGGTATAAGAGCCCTGTGTTATGGTAATGAAGCTGACCTGAACTTAGATGTTTAATAAAGGACGAGGATTCTCCTCAGCCCACCGAACAAAGCTTTTTGCTTCTCATACCACATTGATATGCGCCGCTTATTCAAACATTTATGCTGCGGTCACATTTTCCACTGAAGCATTTTGTATTTAAATTTAAAAGTGTTTCGACTGCAAACTTTTCCAATACAGTGGTCAGACCTCATGAATGCCATTTATTGTTTAAGGCAATCGTTCCTGATCTCCTGCCGTTGTATTGCACCACAGTTCCTGTTTCAAATATTTATCCAGTCTTTTTCATGTTTCAAAAGCCATCCAAGAATTTTCCAGCTTCTTTCTTTCTGTAGAGAATGTGTTGCATGCCCAACTTCCCTCGAGATGTGAAAACCCCAGATGTTGCTCTGCAGTGATAACACCTCCTTTGCTTTCAATGCTGGGTGCAAGAGCTTGTGAATTCGTTCACAAGCAGATTCTGCTTTCATTTCTTCTCAGTTCCTCCTCGGCTGGGCCTAAGAGCGTCAGATATCCAAAGCCAATGCCTGCCTGAGGACGGTGGGGCCCGTTCCATCCTTTCTTATACAAGCAGCCCAGTTGGACGCCGTGAAGCTTTCCTGCGTGAGCTTTAGATCTCAATGCTGCCTCTCTGTATGGTCGATGTGTTTAACCCCTGCGCGCAGGTATCTTTATGGAACCGCACTCAGAAAGCGAAAACATCTGGCCCCTTTATTGGACACCGGTGTGACTCTAGGATAGCTCGGATCTATTGTCCTCATTAGCTAAAGGAGAAAGAGCGATGGACGCCTAATTTCCCTTTCTTTCACAGTCTGGTTCTCCAAACACCGAAGCCCTGGAGCACGCTAAGCCTCTTACCTCTCTCCGTCTCTCTCTTTTTCTTCCTCAAACCGGTTCTGAAGTCTTTCTGCTCCCCTTCACCCTAACCCACTTTAAAAGCTATTCTCCTCCAGCTCAATGCAAATAAGGCCATTTCATTTTACTATGCTGGCAGTGCGACTCTCACTAAAAGGAATGGGAAGCGGTGGCACACTCCCATCTGTGCGCAGGATGTGGTACCTTTTAATGCCGTGGTTATTTTTCTTTTAGAGTATTACCACATTGAGCACTGAGGGCTGTGAATATTTCTGAGGTACTGCCAGTATATAAAATGTAGTTATAATCTGCAAATGGCCTTGAGTTCACATTCAATTTCATCACCATATTCTGTGGCTTTAGACGGTCGTAAGAAAGTCTTGTTTTTTACAAGCAGAGTATGATGCAAAGAACTGAATCAGTATGTAACTGTTGAGTCGACAGCTCGGTTCTAGTTGTAGAAATTCATCAGCTCGTCATCTGAGGGAAAAATCGAACCTCTCCTATTGATCATTTTCATGTTTTTAGAGAGAGAGATGTCCTTTAAATTTGTTCAATATTCTATCACAAATTAATTTTAGCTATATTTTATAATATGAGGTAGTATGATATAATTCAGTTAATATTATATTTGGTAACACATTATTTTAAGGCCCAGTTCTCACTATTAACATAGTTTCTTATTAGCATGCATTTTACTAGTATATTGGTGGTTTATTAGTATTTATAGGCACATATTTATGCCTTATTCTGTATGACCATGTTCTAGATGCCTTAACCTATTACCTAAACATAACAACTACCTTAATAAGCTGCAAATTGGGTGTTTAATGAGGGAAAACTCTTAATTAATAATTAATATGTTCTCTATTCTAAAGTATTATGATGATTTTTTAAATTGTACATATTTTTTAATAATATGATATTAGTTGTAATCCATTTAAATGCTTTACGTTTGAATAACAAATATAAAATAATGCGCAAAATGATGACAAACTGTGATAGACTAATTTGAAAATGAATTTGAACTTCTTAAACATTTCAAACATTCAAAGAATTGAGTGAACATTTATTAATTCAAATGTGTATCAAGCATATAAAAGATGTATTAACTTATCCTTGGTGTGAAAATCTGAGCACCTGAAATAATATCTAATAATGAGCATTCTGAATGTGTCATGAATTCATCATGTTTTAGAAATTAATAATTTATGCAGCCCTATCTCATGAGAAAACGGCAGAGCCCCTAAGAGGACTTGATATAAAAAAATGAGATGAAAGATTGGTTTTGTTTTCGATATTCGTGACACATTCAGCGATAAACGGCAATAACTCCAAATCGACTTGCCCCAAAAAAATCTAGACAGTGTGACCGCCAAAAGGGCAAGCTGATCATGTTTCACAGCCTTCTTTTCCATAGTTTTTGCTCGATGTAATAAGCACTAGCCCGCACAAGCCGTCTCATTGTGCATCAAGCCGAGAGAGCTCGCTCTCTGCGGAGCTTTCAGTAAGGGGCCGTGGGTCGTTTTTTGCTATAGCTTACTGGGCTGTGTTTTTGTAATAGCTTTTTAGTTAAAGGGCCTATGGACATGAGACCAGTGTTAATCAATAGAAGGGACAGTGGACATTTTCACAACCTTCCATTTTACACCTACTGGAAGAAAAGGAATTGCATGTCAAAAAATAACTTTCTTTTTGGATAACAGCATGTAATTGTCTGATATAAATATGAGACGCTCCATAACTGCCTTTTACAGGATAAAGAAAAGACAGTAAGACATGACTGTGATCAAAGTGAACGTGTGTTCCTGAAAACACTTCTCTCACCTGTTGTCTTTATTATTATTTAAATTTTTTAAAGGAGAATTAAACTATATTCACAATATACAATGCTTAACAAATTATGTAAGGTTTGTGCCACTGCTGCTCTAAACTAACAGCATTGGTGATTCCCAAAATCATGTTTTAGCTTTCTGTATTGGTTAGTCCTCCAAAATGCGTAAGCTCTTTAGTAACAGTAGTAGGCTATTTCTAATGCTATAATATAATTATTGCTGTTATCTATCTGTTATCTATGAAAGAACGGCAGAGCACTTTATAGTGTTTTTTCAGAAACCCAATTCAGTCAAAAAGTACATAACAATGCAAGTTGTAATGTTTGTAATTTTCCCAATAAATGACAATAACATTTTTAGATTTAAACAATTTTTTGACGAGATCCTAAGAATATTAGTATTATTTCTCTTTATGGACAGGTGGTCTAATAAATGAAGCCCTGTATGTTTCATAGCATTCAGGTTGTTTGAAGGACATTGAGCAGAATGGTGAATAGTGTTTTTGTCAAAAAATAAAAATAATGTTATTTAATCCGATTAATCGAAAGAATAATCGGCCAAACTAATCGATTATCAAAATAATCGTTAGATGCAGCTCTAGTTAAGAGTATTGCATTCTGCACCTGACTTTAAATCTGATCAAAGAAAACGCAGGTTTAAGTGGGGCCCTTGCAAACAGTACCGTGTTTAGGCACCACGCAACCCACGCAATTGCATGGGGCCCGCGGTCCAGGGGTCCCCGCGGAACACGATTTTACCGATGGGAATTCCGATTCATATCACACATCGCGTCTGCACTGTAAACGAGCTGCACACTGCACGGTTTGCACAGGGAATTGTCAGTTTACATGCATCATCACTACCGTTTATATTTGTTATTTCTTTTTTAGTTTGCCAATATTTAAACTATCAGCACTCATGCGCATTCCAGTGTGCACTCTCAACAATTGCCCCATTGTAAAAACAAAAATACACCGCATGATCAAACATTTAATTACATATCTTTTGGGGGAAAAAGTCAAAAAATGTCCCCTCAACACTCAATAAAAAAAGAAATCCTCCCTCCACCAGAGTCACCTAAGAGGAGAATTCACCATTTTCAAAAATGAAACTCAGGACCTGAATGAATGTTTGTAAAAATCCTGATTGGAGAATCACTATAAATAAGTCTACATGTTAAAAAGAAGCCTTTTTTATCATGTAGATAAAAACAGAGATAAAAAGTATCTCTAAAACATAGAGGGACACCCTCTGTTAGGAGAGGGTGAGAGAAAGTGAGAAAGTCAATATATTTTTTTTATAAAAATAGCTAGAGATGCCAGAATTCTCTATTTAATTATGTTGTGCTCCTATGCACACGATGTTCAAATGGTATGGTATGCTCTCTCTCTCTCTCTCTCTCTCTCTCTCTCTCTCTCTCTCTTTGAAGGGCCTTTTTATTTGATAAAGGTGCTTTATGTGCCTTTTTCTGTTTGCTTGGTGGCATTTGTAAACTGCAGTAATAAAATAACTTGACATTTTCAACATCTTTTTACAGCATTTATTTTTGCACCCAATTATAGAGAGTAGTATGGATAACTGTTTTGATAAGTATCATATCAGTATCGATAAAATGTAAACGATACCCATCCCTACCTCAGAATCGATCGCAAAATCCACCGAGGGGGGGCCCCTCCGGGAACACTTGCTGAGGGCCTGATTTCTGATTTGAGATTCCAAGCATGAATAAAAGTCCTTTCTCGGCCTCTGAGTGACAGGAGATGTGCGTTCCGAGAGGATGAGCTACTGATGTTGAATGCATTGACGATGTCACAACACCATTAATCTCCAGTGCTAGATCTTTGAGAAGTGCACGCTAAATCACTCTCATTGCCACCAGGGCATTGATTTCAAACTCATGTTCAGCCGATAGATGTGATTTAATTTGGCAGTGTACAGGTATGCAAGAGCAGCGTGCATTTATATTCAACACCGATGGTTCGTCCAGCTGCATAGCCGAATTATAGCCCTGCCAATCTATGTAAACAAATTCAAGCTTTACCATGGGAGAGCTGCTAAACACATATCCACAGGAGAATTCAAAAGCACAGTGTGCAGAATGGGTATATTGCTTTTTGTTGATGTGACTCAGACGTGCTGCTCAACATCCAATTTCTTGTATCCATTTAGTCTTGCATAGACTTCAAATTCAAAATTTTAAATGTGCATTAGAATGTTTCCTGTTTAATATGATTTTTCAGAGCAAAAAAATGACTATCATACATTTTTCCAGTGATTTACAGAAGATATGTAATTCAGTGTAACAGTTTATATATATATATATAAATCTTGTTAGGCTTTTCAGGCATATTTAGAACAAGAATCATTTGATTACTTAAAAGACTCTATTTATGGATCACAGTGCAGCCACCAAAAAATAATTAAAACTAATTATTTAAAATTTGCAAACCATGGTAATTTAAGATTCTCTGATGAATAAAAAGTTCAGTGAATGGCATTTATTTGAAATGGAAATCTTTTGTAACATTATAAACGTCTTTACTGACTCGTTTGACGAATTTAATGCAACCTTGTTGAATAAAAGTAAAAATTTCATTCAAAAGAAAAAAAAAGCTTACTTATCCCAAACTTTTTAATGGTAATGATTTAATAATTAAATGGCTTTTTATGAGTGATGTAGCCATGGTCACACTTTTCAAAACTTAATCTAATATTCTCTCCGAGTTTTCATGTTCCCTAACGAAAGTTAGCCATGGTTTTTACTCGAATAAAAAAAAAAATTAAAAATATTTTTTCTTGTAGCCATAGTAACTGCAAATTAACCATGGTTTTGTTACTTCAAATAATAATATACAAAAAAGTATTAAGATAATATTTTTTGTGGTTCTAAAAACAAACCTAAGCCAACAACGGCCTTTAAAAAGACTTAAAAAACATTATATAAAAACAATGAGGTAACCCTGCTGAAAAAAACAATAGAACCAACACAGAAAATTATAATACCATCACAAATGAATGATAAATAAATCACAAATAGCATTACAAACATTACATTTGAACCATTAAAACTATTAAAAAATGGTTTTCTGTAGTGTGTTTTGGCACATATTCCATTATGATTTATTGTTTTTAACAAGCTACAAATAGAAGGTGACCAATTACCAGTAGAGACCCACAGGGTCCATTACAGTTTCCAGTAAAACCAATACAAGTCCCATTATAACCAATAAAACCATTACAAATTTTGTGATGGTGTCTATTGTTTTTTTCAACATTACATGTTACAAATGCCTGTAAAAGTCGCCTAAGGCTTGGTAATTGCTGCTGTTACATTTACAGGATGATCATGTGCTTGTTTAATAGGCTATTGACTGGCCAAAAATGAAAGCTTAAGTGGATATTTGAATTTAATGTTTGGTCAATAGCCTATTAAACAAGCACATGATCATCCTGTAAATGTTTCTAAATGTAAAAGCATTTAGAAATCATGCAAAAGAAAATTAAGCAGTTTTACTACGATAAAACCGTGGTTAATTTTTGTAAGGGTTGTGATGTCTACATGTTTTTGTTGAATAAATTATAGAGGCTGTATCGTAGTAAAACTGCTTAATTTTCTTTTGCATGATTTCTAAATGCTTGAGACCATAAAATCAATCAGACAACTGTATTAATACAATAATAGCCATAGCTAACTGTCTAGAGCTACAATCGTCATTTATAAATAATACAATTTATTTACTTTTATATTTTATCAAAGTTCTATTTTGACCCTTATAGTAAGTATTTTTTTAGTTCCATACTATTTGAGGGAGGGGCACAACAATACAATCCTGCTTAGGGCATCCATTTTGCCAGCAGCGACCCTGAGTAAACACAATAATTTCATTCATTGAAACAATATTCAAATCATAGACTTCAAAGCTGCTCCAGAGCAAATCACCTGCTGGCTTGATACATTCCCCTGCATTCAAGCACAAAAGACGGCTTAGAAGTGCATATGAGGGATCCAACAATATGAAACTCATGCTCAAGCCTTGCACACTTACCTGCCTTTATCTTCAAGTGACAGGTCTCACTTTAAAATGCTGCCCCTTTCTCCTGTCCTCAACAAAGCATCCCTCTTTCCATCGTACCCTCACCTGTTATAGTTCACTATCCATTTAGCAGCAGCACATCAGCATGTGACAGTGAATGAACATCTACGCACCCAGAAGCTTTGGTTTAATTCAAACACTGATCTTGAATCTTAAAGTGGAAGAGGAGTATCTGGGGATGTTGTTTGCTCAAGGCCCCTGTGCTGTATACATTCATAATAAACATGACGAGGGGCTAAAAACTTCCACTCATGCCCCAGGTTTATCATTAGAATAAATACTATCATGCATGTACTCCTCGAGCAGAGAGAAATAATACTTCGACCGTAATGTTTGAAGGATTCAGGAAAACCTCAATAAAGATATATAAAAGCAGTTAAATTGTGAGATCAAAGACAGAGAGATAAAATCTAATATTGCCCCACATGCAGGGAGACACAAGGTCATGTGACCTTCACAGATGGTATACATGAAGGAATTGTCACCAAAATGACCAGATCACCTGATGGATTTAATACCAGGTGTAAGGTTATATGTAAACAAATTAATATATAAAATATATCAACTTTATAGCCATTATTGTTTATAATTGTAATATGTGTTCATGTGTTTGTTTGTGTGTGTATATATATGAGACGTCAAAGGCGAGATGGCCCATTTTGGTGTCTGCATCAAATTAAATTCACAATAGTGAATTTTAAACCTAGTGGTTTAAAGGATAGTGGCAAAATTGGTAAAGATTTGAAAGTACAATTAATCTATTGATTTCCTTTTTGTATAATACTATGTTGCATGGATGACAGTTTATGAAGCTGTATTAAACTTTGTGTGTGTGTGTGTGTGTTTTGTGTGTGTTGTGACTGTTGTGTGTGTGTGTGTGTGTGTGTGTGTGTGTGTGTGTGTGTGTGTGTGTGTGTGTGTGTGTGTGTGTGTGTGTGTGTGTGTGTGTGTGTGTGTGTGTGTGTGTGTGTGTGTGTGTGTGTGTGTGTGTGTGTGTGTGTGTGTGTGTGTGTGTGTGTGTGTGTGTGTGTGTGTGTGTGTGTGTGTGTGTGTGTGTGTGTGTGTGTGTGTGTGTGTGTGTGTGTGGTGTGTGTGTGTGTGTGTGTGTGTGTGTGTGTGTGTTGTGTGTGTGTGTGTGTGTGTGTGTGTGTGTGTGTGTGTGTGTTGGGCGTGTTGATGTTTAAAAACCCCTTTTTGTTTTGACCCATAAACCATTGTAAGTGTGAGAACAAACGTTTTTCAAATATTACTAAGCAGTAAAACTAAAGTGTTTTTTTTTTAATTGGAATCGTCTTTTATATAATATTATAATAATAAATTAGTCCCAACAATATTTTTTTCTTTTTATTTCAGAAATATGTTATACAAGATAGAAGAGGTGTATTCAAGTCATTGCAGTTTTGTATATTTTATTAAATTAATATAAATGAACGTCACGTCATTGACCCAAATGAACAATCTTTTGTATTCTTTCTATGTTCTTCCTGTCTTTTGAGTTCTGAGCATGTAATTCACCTTGCTTAAATGAGAAACAGCTGCTTGAGGAACAGACTGCACATTGAGGAAAAGAACATTGAGAAAATCATCTGTTTCAAAAACAGATGTGGCTCTCGCTATTGAGTAGAACCCGCTGCTTCAGTGTTTGAGAATGAAGCATAAGAGTATGATTATTTATGAATGTACATCTCAAAGTAACTTAATGGCTGGTGTGGCATTGGAACCCCCCCCCCCCCACCCCAAAAAACACAACCACTTATTTATAATAGCATGGAGTACCCGGGCTCAGCATGCTGACAAAGTGGGCAGTAGTGCAGGTTGGCATGGATAAAAGATATGAGAGACCCATTAACCTTGTTATGTCGCTATGAGCGAGGAACCTCTTTCACTATCTTAAGCTCTCATCACTTATGGGCCCTCGGGGGACCTGCAACTAATTAACCTTGTGGAGACAGGCTCTGTTGTGGTGGGCTGAGGAGAGAATATTAAGAAACCTTTTAGCAATGAGATTAACATATCCAACTTTCAAGTGGATTTTTGACACAAAACCAATATTTGTTCGAACACACACCACAAGTGATCCTCCTCTGAATTCAAAGTGACACAATGGTTTTTGAGAAAAGCAGCACTCACGGGGGCAGCTGTTTGGGAAGTCTGTATTTATTTTTTTGTAGCATATCCATACCTGGAGTATATATAATTTTATTTATAATTGTAATTTTTTTAGGTTTTAAGACAACTTTGATGAAAGGTTTTGATCCACTTCAAATGTATAGTGTATATAAAATCATAATTTATTTGGTACTTTCAATTGGGAGTTGGCTGTCCCGAACCCTAACCCCTAAATTTCAATTTATGAACATTATATTGAAATAATTTTTGCATTTTATTCCATTGTTGTTTTTAAAACAAAAAATATATATAATTTTTATTTTTGAAGTAAAAAAAAAATTATAAATCATGAAAGTTTAGGTAAGAAAAAAGTGTCCCATATTTTCACGTCACTAAAAGAGATTTATTTTAACTACACCCCTATGATCAGTAAATATTCATGAGTCTCTCTCTCTCATAGCTACATGATGAGTGGATAGGTTCCATCATTTTAAGGTCAATGTGTTCATCTGAAAATCTGGAGTAACTTTAAGGAACGTCACTACCAAGCAACTTTTTTCAGCAATTAAGCACATAATCTTTATATATTTGTTCCTTTTGATTTCAGCTCAAAATTAAATATTTTAGCCTAGACACCGATGTGTGATTATTTACTTTTAAGTGATGAATTTCTGAAGGCAGTGTTAAATATTCGAAAATATTACAAATGTGAAGGCTTGCCAGTTATTGAATAAAATTGTGGATCTTGTGATGATTGCTCTCCATAAATCCTGATAACAGACTGAAAGCAGAGGGAATAAAAGCTATTTTTGTCAAGTAAAAGTTGCTGCCTGTAATGTTTGTGAGAACTTTAACAAACCACATTTCTGTTTTTTAGACATGGTATCAGGGTTTATTTTAGTGTCCTGGTTACACATTATATGTTCTTACAGTGGCAATAACAGTAAATTATGCATAATAACATGCAACTAACCCTAAAGCAAACCCCAATCCTAACTATACCCCTATAGTAAGTACATCATGTTAAACTACTCAGTTCTTGGATATATAATTACACTGTACCAAGGACACATTGAAAGAAAATGTAAGACCATGTTTTTTTTGTTTTTTTTTATATCTAGCGATATAATTATGTATTTTTGGGACATACACAATTTTGTGCTACTTTTTTGAAAATGGTAATATCATGGTCTTTTAAATGTGCATCTGTAATACAGAGTATTATATAGTTATACATAAATACACCTTGATTGTGTATATATTTATTTATATGTAATGGAAATATCTCTTATATTTTTATGTACTGGTTCATTCTAATACTGTTAATTATACAGTAAATATGATTTTTTTTAAGAGTTTAATCGAGAGTCTGAATTAACTCGGTAAATTGCTCATGATGAGAATGGTGGTGGGTAACAAATCTTTTTTTAAGGGACGACTGTGACTTTGTGTGAAGGCTGGGCAGAGGGGTGGCAGGATGGAGCATGTTCACAGACCTTCTGGGGCTCATGCATAATGCTCTTTGTGTTTAAGGCACAGGTTGGCCAGGCGGAGGAGAGAGGCGGAAAGATGGAGGTGATGGCAGGGGCGACTCCTCCAGAATCTCAAGCAGCTTCCCCCTCCCTCTCTTTTTGGAAATGGCCAGGTTTCGTAAATGTACCCTGTTTTCTGTGGCAGCAGAACAGAGGCGAACAAACGTCTCCCCTGGGTGCTATTTAGCTCATGTTCATTTCGCTCTTTTCCCTCCGCTCACTGTTGTCGAGTCCGATGCATTAACTCGCAATCTTCTGAAAGCGAGGCTGAAAAAATGACTGTTTTGACACAATATTAATAGTCATTTTCACGCAAGATTACATTCTCTGCGTATCGTGAGTCGCTGTGTCAAAAGAGCAGACTATAGAATAGGAAAACTAATAAATCTGGGTACGATTCAGCAAATTCTAATTCACTTGAGCTCATCTAGACACAAAAACAATTATATTCTAATTACGGTTTTGTAAAGTACATTTTTCGCAATGATTATATAGAGCCAGGACAGATGGAAATAAAGAAATCCATGCGCTGCAATAATTTTGAAATTCATCATTGGTTTCTGGCATGTATAATGGACTATAAAATATTCTTAAAACATAATTATAGTATTTTATTATATAATGCCACATAGGCCATTAGCCCATGCTCCTACATTTATAACCACATGAATAATTATATCAGCCCTTTTATCCCAGCTGAAGTTGTTTTTCCCCGGCTTGCAGATTACACTAGATTTCAACAAAAGAACCCAAACAGAAGCTAGGTTGATCTTATATGTCTAGATCTCATGCAAATGGCATAAACTGAATCTTATGCAAGGGATGTAGTTAACAGACAGGCCTACTGGTGCACCCCGGGCTGAGAGCTCCTATCACGGCAGGGAGATCGGACATACCCAGGGCTGTGTTGTGAAGGACTCATCTTTGGAGGTAAGTATCAAGCACTGCAGCCCATCGAATGTGTGATGAGCATTCTCCAAGAAGAGTGGCGGAAATAAATTAAAGGAATAGGAGACTATGCAGTCCATGATATAAATCAGAGGCCATTAGGAATTCATTAAACACTCTCCAGAATATATAGCTGAAATATGACTCCATGCATGAGAGGGTATTAAAAGAAAGTTCATGGGTAGTATAAAAGATAGCAGTGGGTAAAAGGTTGAGCTGTTAAGCTAAATTAGAGGGATAGATGGAAAGATGGATGGCTGCATAGATGTGAAGGAATCAAGTTGAAGTGTAAAACTGTCAGTATTCAGTATACTGGATTCCTGAGCAATCGTATTGGTCCTGTATGATTGAGTTCAAACTATTTGGTTAAATTTTTGAAGAATTAATTAGGCTACTTTGTGACCACTATAAAGGTACTTTCTATATGTGTGTATGAATGTAATCCAGACACACTATTTCTACCATGTTGTCATCGTCATGTGACCTACCAACATAAGTTGCGTTGCTTCACTGCCATTCACAACTCCTCTCCCATGGCCTCATGGGATAGTAAAGTATCCATTGGATGTGCACTCAAGAATCCCACCGGAATAAAGTAATCTCGGTACTTTTCGCTGTTTTGTGAATACTGTGAATTCGGACATGTTATTCACCTACCACCTTTTTCCTGAGTAACCGTGATGGATTCTTCCGTTTGGATGCTGACATGTTTCGGTCTCCATCGAAATCGATGTTAAACTGGATGAATCAAACTAAATGAATTAAATACAACTTTTAAATATATATTAAATATAAGAGGGTTGAGCTATACTGCTTCAGTTAAAATACTGTGTGTGAAATAATCAAATAAATGTGTGCTCCTATCATTTTGTGGACAAAATCGCTTGAATTTCATCCCAGTAGGGGACTGTATGTAGGAGATGTGTGCTGATCTATTTTCAATGCAGCGGATTTTTACAGATGAGTTGCTGCAAAAAGGCAGTCATTGCAACACTGTGAAGTGTGACACTATGGCACCATGTTTTTAAATCATTTTTATAGGTCTAACTTTATTATTGGCTCTGAAAATATGTTAGATTGATTAGAAACACCAGAGACCAGAAATGTAAAGCATCATTCCAGAATGAGTCAAGCCAGACTTCTGCGTTCAGGAAAAAGGTGGATAGTAAAGAGGTATGCAATTTTAGTGGCAACTACTGTTGTGTGTCATTGAATCACTCAATTAACCGTTTCATTCAAACACTGATTCATTCAGTAATGAATCAAGGCTTATTTTGCTTGTATGACACTCAAATAGAAATAATATTGCTTGAAAAAAGGTGAAAATATATTTAATTTAAATTTTTAAGGTTTTGTCCTTACTGTGTGCCCTCCTCTGCTCTGCTGTCATTATTTCAGACATGCTTTCTTCCATTTGCACCATACAGCACAGTCTGGATTCTGCAAATTGAATTCTGGTGCTGCTCCATTATTTGGAGCTGTTTATTTGTGCATGTCCACATGTTGAAGCAATGTCTGAGCTGCATTCACAGAGATATCAACATCACTTAGTTCAATTTGATTCTGCAAGTGTGACCACACTGCTACTTTCGTTTTCTTTGTTCACTGTGGTCTGCGTCTTAGAATCTTCTCATCCAGACTTTCGCTAGAAACAAACCATTAACCAAAACCACTCTGAAAACCTCAACATTGCATCCAGTTAATTTGACTCATCAATTTTGGCTCATATGCTGAATATATGATTCTGTACTGTATTTGTGACTGATGTTGGGTAATGGCAAATATATTAAATAGGTCTATCTGGATGCCAGCATTTGCATAAACATAACTTTAATAATTTTTGTGACTTATATAATTGTTCGTTATTTTACCTCATTTTGATTTTTTTTTTTTATAATTTCAAAACATTGCCACTGACAATGTTATGTTATTATTAAAGATAATCCTATGAGAGACTCTTAGGATTGAAAGTATTGAAAACCCTTGTCGAAATAAATTATCCCCTGAAATGCTGAAAATTAATTAAGTCTGAACAGAATTGAAAAAAATATAAATGCTAAAAATCTCCTTTGACTTTTATCTTTGGATGCTCATACATGAACCAACGGCTTCATTTTACTTACACAGCATTTAATGAGCTCTGGCTTGTGTATTCTGAGCAGTCCCAGAGTGGATGCACTTTTGTGTGTTTTGATGATTAGAAAAGTTCTAGAAATAGCTCCACTATATCAAACGGGGTAGAATAAAGCCGCCGCGGTGTTCTTGGCCGAGAGGTCTGCTGCTTTCAGAAGAAAACCGCGGAGGTGATTGTGAATGGGCCTATTGTTTCTCGAAATGAAAGCGGACACAGCCAAAGCTCCGGTACTCAGGCAAAACAAGCCACAGTGTGTACACGAGCCTTCTTCACCTTCGACTCTCCCCCTCAGATGTGCGTCCCTCGCGCCTTCACCTAAGAAAACACAGAGAGATGTCACAACCTGAAAAGAACGAGAACAGAAGAGAGAAAAGGCCTTGATAATTAAGACACCAGCTGTCACGGTTTGTTCTGAAACCCACCAAGGTAGTGTTTAATGTGACAGAGGATTGACGTGCGGCTCCGGTGAGCCCATAGTGGCCGCTGAGAGGTGAGTGGGTGTAGTATGCGCAAATATCCAGCTGAGTATATGTTCTCGATGCTATCATTAAATTACCAAAGAACATTCTTGAATGTGTTGCTGTTGTTAAACAAAAAACTACCTTTTTTTTTTTACTTTTGAGATAACAAGCGCATTAGTGGGAGCATCGCACCTCTCAGAAAACATCACCTATGTATAATTTCTTGAAACAGGCCTACAGCATATGCATTCCTCCAGAGCAGATTTTCCTCATTGAAATTCTTCATGTGTCACACAGCATTTAATGGGTGTCTTGATGATTACAGATCGGAGGCTGGGAGTTCCCCAGGTGTGTAATTGGACTTCTTTTCTTTTCTCTTCTGTGGAGGAGTTTGAATTAAAACAGAATCCATTAAAAAATAAGGGTGAGAAGCCTCTTTGTTTAATATTTGTTTTATTTTATTTCTAGCCCGCTCTCCTATAGAGTCTTCTCTGACCATGTGTTTTTTCCAAGCCATATTTTTTCTTTGTTTATATATTTGTAGATTTAAGGGATTTGGCTGGATTGGTCTAAAGAATATGCACTCTAAAAAATGCTGGGTTGAATACAACCCAGTGCTGGGTAAATAATGGACAGAACACATATTTAACCCAATTTCCGGGCAGTAACCCAACCGCTGGGTAAAAACAACCCAATCGCTGGATTCGTCCATATTTTACCCAGCGCTTAACCCAGCATTTTTTAGAGTGTGGTACTGTTCCCTCCCACTGTTTATGACAGTTATTCCCAGAGGACCGCAGCTCATTTTTGGAAGCATGTAGTGTAGAGATGGGGCCATCTCATCTCAGTCTGCAGAAACTCCTCTGGGGCGAAAGACATTGTCAGGTACCCTCCAGCTGACCTTCGCCTGGTCTCGGTGTACACAGCTCTACTCTCCTTCTTTAGCGCGTGAACTTCCGTCGGGATTCCTAAGTGCGGGCTAGAAAATTCAGTCAGGTTCTGACCTCTGTGCCAAAATAGACGTCAAGCCATGGTTTATAATACAAATGCTTTATGGCAATAATTTGCATATATTTATTATAATTATTCAATATTACTTAACAAATAATTACATTAATTTTGCAACAGCAGTTATACAGCTATAATTGGCTATATAACAGCATTCATTTTGCTGGAAAATTATGACAATAATTACATGAATGTCATAGTCCAAATCCTGCAAAAAACCATGCAGATAAAACACTATATTGATCAGAGTCAGAGAAGCTTTATTATTATTTCAGCTCTATGGAGCATGCACACAGCGAAACAAAACAGCGTTCCTCTAGGACTATGGTGCTACATAAGATAGCACACAACAAGGACTACAAAAACAAACTGTACATAATTTAGATTATATTAAATAGACAATAACAAGAGTTAAATAAGAACTAAAAGAACAAATAGAATGTTGAACGCTGACTTCACAAGACTGCATAAAGTACAACCTGATTATAAATGAGCAGAATTTGCAACAGCAATCAGAAAATCAAATGTTTTCCTTAAAATGGATTACAAGATCAGGTTCAAGGTTTCTTTATTCGTCACATAATAAATTATACAGGGTATAATCAGAAGTGAAATGTAATAAATGTAAGATTTTCAGTAGATATGCAGCACTGCATGGACCAAATTATGATTCCATCAAGTTGTTAGAGCAAGTGTTGTCATGTGACATTGGTTTGTTACTTTGTTAAAATGATTGTATTTTCATTCTTAAATAGATTTGGAGGGTTGTGAAATTGCCCTACACTGTAAAATGTGGTAACCCGCAATTGTTACTGTAAAGAGCTATTTATACCTGATTTAACACATAAAAAACAGTGATATTAAATATATTTTGACTTAAATAAAACCAGTTAATACCATTTTAGTTACCAGGTTATCATTTTTCAGTGCATTAAGACACTTACTGTAAAATATATTTAAAATGTATACCAATCAAAACCTATATTTAAAACCTAGACTACTAGGTTTTAAATAATAAAACAAAAGATACATTGTTCAAAATCAAGATAAAACAGGTGAATGTGATGAATTCACAGTGAAGTACAATTAATAATAAGTGAAGAAAAGGACTCATAAAATCAGCTTTTGTTTGATATTTTGTTATCTTATGCAATGACATTCATGCATTAGAAGTATTAGCGACAGATCTTTTCTGCTTTATTTTAAAGTAATTCTGACTGAAACAGATTATTGGAAAAGAAAAGAAAAAATAGGGTGGGCTCTTGGTTCTATCTAAGATCTGAATGCAAGCTTGTCAACTAAATAATTGGAAAACAGGTTCATTTTTTATTAATTCTCAAAAGAGATACTGTAACAAATAAATTCACATCAAAAGGATAAGAACTCCAAACATTCTAGCAATGGCAAATCTGTAGATGTATTTACAGGTATTTTTGAGATGTGTAACTATAGTATAAACTTAGCTAACATTCCCATGATAAGGTTTTGAGGTTGGGACTTGTTTCGCTAAAATCAATGCCTTGTTTAGTCTTAACTGACAGGGTCTCTGATTGGGTTCAGAACTAAGAATGCATTCTCTTTTCAGTCAGTGAGTAAAACAACCAAACAAACCTTGCAACCAAAACCTTCTTTCAATTCGTTTTCATTCCAGTGCAACCTTATTTTTAATTACTATATGAAATAAGTACTTTCAAACATATCTAGTCTATAGATTTTGTATAAACCAGCACGGAGCAATATTGCAGTTCTACTTCTGACAGCTTAATCCTACACATAAATTATGTATTTATATTCACTACTGTGCAAAAGTCTTCGGCCTTTAGTATTTCCACCAAAACAAAAAATAGGTTTTAAGTCAGTTATTTCTATCTTTTGCTGCAGTGTGTCAGTGGGAAATATCAGTTTCCATTTCCAAGCATTACTTTTACTATTAATTGTAATAATAATCCAATGAGATTTTTGTATGCACAAGGAGTCTGACAACAGCCAGTGCTCCACACAGAGATCTGATCTAATCTGATCATAATCCAGTCTGTCTGGAATGACATGAAGAAACAGAACAAACTGAGACAGACTAAATCCAGAAGAACTGTGGCAACGTCTCCAAGATGCTTGAAGAAACCCATCTGCAAAGTACTGTGAAAAGTTTCCGGCAAATATGTAGAGTAAAATAATGTCATAAATTGATTTTATTTATCAATTATAAATCAAATCAACACTTGAAGTGTGACCGCCTTTTGCATTTCAAATCAGCTTTTATTTTATTTTTCAGATACCATTGTAGGTAGGTTTCTTGAAGCATCATGGAGACGTTGTCACAGTTCTTCTGGATTTAGTCTGTCTCAGTTTTTCTCTGAGATCTCTGTGTGGAGCACTGGCTGTTGTCAGACTCCTTGTGCCATTTACAGCAATCGAACTGGATCTATTACACATACTCAAATGGCGAAAAGTTTGAGTTTAGCTCTAACCCTAAGCGAACACTAATGAAAGTGGATCATACGACACAGATTTGAGGATCACTGCTCTACAGAAAAAGATAGAAATAAAGTCTGTTACACACTTAAATCTAAGAATGTTCTTTTTAGAGAACAGCCGAAGCCAAGAACATCTGTGCGCATCTGTGCTATTCACCCTGCAGATAAGAGACTCCTTTGCAGCGGTGGACTCAGGTGCACAGGAACAGTGCACTGTAGATTTTCATCATCTCTGTAGGCAGACCTCAGGCCGTGCCCATTTAAAGGGCATTCTGGTGGGCAGACATTGTAGAGGAAACTAGTAACAGCATGTCTCCTCTGTGTTGTTGTCTGGCCACAAAATGACTGTTTGATTATCTCCATTGTGACAAATGGCACAATCACTGGAGGGAAATTGTATTTTGATTTAACTGGACTGTTAAAATTTAAACAACAAAAGCATTATTTTCTGTTATACATACTCTGGATCCTACCGTGATCTCTTTTCCTTCAAAAGTGGCTAATAGAAAAGAGGCTAGTTCCTTGCAGGGAATAGAATGACCACTTCAGGATAGACCTCATCTCGTATCTCTGGGATTAGCACAGAAGCGAGCATCAGGAATCCTTTAGTA